>CM064880.1:20290223-20376561 GCA_003313485.2 Penstemon barbatus
CTGATAGAAATAGTGTCCTGCAAGCCAGCTGTATGGCTAGCATTAATTGTAATTAATGAGGAACTATTCAATTTAGATTAATAAATGCACTCTTATTAAATGGTCAACTTTATCTTATGTAATATTTATCTACGCATAAGGATAGAAGTCCTTAGATCACAGGGCTATGGGACAACCCGTGGACTGATCTCCAAGGCCGTGATCTAGAACACATTCAAGAGTCGTAGAATCCAATCGAGATAGGACATCGTTGGATTCGGTTAGACTCTCACTGTTGTGTATACTCCGATGAACTGGAGGACGCTGGGGTCCACGAGCGTGACTGGGATAGTCGATACACATAAGTGGGTGGCTTGCTGGGATGGCAAGTGCACTGAATACCCCAATTAGGAAATAACTCACCATGGAAGCGGTAGTCGCATATCGGGGTTGAAGTTATTCCAATTTACAATAGTATACGAGGAACGATCCCTAACAACTTGAGATGATAGGGTTTATCTGGTGCGAGAACGTCTATGCTTTGATGTGAGTTCCGACTGACTGGGGATAGCCAGAAAGTCTCTGTGGACTCATGTTGGGTATAGAGGAACTCGTATGCAGATTCATATCATCAACAAAGGATCCATTGACCCGACTTGATAGGTTGGGAAATTCTCCTATGGATTTCTGTGAGAAATTAATTCTGGTAAAATCCTTGGCCAAGGTAACTGACGACTTTATGTAAGTAGCTCATAAAGATTAAGTCAAAGAGAATTTATTTCGAGACCAGAATACATAAGGTCAAGACAAAAGAAAAGGGAATCCGATAAAAGACCATACCCTTAAGTCTCGACTGGGAGATTGATCAATGGAGAAATTTTGTCGTATATGGAAATTGTAAATGATAAAAGGTTCACTGAATTAATTCACCAGTGATTGGGCTCCATGGGCTTGTGACTGGACATCGACCGTGGAGTGTGGGAGAATTCCCAAATTAGCAGGGGTGCTAATTTTGGAATGATTAATCGACAGAGTGTTCGATTAATTTAGAGTATTAATTGCTCGAGTAATTAAATAATATTTAATTACAACCCACGGCCAATTATGTGGTGAACCTACGGGGGCATACACAATACACAAGTAGCGAAAGCGAGGAAACAGGAACGAACCAGTCGACTGGGTCGACTGGGTCAAAATCGACTGGGTCGATTCAATAGGTGGGTCGACTGGGTCGACCCATATGGAACGAAAATGGATCCAATTGGAATTGGATCAAGATTATAAATTAAATTGGAATTTAATTTATGAGTAAGTTAATTAATTAGGATTTAATTAATTAATGGAATAATTAATTTAATTAGACTTGGAGTTTAATTAATTAATTGGGAGATGATTTAATTAATTGGGCTATTTAATTGGGAGATTAAATAAAGCCCTGAATAATTAATTAATATGGGCCATGAATTAATTAGAAGACTTAGTCTTCTAATTAAAGAGGGCCATGGCCCATGTAGGAGAGAGAAGACCTAGTCCTAATAGGACTAGGATAGAAAGAAAACTATAAATAGCTTTCTTCTAGTTATTTTTCACACAACTCCTTAAGCAAAAATTGAGCAAAGCAAAATTCTCTCTCCCTCTCCCTACCAGATCGGCCGAACTGTTCTTCCCTGTGGAAGAATTTTTCCGTCTTCGTTTTTGTTCCCAAATCGTTCCTAAAACCTAGATATTAATATAGCCTATGTTCTAGTCGATTAGGTATATTAATTTTCGTGATATTGTGGTGTATCAACTCGTAGAGGCGCAACACGTGGGGCGCTACCAAAAGGTGTGGGTCGATCAACCGGGGTCAGAATTCAGAGCTCATATTGCTAGCCTAGGATTTGCAAGGAGACAGGTATAAACGAGAAAACTTATAATGTCAATTAATTTATGTTCATATATATACAACTAGAGAATATCCTGGCAAGATTCTTTAAGAGGCCCTAGAAATTTTTATATTCCGCTGTGCCTAGGGCTGTTTTTCTTACCGAATCCCAACAGTGGTATCAGAGCCAGGTTTAGGCTTTGTATATATATGAATTTGCGAATTCTGTGTTTGTTAAATCATATGTTTGATTTATGTGGCTAGTTCTATTACTTTGCATGTTTTAGGACTTTATTATTAACTTGGAGTTAATGTTTAATTTAGGATTCGAAAATTTTATCATGTTGATGTTATTTTGAATTAGGATTTAATTGACTGGGTCTGTTTTAATTAAATCATAAAAGTAATCAAAACACAAAAAAAAAAAAAAAAAAAATTTTGGAGCCAACCCTGCGGTGGCACGCGGCGGTGCGCGGCAGCGCACCGCGGCTGGGCGGCCACCGCAAAGCCGCGGCATGCGGCAGCATGCGGACAGCATGCTGTCCGCGCACGCTGCGCACAGCAGCAGCCCACGGGCTGCTGTCTGCGCGTGGCTGTGCGCGGCAGCCTGCTGCCGCGCGCTGTCACGCGCCGCGGCTGCTGCCCGTGGCAGCTCACGCGCCCCTGCGGGGTCGCGCGTGGCAGCTCCTGATTGGCTTCGACTGGTCATGTTTGGGTTGGACTCTAATTCTGCCTATTTTGAAAATTCTGGAAATTTAGAATTTTGGGAAGATTAGGAAACTTGGAGTTTTTGGATAAGGTAGTTATTCTGTTAGAATTGATCACTACCTTAATTAAACTAATCTAATCAAAATAGGATTATCTTGAGAATCTTGGAGATTTAGGAATATTGGGAAACTTAGAGTTTTGGATAAGGTAAGAATCTTAGAGATTTAGATTACCTTAATTAACCAATCTTAATCAAGATAGGATTTGTAGATTACTTGGAGCTCAAGTAAGAGCTAATTAATCTTAGAGGTTAATTGTTAATTCAAAATTAATTAACTTGGATAAATTTTATGAATTAAAATTAATGGAGCCGGTAAATTTACATTTTTGCCCTTATGTGAATTTATGCATGTTCTTGAGTGAATATGTGGATTGGTCGATTTTGCCCTTAAGCCCTGTGTTGTTTTTGGTTTATTTAATTTTGGGTTGTAATTAAATGGGCCTGATTGGTGCCCTTGCTTGCGCAAACAAATGTAATAGAATAGGACCATTTAAATTATGTAAGCTAGGCTTAGATTAGGCTTGGAGCCGAGAAGACCTCATGAAGACTTGGAGATCCACATGGAGGCCCATTTACCTTGGAGGACATGGAGGCCCAATTCATTACATGGAGGCCCAATCAAGCTGGATATTACAAGAAGGCCCATGATGTATGGGTTTGAAAATTGTAATAGTTAGGACATTTAATTTTCACCCTAGACTGACCAATTGATTCATCACATGGCTCGTGATGGATCGCATAGGATGGGCAATCGACCAATCATATCTTGCTAGGTGATGAATGTTTACTTTTTCGCACATTATTCTTTGATGTATGAGATGCATGCTTAGGATAGAAAACGTAAACAAGATAAGCATAATCTGATGAGACCTCGCACACTTAGAAACCTCCAATTGAACTTAAAATTCAATTAGAATATTAAATCGAATAACGGGCGCATATGAATAGTGTCTATGGTCCGAGCCTATCCAATTACTAGGTCTTAGGCATATTGTACGAATATATCTCGATGTCTCACGAGTCGTGGGTCGAGCTATAGGAAGATAATATGTCTATTGCCTCGATGCACGAGTTTAGTGCCAAGGGAGGGGATAGCAAGGTTTTAGGCGCTGTCTCACGAGTCGTGGGGCGTCTAGGATTGAACTATTTCTCTTCACGAGTATTGGACATGATTTAACGCTAGTAAATATGGATGTCTCACGAGTCGTGGGTCCATATCGAAAAACGAGGCTAAATGAACTTAAGGGTTAGCTGCGATGGTTAACCGTTGACGTAGTCGACCACCAAGTGGATCAAATAGTATGGCCAACGAGTCGTGGGTACTAGGAGATTGCATTTGGGCCTTAAGCCCGCTAGGATATTTTAGATTCCCGAAACTTATGTGGGGGCATAAGATTTTGATTAAAATAGTGGGAGTAATATGCAAATAAAATCCATGTTTGTGAATTGTGCATTTTAAATTATTCTTTCGCGTATTTATTTCTTCTATCGTCGTTTTATAGATATGATGTCAAAAGAGCTTAGAGCACTTAGAGATTTGTCCATCTCATCACTTGAACATAATATTTTAACTGGACCCAACTTGCATTTCTGGACGCATCATTTGAATGGATTATTTGAAGCTGAAAACATATCCTATGTTTTGTCTGTGCCACCACCCATTACTATTTCACATGACGTTCCTGATGAGCTCCGTAAAAGCATCACCAAATGGAAATTAGATGATGGCTTAGCTCGTGAATACATGTTGGAATATATGTCACTTGATCTGCGTTTGCAACATGAGCATATGGCATCCGCGAAAGAGATTCTCTCGAATCTCAAATTCCTTTATGGGATTAGAGATGGTCGTCGCAGATTCGCGATCACGAGGGAACTCTTGCAAGCAAGAAAGAGAAGGGAAACTCCTGTCGGAATCCACGTACACAAGATGATTCGACTTCTGTCTGAACTCGATGATATGGGTGTCGTGATGGACAATGATTTCCGAGTGGATATTATTCTACAATCTCTTCCTAGATCATATGACCGATTTATCGCGGACTTGAATCTCCAGAGGCGAGAGATCACTGTGCATGTCCTGCGACAAATGCTCGAGGAACACGAAGCTTCTTTTGGAAAGAAAGCAAGGGTTGGCGAAAAGACTGGGCGGCGTTCAAAACCAAGACAAATGGAAACCAGAGCTCCTTACTGCACAAGGTCAAAGGAAATGATTAAATTCGAACCTATGGAGAGTTCGAAAAGGTATATTCCTTGTTAAAGTTAATTTTACAATTAACTGTGCATTTTTGGTGTTAGACACTGACTGGAGTTCTCATCCTTGTAGGTGATGGGAGCATTAAGGAAACTGGAGCCTGAGGATTGGATCCTTGAATAAAGGCAATGGAGCTGGAGCTGCTACCAAGGCCGTAGGCAAAAGTAGATTTAGGTGGTTTGATAAAGTCATTAGGAAACTTTCATTTATGTACCTAGTTTTTTTTTTTAAATGAGAAACTTTTTATTCATATTTTTGAATAATGTTGATTTTAATAAAAGCTCATGTTTTTGTTTTTCATTTGGTACATTGAATTATTGACTTTACATCATAAAACCACCTAAGTTAAGTCATGCACGTACAACAAAACAAAAGGAAACAAGATAATGAAATATCTGCCCAATTATGGCACGCTAGACTTGGACATATATCTAAGTCAAGGATTCAAAAGTTAGCATCATCTGGAGCGATTGAAATCAATCGCATTGACGACATGCCGACATGTGAACCATGCTTAAAGGGTAAAATGGCTAAGTTGCCATTTAAGGGAAACCCTGAGCGAGCCAAGCAAACATTGGACTTAATACATACTGACGTATGTGGACCACTAAGAAAAAGCGCCCGAGGAGGCTATGACTACTTCATCACTTTCACTGACGACTTTAGTCGTTATGGATATGTGTTCTTGTTGAAACACAAGTCTGAAGCTTTTGAGCGATTCAAAGAATTCAAGATGGAAGTAGAGAATCAACTTGGTCATACGATAAAGGCTCTTCGTTCTGACCGAGGTGGAGAATTTCTTAGTAACGAATTTCTGAATTATCTTGTAGAGCATGGAATATTATCGCAGTGGACTCCTCCTGCAACACCCCAATTAAATGGAGTAGCAGAGAGAAGGAATCGAACCTTGATGGACATGGTTCGATCCATGATGAGTGCCACTGACTTACCTCTTTCATTTTGGGGACATGCCCTCCTCACGGCAACGAAGATACTGAATATAGTACCTTCGAAATCCGTAGAAAAGACACCATACGAACTATGGTTTGGCAAGGCACCCTCATACGCATTCATGCGCATATGGGGATCTCCCGCTTACGTTAAAAAGTTAGTGGGAGATAAATTGGAGACTAAATCCACTTTGTGCAAATTCGTGGGGTATCCGGAAAACTCAATAGGATACGAGTTCTACGATCCTACAAGGCAAACAACGTTTGTCTCGAGGAACGCTCACTTCTTGGAGAAGGATTTCTTGGTGGACAAGAAAGAAAATAACGTAGAACTGGATGAGGTCACTGAAGCTGAAAAGGCCTTAGAGGTCGATCAAGCTGACCCGTCACCACAGGCAGTGGGAGAACAAGAGCATGAAAGTGCACCAGAACGTACACCGATACTTCGTAGGTCAGAAAGACAACGTAGAGAACCCGAAAGGTACTACGGTCTGCTGCATGAGACTGGACAGTCTCTAACCGACCCAAGGACTTACGAAGAGGCTATGCTAGACATAGACTCGGGAAAATGGCGCGAAGCCATGGAATCCGAACTGGACTCCCATGCACTCAAACAAGGTCTGGGCCTTGGTAGATCCACCAGTGGGAGTGGCTCCCGTGGGTTGCAAGTGGATCTATAAGCGAAAGCTTGGAGTGAACGGAGAGGTGATTACCTACAAGGCGCGACTAGTGGCAAAAGGATACACTCAAAGACCAGGTATCGACTTTGAGGAGACCTTCTCGCCCGTCGCAATGCCCAAATCCATTCGGATCTTGCTGGCCATAGCTGCGTGGTATAACTACGAGATATGGCAAATGGATGTAAAGACTGCCTTTCTCAATGGAGACATTGATAAGGAGATCTACATGGAGCAACCAAAAGGATATGCATCCAAAGGAGATGAACACAAGGTGTGCAAACTCCAGAGGTCCATTTATGGACTAAAGCAAGCTTCCCGAAGTTGGAACATTCGTTTTGATGAGACAATCCAAACTTTTGGGTTCATCAAGAACATGTTCGAACCTTGCGTGTACAAGAAGATCAGTGGGAGTACAGTTGAATTTTTGGTGCTTTACGTTGACGACATTCTTCTCATTGGAAACAATGTGAAAGCATTGTCTGAAACTAAAGCATGGTTGTCTACACAATTCTCGATGAAGGATATGGGAGAAGCATCCTTTGTACTAGGTATAAGGATCTACCGAGATAGATCAAAAGGACTGCTGGGCATCTCCCAATCCCAGTACATAGACAAAATCCTGAAAAGATTTAGTATGGAAGAATCCAAGAGAGGATTGCTTCCAATGAGACATGGGATTGCACTCTCCAAGTCTATGGCCCCAAAGACGCCTGAAGAGAGAAGCAATATGTCTCGAGTACCATATGCATCCGCGATAGGAAGCATAATGTATGGTATGCTATGTACGAGACCAGACGTAGCGTACGCTCTTAGCGTTACAAGTCGCTACCAGTCTGATCCAGGTGAGCAGCACTGGATAGCCGTAAAGGCGATTCTGAAGTACCTGAGAAGGACTAAGGAATTGTTCTTGGTATACGGCGGAGGAGAATTGAAATTGGAAGGCTATACAGACTCGAGCTTCCAATGTGATGTAGACGACTTCAAGTCGACATCAGGATACGTTTTCTGCCTCAATGGTGGTGCGGTTAGCTGGAAGAGCTCCAAGCAGGAAACAACCGCGGATTCAACCACTGAAGCAGAATACATTGCCGCGAGTGACGCAGCAAAGGAAGGTGTTTGGATGAGGAACTTCATCCAGGAATTGGATGTGATACCTAGCATTGCTGAGCCCATTACTATCTTCTGCGATAATAATGGGGCAATAGCGCAAGCAAAGGAGCCGAGATCTCATCAGAAATCCAAGCACGTACAGAGACGATACCACGTGATAAGAGATATCATTGGTAGAGGAGACATTAAGATGGAACGTGTCGACTCAGAAGATAATACGGCGGACCCGCTAACGAAGCCTCTGCCTCAAAAGGCATTTGAGAAACATCTGCATAAGATGGGACTCAAGAACATAAAAGACTGGCTTTAGGACAAGTGGGAGATTGATAGAAATAGTGTCCTGCAAGCCAGCTGTATGGCTAGCATTAATTGTAATTAATGAGGAACTATTCAATTTAGATTAATAAATGCACTCTTATTAAATGGTCAACTTTATCTTATGTAATATTTATCTACGCATAAGGATAGAAGTCCTTAGATCACAGGGCTATGGGACAACCCGTGGACTGATCTCCAAGGCCGTGATCTAGAACACATTCAAGAGTCGTAGAATCCAATCGAGATAGGACATCGTTGGATTCGGTTAGACTCTCACTGTTGTGTATACTCCGATGAACTGGAGGACGCTGGGGTCCACGAGCGTGACTGGGATAGTCGATACACATAAGTGGGTGGCTTGCTGGGATGGCAAGTGCACTGAATACCCCAATTAGGAAATAACTCACCATGGAAGCGGTAGTCGCATATCGGGGTTGAAGTTATTCCAATTTACAATAGTATACGAGGAACGATCCCTAACAACTTGAGATGATAGGGTTTATCTGGTGCGAGAACGTCTATGCTTTGATGTGAGTTCCGACTGACTGGGGATAGCCAGAAAGTCTCTGTGGACTCATGTTGGGTATAGAGGAACTCGTATGCAGATTCATATCATCAACAAAGGATCCATTGACCCGACTTGATAGGTTGGGAAATTCTCCTATGGATTTCTGTGAGAAATTAATTCTGGTAAAATCCTTGGCTAAGGTAACTGACGACTTTATGTAAGTAGCTCATAAAGATTAAGTCAAAGAGAATTTATTTCGAGACCAGAATACATAAGGTCAAGACAAAAGAAAAGGGAATCCGATAAAAGACCATACCCTTAAGTCTCGACTGGGAGATTGATCAATGGAGAAATTTTGTCGTATATGGAAATTGTAAATGATAAAAGGTTCACTGAATTAATTCACCAGTGATTGGGCTCCATGGGCTTGTGACTGGACATCGACCGTGGAGTGTGGGAGAATTCCCAAATTAGCAGGGGTGCTAATTTTGGAATGATTAATCGACAGAGTGTTCGATTAATTTAGAGTATTAATTGCTCGAGTAATTAAATAATATTTAATTACAACCCACGGCCAATTATGTGGTGAACCTACGGGGGCATACACAATACACAAGTAGCGAAAGCGAGGAAACAGGAACGAACCAGTCGACTGGGTCGACTGGGTCAAAATCGACTGGGTCGATTCAATAGGTGGGTCGACTGGGTCGACCCATATGGAACGAAAATGGATCCAATTGGAATTGGATCAAGATTATAAATTAAATTGGAATTTAATTTATGAGTAAGTTAATTAATTAGGATTTAATTAATTAATGGAATAATTAATTTAATTAGACTTGGAGTTTAATTAATTAATTGGGAGATGATTTAATTAATTGGGCTATTTAATTGGGAGATTAAATAAAGCCCTGAATAATTAATTAATATGGGCCATGAATTAATTAGAAGACTTAGTCTTCTAATTAAAGAGGGCCATGGCCCATGTAGGAGAGAGAAGACCTAGTCCTAATAGGACTAGGATAGAAAGAAAACTATAAATAGCTTTCTTCTAGTTATTTTTCACACAACTCCTTAAGCAAAAATTGAGCAAAGCAAAATTCTCTCTCCCTCTCCCTACCAGATCGGCCGAACTGTTCTTCCCTGTGGAAGAATTTTTCCGTCTTCGTTTTTGTTCCCAAATCGTTCCTAAAACCTAGATATTAATATAGCCTATGTTCTAGTCGATTAGGTATATTAATTTTCGTGATATTGTGGTGTATCAACTCGTAGAGGCGCAACACGTGGGGCGCTACCAAAAGGTGTGGGTCGATCAACCGGGGTCAGAATTCAGAGCTCATATTGCTAGCCTAGGATTTGCAAGGAGACAGGTATAAACGAGAAAACTTATACTGTCAATTAATTTATGTTCATATATATACAACTAGAGAATATCCTGGCAAGATTCTTTAAGAGGCCCTAGAAATTTTTATATTCCGCTGTGCCTAGGGCTGTTTTTCTTACCGAATCCCAACATGTCCTGCTGAAGCTAGGCCTTATAGGCCTAAAGAAGGAAAATTGGACTCCAAAACAGTGAGCAACTACTTTATTGGATATTCTGAACGATCTAGGGGCTTTAAGTTTTACAATCCCACATTAAAGTCAATTTTTGAAACGGGAAACGCAATATTTTTTGAGGATGTTGAGTTTGGGGGGAGAAATAAGGTTAGAAACATTGTCTTTGAAGAAGAAACAATTACGGAGGAGGAATCAATTATGACTCCTACTACTGCTTCTGATACTGTTCAGATTTTCATTCCTGCATTTAGTCGAGAAGCAGATTTGGATCCTCAACAAGATAATGTTAATCGAACCCCAACTGAAGTTGAGATGATTGATCCTGAAGTTCAACCTCAACAACCTCAAGAAGAACCACCCTTAAGGAGATCCACGAGAGAGAGGAGAAATCCTATACCAAATGATTATATAGTGTTTCTCCAAGAAAATGAGGAACATAATGGATCGACGAAAAATGATCCAATCAACTTCCGTCAAGCCATGCAAGATATTAATTCTCTCAAATGGATTGAAGCCGTGAATGAAGAGTACAAGTCTATGCAAGACAATCAAGTTTGGGATCTTGTCCCATTACCTGAAGGAAAGAAATCAATTGGTTGCAAATGGATATTTAAAACCAAGAAGGATTCACAAGGTAATGTGGAAAGATATAAAGCTCGTCTTGTAGCTAAAGACTTTACTCAAAAAGAAGGCATCGACTATAAAGAAACTTTCTCTCTGGTATCTTCGAAAGACTCTTTTAGGACGATTATGGCTCTTGTTGCGCATTTGAATCTTGAGTTACATCAGATGGATGTTAAGACAGGGTTTCTAAATGGTGACATTGATGAAACGATCTATATGGTGCAACCGGAAAACTTTGTGTCAGGAGACCCAAAGATAATGGTTTGCAAATTAAGAAAATCCATCTATGGACTTAAGCAGGCTTCCCGTCAATGGTACTGCAAATTTCATCAAGTAATTGTCTCATTTGATTTCGAGACAAACACTGTTGAAGATTGCGTTTACCAAAAGTTCAGTGGGAGTAAATTTGTATTTTTTGTTTTATATGTTGATGACATACTACTTGCCACTAATGATATAAATATGTTGCACGAAACCAAGAAATTTCTATCAAAGAAATTTGAGATGAAATATCTTGGGGAAGCTTCTTTTGTATTAGGAATTCAGATACATCGAGACCGCACTCGATGTATTCTTGGATTATCACAGAAGAACTATATTGAAAAAGTTCTTTTGAGGTATGACATGTTGAATTGTAAACCAGGAGACACCCCTGTTGCTAAAGGAGACAAATTTAGTCTCGATCAATGCCCTAAAAATGAGCTTGAAGTTAAAGAAATGCAAAAGATTCCCTACGCTTCAGTAGTTGGAAATCTGATGTATGCTCAAGTTTGTACACGTCCCGACATAGCATTTATTGTTGGGATGCTTGGTAGATACTTAAGTAACCCTGGGATGGATCATTGGAAAGCAGCCAAGAGGGTTTTAAGGTACTTGCATAGAACGAAAGATTACATGCTCACATACAGAAGATCAGATCTATTGGAGATGATTGGGTATTCTGATTCTGATTTCGCTGGATGCCAAGACACTAAAAGATCCACATCAGGCTACATTTATCTACTTGCCAGTGGAGCTATCTCCTGGAAAAGTGTCAAACAGACACTAGTGACTCCTTCCACCATGGCGGCTGAATTTGTAGCTTGTTATGAGGCATCTAATCAAGGATTATGGCTGCGGAATTTTGTCACTGGGCTGCGCATTATGAGTGGAGTTGAAAGACCACTAAAGTTATATTGTGACAATAATTCGGCAGTTCAATATTCTAACAACAATGGGAGTTCAACTAAGTCAAAACACAATGACATTAAGTTCCTAGTTGTGAAGGAAAGGGTACAGAGTGGACATATTTCTATAGAGCATATTGGGACAAACTCCATGATTGCGGATCCGCTTACTAAGGGATTACCACCCAAAATCTTTCATGAGCATACTGCTCACATGGGTGTAATATTCTGTAGGGATTTCATGTTTTAGTGGGAGTTTGTAGTTTAGTTGCTTTATACATTGTAATTTTGGATCCATTTTTATATTTGGATATTTCTGCAGAAATAAAGTTTTCAGTTTTTTTTGCACTCTGTACGATTATGTTAAGTTTGATCTCAATAAAGATTAAGGAGGATCAGTTGAAAATAGGCATGTTTAAGATCACATTACATGTAATTTTCATGCTACGCTCCATGATAGATCTATGTCATTTGGTTTTGTTGGTGTATGTGATTCACTACAAAAATTTGAAATTTTAGTGACAAAATAGTAAATAACAAAGTGACAAGAAATTAATTATTGTCACTAAAATGGTGTATATAGACACACTAGTGACAAAAAATATAAAAAAATTGTCACTATTGACATTTAGTGACACCCCAAAAGTGACAACTAAAAAGTTGTCACTAAATTATAGTGACAATATTTATTGTCACTAAGTTGTCACTGAAAGGGTGTCACTAATTGTCAATAGTGACGACTTAGGTTCCATAAATTTGTCACTAACAGTTATTAGTGACAACTTAAAAATATATTTTGTCACTATTGCACTTGTCACTATTATTATTGTGACAAATTAATAATTTTGTCACTAAATATATGCAAAAAGTGACAATTTCAACAATGTCACTTAATATTTTGTCATTAAAATTCATTTTTCTTGTAGTGATTACTGATGGGTTTAGTTACGCTATTTGTGACGAAAGCTCCTTTAGTCCTTTGCTGACTAAATCGATGGACGAGATTGTTTGGAATACCTAAGGAAATAATAGCAAATTTTGAGCTCATAAGGATATACACATTTATATGATAACATATGTGGCCCAAGTGGGAGATTGTTGGAAAATTCCAATGGTTATGTGGGCCTAATATGTTAATTTAGTGTGTATTGCTATTATAAAGTAAAGTCCATAATTATGTTGTCTTTTGGACTATGGGTATTAAGTTTATCAGGGAATAAAAGTGTAGATACCAGTTTGTGATTTTCAATTTGATGAAGGGCCAAATTGAAAATAATGGAACATATACTAACCCTAGTAGGTTATTATATATAAGAGGTTATGATCCCCACTTGTACACAACACAATAACAAAATATAGAGTTACATAACTCATATTCTCTGCAATCCCTTTCTGCGTGAGTATTAAGGTTCTAAGGTGTGTATCAAGTGGAAGATCACAAAACCCATCATCACTATATCATCAATAACATCAAGATTGCTGGCATGAATCAAGGTAAGTTTCCGCTGCATTAAAGTTTTAGATCTACTTTTAATCTCTTGACAGTCGACATGGTTAGGCAATAAGGTTTTTGGTAATAAATCAAATTAGATCTAATGATCATTATGTTTATGTATTCGATTTAGATCCAACATATTTCACCATTTTAACTAATCATTTTTAATCATTACTTATGTATAAATAATAATCATATATATTTTTAATCATTATTTAACAAAATATCAGGGAAAGAACAAAAGCTGCAAAAACCAAGTTTTAATATCTGAGTTTTACTTCTAAAATTAAAACTTTTACACCACTATTAAGATGATGAAAAATAAGTTAAAATTTGAGATAGAAACCATCTCTTGAAGATAGCCTTCTCGTTCAAAATGTAACGATGGAATGAAATGCATGTATTAATTGGTTATTACATTATTTTACATTATATAGATAATAAAAAAAGTTGACATAAGAAACAAATTATTGAGCTTAAATACATGAAGCATTAAATTAAATTGGTAAGATTATAGATGTGAAAAAAAATATGATATCAAATTATTATGAGACTTATAATAATATGTACTAATATAATTTTTTTTTTTTTAAATTTGAGGGTGTTAAGTGTTATTTTTGTGTTTTGGGGTGCAAAGTGCCAATTTATTGTGTTTCGGGGGTGCAAGTTGCTGATTTGTTCTTAATTAGAGAGGGTTAAGTGCTAATTTTATTTCGAGGGTACAAAGTGCGAAAGATTTATAATAGATTTACCTATTTTACCCTTGAGTTTTTGTCTAAAAATTAAAAAGTGTGCAAAGCGCTGCATTTTTCATATTTCGAGGGTGTAAAGTGTTAAATCTAAATTTTGGGGTGCAAAATGCCTATTTCTCATATTTTTGGCAAAGTGCCAAAAACCCTGAAATTAATTAGAAACCCTATAAATTAGATTATGAATAATAAGTGTATTAAATTTTATATTCTAAATGATTTAATATCAAGAAAATTTTATCGAGCAGATAACATTCTTTTATGTCACCAAATTAAATAATGAGAGTATTCATATCAATTTTGTTGGTCCCAAGTGGTCAGATGAGGTCTAGAGGGGGGTGAATAGACCTCTAAACTTTTTGCAATTTTTAACTTTAAAACATTTTTGTTAACTTAAACAGACTAAGCTGTTATCAACAGTAGGTTCCTCGGCTGATCGCGAACAAATCTTTGAACAGCTTCGTAGACCACTAAACTGATAGTTACTTAGTTGATTTTGTCAAAATCAGTTTTAATACTTAGAGTACTTGCAGCGGATTTTCAAAGTGTTTTTCACAAGTATTCTCAGCAGTTTGAAAAATGTTTCCCCAGTTTTATAAACTCCTTTAAATCCTTTTCAAACAGTTAAGTGAAGTGTTTTATGCAAACTTGAAATATGCAAGTAAAAACACCAGTAATTTTTATAGTGGTTATATGGATGAAAATATCCTTTAATCCACTTATCTAAGTCACAAAGATCTTGGGTTATACTAGAAACACAAAGTAACCAGTACACTCTGCTTACGCCTAACAACAAATGAACAGGCCGTAAGTGCGCAGTAAGAAATCACAAAGAAATCCTACTCTCTGAAGTAATATCACTCACTAAGATGGATATCTACTTCTCACAACACTCTGTTTTACAAATTCACTCAGAAGATGTGTTTAGCTTTGTTCTTCAACTTCGCTTTTCGTCAACAAATGACTAAGCTGATGAGTGAGCTGTTCTTGTGACTTAAAGAATTTTGCTTCGAAAATTTCTCAGATATTGTGTTGTTCTTCTTTTCTCTTCGTCTCTTTCAGCTATTTATCTTGAGATTTGAAAAATATCCGTTGAAGAGAGACAAGATTCAAATTCCTCGAGTACTGGTCCTTAAAATTCGCGAACGGCTCTTTTGCAGTCTGTCCGTACTGTCAACAGTACTATTCTGCAGGCAGCATTAAATGCACCCAGCTGATGTGAAGCATTTCTTCAATCATTTGTCTTTAATATCCTTGTACTTCAGCATTTATTACTTCCAGGGGCATTTATTACCGTTGGGAAGACTTTATGATCCTTTCAACTTGGCTGACGAAAGTGCAAGTCTGATGGCGAACTAAGCTGATCCCAAACTTGAACAAATCTGATTTGAGTCGGCTGATCTTCATCAGTCTGATAACTTTTCTTCAGCAGATCAGAAGTCTTGGACCTTGAAATTTTGACTCTTCTGATGTCTTCTATACTTGGTCAAAATTCCTTGCAAAGGGATTATCAGCTAAGTTATTCCATACTTAGCAGATTTTGAAGTTTTGGAATGCATCAAAACCTCCCTTAAAATTTTGTCTTCAGTGCCTTCATCTTCATCCTTATCCAACAATTTCCCCCTTTTTGATGATGACAAAACTCCAGCCAAGTACCTGTTGAAACTTAAGCTAAAGATTTTGATCATCAAAATTTTCTGAGATAGAAAAGATGTATTGGATTGAACTTGTCTTTTTATTGATAATGAAAATATTACAAGTACAAGTTCATCAGATGAGATGTCTGAAGAATAGGTAAAGTAAACTGATTACAAGATTTTACAAGTCCTAACTATCAGCTTCTTCATCAGATCCTTCAAGCACTTCTTCATATTCATAAGATGACTCTTCATCATCTTCTTCTTCATCATCTTCATCAGCTTCTTCACCTTGAAGGATAACTTCTTTGGCAGCCTCCATCTTTTCTTTAAGTTGCTGCTCCTTCAGAAGCTCCATTGCCTTCCTGGCTGATTCTGTATTCTTGTACTTGGTCAACGGCTCTGTTTGATCAGCAGCAGAGTCCTTGGATTCAGCCATTACTTCATCAGTTTTGACTTTTTCCTTAGTCTCTTCTTCAGACTTTCCTTCGCCTTGTACCTTTCCAAGTTCTTCTTCAGCAGTCTTGGTCAAATCAGTAGCATCATCAGTCTTCTTGGCTTCAACAGCAGCAGAAGTTTCCTTGGTTGCTTCTTCCCCTTTATCTTCCCCCTTTTTGTCATCATCAGACTTGATGACTTCTTCAGGTTTAACAGCAGGGTTTAGTGCAACAGTTGGAACTTTTATTGCAGCACACAAAATCTTCAGATTCTGATTCACTACATCATGACTTGCTGTTAGGTGATGAAGAGTTGTACTGATGTTGTCAGTTTGATCATTGAAGTAGTCAATATTAAGGTTCATTGTTGCAAGTTCATTGTGGAGTTCCTTTTCAGCGTTTGATACTTCTTGCAACATCCCTAAGTTAACTTCCTTCTCTTCTTCACTGACTTTGATGAAGGTTGCAGTTAAGTCAGCTATCTTGTGCTCAGCTCTTTGTAAGGCAGCATGAAGGTGATTTACATCAGCCTTCACATCTTCCACATTCCTGTTCATATCATTCAGGCTGCGCACTAACTGCAAAGAGTTGTCTTGAGGAATAGGAAAACTATCAACTTCTTTCTTGATGATCTTTTCAGTCGACTGTTGCATAGTTTCCAGCTGAAGTTTGTTGGACTCTGCCAACTCTGCTTTAAGTTCATTCTTCAGCTCCTCTTTCAACTTCATCAGCTGCTGGCTATGCTTCTCTTCCAGTTCCTTCACTGAATTCTCCATAAGCATCTGGAAAGCTTCCATCAGTGGTGAGTGTTCATCACCTGATGAAGCAAAAGCAGCAACTTCCTTTTCTTCAGTTTCCTGATGGACAGGGACATCTTCCATGTTAGTCTCCTGATGATCTTCAGAAGCCTTAGCATTCCACTCAATAGCTAAAGTCTTGTCAGCAGTCTTGTGTTCATCAGTGACGTCATCATAGAACAGATTAGTGATTGTGCCATCATCATTGAAGTAGGTTGTTTGACGTATCTGCCTAACGATGATCCAAGGGTTTACAAAGGCATTATTCCCCTTGGGCACTTCACTGTACTCCTTCACTTCCTTGCCATAGATTATTTGCTGAATACTTGGCAGCTGAGGCAACTCACTTGAGTGTCCCTGCTGATATCTTGACCTCTCTGCCCATCTCTTCAGGGCGGTCATAACAGCAATATTAACTGCTCTCTCTTCAGCATTATCAGTCTTTCTTCTCTTGGCTGGCAGGGAGTTATCAATTTTCTTGGCCTCCTCCAGTGCAAACTCTTTTGCATACTGATGCATGACATCTCTGACATAACTGGGATCCAGAGCCTTTTGAATGGAGTCTGTTCTTAGCCAATTAAGAACCCATTGTTCTTCATCAGCTAACTCCTTTGAGTTTTGAAGTTCTGTTATAGACTTGTTCAGCCTGTTGTCTCTCCATCTGATGTATCTTGGCTTTTCTTGATTGAACAATGTCTTTAACATCAGCTTCAGATCATAGTAAGCTAAGGACTTCTCAAATTTCTTGAAGAGTTCCTTATCAGCATATACTATGTTGAAGGCTCTTCTGACTTCAAATTTCTCTTTGGGTTTGGCCTCACCAGCAGGCATCTTAGGCTTTTTCTCTTTGTCTTCATCCTTGCCTTCACCAATTTTGATGCCTCCGCCATGGACAGGTCCATAGGCATCTGTCTTGCTGAGCTCAATGGCAATAGCCAAATCAGCAGCCTCAGCAGCTTTCCTTTCTGCCTCAGACATTTGTCTTCTGGCTTCATCATTTGCTTCTTGAACTTTGCTTAGTTCAAGTGCCTTCTTCTCCTCCAACTCATCTTGTTTCCTCTGTTCAGCTTCTTCCCTTTTCTTCTTATCAGCTTTGGAAACCTTCTTTCTTTTAAGTATAATTTTTCTCTTTCCTTTATCAGCTGGGGCAGGGGCTGGACCAGCAGATGAGATGGGTGCAGCAGCAATAGGATTGATGATCATAACATCTGGATCATCATGAGGTTGGGAAGCCTCAACTGTTGGTGCAGTTTGAATCAACTGTTGCGCATCAGCTTTGTCAGCAACAGAAGCCCCAACAGCTTCAACGGGTCTTTCGGCAGATACAGGGCTTTGTCTTACTAAGTTTTCCAACTCAGTAGGCTTTTCAATAAATGTCATCTGCTTCCTTGCTGACTTCTTTGACAAACCCTGAATGGGTCTTGAAGCAGCAGTATCCCTTTGTTGGCTCCTTGTCCTGTGAAAGACATTTTCAGCAGGCATTTCAGCAGAAGGAGTCCTGGAAGGTGATGCAGGAGACATTCCCCTTACATCAGCAGTGGTCTGACTTATGATTTGATTAACAGCAACGTCAGCCACATTCTTTACTTTCTTAGCAGCCTTCTACTTTGGTTGATCAGCAACCTTCTTCTTCTTAGTCTCAACAGCTAAGTCAGCTGTTTTGACTAGTCTCCTTTGCCTTTTGGCAGGAACCTCCTTTGGTTCCTCATCTTCATCTTCCTCAGGCTCACCAGCCTTTCTCTTCATAACAGGCAAGTACTTGGACATTGCCTTTGACTTGTGGATCTCCTTTCCATTCGCCATAACACAGCCCAGTAATGACAGAAGATAACTGAGTGTGATTATGTGGTTGGTGTAAGGGCCTTTTCCTTTCTTTACTTCAAGGAAATCAGCGAAGATGTACCAAACTATAATGGACCAGTTGACTTCTAGCCCATAGTAGATAACAGCCATGATGCTGAACATTTTCATGGTAACAGCATCCAGAGAAAAAGTACAGTTCTCTATCAGCTTCGAGACCATATCAGCCATCCGCTGATATTCATCCTTCAGCTGTTTCTTCCTTATGTTGCCAGTCAACATTTCTCCTTCCTTGGCGCAGATCGCCCAGAATTGTTGGTGCTTTTCCTCAGTCAGCACAGTGACGTCGTGTCGTCCTCTGTTAGGAAGACCAAACGTTTCGTGAAGAACAGTGGACGTAATGACCACAGATTTGTCTCCGACTGTAGCCTTGATTTCCATGGAGTTGTAGTCAACAGTTGCAGTCCTGTAGTACTCCATAACCTGGTCAGTCCAGATTATACCTTCGTTGTACTCCATGAAGTTTACCAAAGAGGCCGTCTTGAATTTTTTCAGCAATTCTTTCATCAGATCCGTTCCAGATTGATAGTACGACTCATATACTAGGTACATACCTTCAGCGGCCATCGTAATCTGTTGAAAATTAGAGAAACAGGAAGAATTTTGCAGAAACTTTGCAAGTAATTTTTCTCTCAAGTATGCTTTGAATATTTAGGGTGCGTAAAGAACTACACGGCTGATCAGATTGGGATTTATAGAGTTAGGGTATCTTGGTTTCCGTGATACCATCTAATCGTTAGATCCATTTCTTGTCAGAGCTGATCGTGCGGCGTCAGTTACGACCTTTCAAATTCAAATCGCATTAAATGAGGAGCGGGAGTTTGTACCGCCCTTCTGTCACTTGTAAAAGCGTGTTTTGAAATAAAACGTTTTAAACAGTAAGCTTTTACACAAGCGATCAGATGAGTAAAATAAATACTTATCTGATGGACTAATGTCCTGATGACACAGTTGTTATCAGTGAAAGTCAATAGCTGATAACCTTCCTCAGCTGTTTGTCAATCCAGCTAGATTATAAATCTTCATTCTTCAAGATTTTAATCTTCTGTTGAAAACATAACTTCAACTAACTGTCATTAACATATTTCATCTTTTAATCAGAAGTACCGCTAGTCTTACACGTTCCCCCTGACTTTAAGAATTCATAAGTTAACTAGTCTGTTGAGAGTTAATCCTTGAAGATAAATAAGATGGGTAAGTTGTTGAACTTTAGTCTTCTGATAAGTTCCCCCTCAGCTTATGCATCCAATTTTAATAAACCTAGTTCAGCTCTTAGAGTTGAAAAGCTTGTCTCAATTAAAGGTTTTGTGAAGATGTCAGCAATTTGATTTTCAGTAAACACATATTCTATTATGACATTTCCTTTTTCCACATGATCTCTAATAAAGTGATGCTTGATCTCAATATGCTTAGTTCTTGAATGACTTGTAATATTCTGAGTAAGGCTGATTGCACTTGTGTTGTCACAGTAGATTGGTATTCCACTGATTTTGATATTGTAGTCTTCTAGTTGATGGTTCAACCATAAGATTTGTGCACAGCAAGCTCCGACAGCTATGTATTCAGCTTCAGCAGTAGATATTGATACTGAAGTCTGTTTCTTACTCATCCATGAGATCAGACGACTACCTAAGAATTGACAGGCACCTGTTGTGCTTTTTCTATCAATCTTGTAGCCAGCAAGGTCAGAATCTGAATATCCAATAAGCTAAAATCCAGACTCTCTAGGATACCACAATCCCAAATCTTGAGTGCCCTTAATGTATTTCAGTATTCTTTTGGCAGCTAAGAGATGAGATTCCTTGGGATTTGATTGGAATCTTGCACATACCCCAACTGAGAACATAATATCAGGTCTGCTAGCTGTTAGATACAACAGTGACTCAATAATGCCTCTGTATTTGGTTATGTCCACTGATTTTCCATCTTCATCTTTATCCAAGCGAAGACTTGTAGACATTGGAATAGTAGCAGTAGAGCTAGTCTCCATACCAAATTTCTTGAACAGATCATTTGTGTATTTTGCTCGGCTGATGAAAATTCCATCAGGCAACTGTCTTACTTGCAAACCAAGAAAATAATTAAGTTCTCCCATCATGCTCATTTCAAACTTGTTCTGCATCAGCTTTGAGAACTTGTCACACATCTGTTGGTTAGTTGAACCAAAAATAATATCGTCCACATAAATTTGCACAAGCAAAATATGTTCTTCCCATTCAATAGTGAACAAGGTCTTGTCAACTTTACCTTTGCGAAATCCTTTGATTAAAAGAAAATCAGATAAGGTATCATACCATGCTCTTGGAGCCTGTTTCAGTCCATAGAGGGCTTTCTTTAGACGATACACCTTGTCTTCTTCTTGATAGACTTCAAAACCAGGTGGTTGTTCAACGTAAACTTCTTCTTGCAATTCTCCATTGAGAAATGCTGATTTCACATCCATCTGATAGACAGTGAAATTCTTGTGAGCAGCATAGGCAAGAAAGAGTCTGATTGCCTCTAATCTTGCTACTGGTGCAAATGTTTCATCAAAGTCAATGCCTTCTTCTTGGCAGTAACCCTAGGGAACTAATCTTGCTTTGTTTCTGGTGACTTCACCATCTTCATTCATCTTATTTCTGAATACCCATTTAGTGCCAATGACTCTTTGATGACTTGGTCTAGGAACTAAGTACCAGACTTCATTCCTTTCAAATTGATTTAGCTCTTCTTGCATAGCTTCAATCCAGTTGGAATCACTAAGAGCTTCTTCAATCTGCTTGGGCTCAATTTGAGATAGGAAGCTGACAAACATTGCATCACTTGCAGCAGCTCTCCTAGTCTTCACTTTATCCAAAGGATCACCAATCACCAGCTCTGGTGGGTGATTCTTGAGCCATCTGAGATCAGGTTGCAAATCATAATGTTGTCCTTTGTTTTGATCTTGCAACACTACTGTTGGAGATCCAGTAGTAGTATGTTGAACATTTGTTGTCTGTTGAACAGTCTCTGGTCTATCAGCTGTTTGCAACTCGTCTGTTAGACAATTAGCACTGTGATTTTGAACAGCACTTGAGTTATCAGCTGGGTTGAGATCATGTAGTATGATGGGAACATATTCTTCATTCTTTCCAACATTCAACTTCTGTAAATCAGTAGACAGATCTTGATTAATATTTTGATTCTTTTCAGAAGATTGACTTGGTTCATCAAATACTACATGAATGGATTATTCTATTAGTAATGTTCTTTTGTTAAAAACTCTATAAGCTTTACTAACAGTAGAGTATCCTACAAAAACAGCTTCATCAGCCTTTTCTGCAAATGCAGTAAGGTGATTTTTACCATTATTTAAAACATAGCATTTACAACCAGATATCTTAAAATAATGAATGTTTGGCTTCCTGTTGTTCCAAACTTCATATGGAGTCTTGTTTTGGTGCTTGTTGATCATGCATCTGTTTTGGGTAAAACATGCTGTGTTTGTTGCTTCTGCCCAAAATCTTTGCGGCAGCTTAGCTTCAGCTATCATGGTTCTGACAGCTTCCTTTAGTGTTCTGTTTCTCCTTTCAGCAACACCATTCTGTTGAGGGGTTCTAGCAGCTGATTACTCATGATGTATTCCTTTGATATTACAATACTCTTCAACAGTAGAGTTTGTAAACTTTGTCCCTCTATCTGATCTGATCTTCAATATCTTTATGCTTTTCTCATTCTGGATCAGTTCCATCAGATTAGTAAGATGTTCCTTGGTTTCACTTTTCTTTTTCATGAATATCACCCAAGTATATCTTGAATAGTCATCCACAACAGCTAGGCAGTATTTATTTCCACCATTGCTGACTGGATCAATGGGTCCAAATAAGTCCATGTGTAGCAGCTCCAATATTCTTCCAGAAGATTGATGCTTCTTGTTTTTGAATGATGACTTGATTTGTTTACCCTTCTGACAAGCGTCACAGAGCTTATCTTTGCTCATGACTGTCTTTGGAATTCCTTCTACCAGATCATTCTTTATAAGTCTGTTGATGGTCTTGAAATTCACATGATTCATTCTTTTGTGCCACAGCCAACTAACTTCACTTGGTGTTGATGCAACCAAACAAATACTTGAATTCTTATCAGCAGAATTCCAGTCCACTGTGTAGACATTCCCTTGTCGTCTTCCAAATAAAATTACCTTCTTTGTACCAATCTGTTCTACATAGCACTTATCTGTTGAGAAGATGACTGAATATCCTTTGTCACAAAATTGACTTATGCTCAGCAGGTTGTACTTTAGGCCTTTAACATATGAGACGTCAGATATCTCTATGTTTCCCTTGACTAAGCTTCCTTTTGCTACAATCTTGCCTTCTTTACTGTCTCCAAAAGTAACTTTTGGATCATCCACAGCAACAACATCAGTCAGTTCATGTATGCTTCCACACATGTGTCTTGAACAGCCACTGTCCAAGTACCAAATCTTCTCTACTTTACTCCTACTCCTAATCCTAACCTACAAAACAAAATAAAATTGTTTTAGGTACCCTTATTGAGAGGGTGCTGAAGGATTAGTTCCACCTTTGACATAATAAGACTCATTTCCATACCAAGCATTTTGATTTTTCTTATTCTTTTGCTTCTTTGACTTACTGGTTTCTTGCTCATTAACAGACGACTTAGTTTTATCACTAGTCTGATTAGTTTTAGCCTTATCAGAGGACTTCCTAGGACTCTTCTGTTTAGGCTTACTAGTCTGTTTTCCTACACTAGGTTCTTTGCTCTTTTTAGCCTTAGGAGTTTTCTTCTCCTTTACCACTTTCTCAGGTGAAGCAGGTCTAGCAGTTTGAACATACAGAATGACTTTACTATTGTCAGCAGATATAAATTTCTCAGTATGGTTCAATTCTTGCTTATCCTGTTCTAAAGGCATCTTCTGTTTACTAGATATATTAGTGGATGCAACAGATGATTTCTCATGAGACTCAATGACTTTTTCAAGTTCCATGATTTTTTCTTTATAAACTTCACATTCAGCTTTCAGAGATTCATGTTCTTGCTCAAGCTGTTTATATTCAGCTGAGAGTTTCAGTGAACTGTTTTGCTCTTTTAGCAATATCATCTCTTCCTTAAGCTTTTTATATGCTTCAACAATAGTAGTATTGTTAAGCATCATTTGTTCAAATGAATTAAATAATTCATTATCAAGAGGAGTTACCTCACTATCCTCAGAGTCATCAGATTCCTTAGCCATCAGGCAGAGAAGAGCAGGGCTCTCTTCATCAGAAGACTCTTCATCAGAAGTGTCTGAATCTGAATCAGATGAGTAGACAGCAGTTGGCTTTTCTGCTTCTGCTACCATCGCGTTTCCTTTCTGATGCTTTCTTTCTTTTCTGATTCTCTTTTCTTCTTCTGTATACTTCTCAGCTTTAGGATATGGGCAGTCTCTGATGAAATGACCCAGTTTCCTGCAATTGTAGCACATCATTTTGGATTTATAAGAATCCTTATCCTGAGAAGACGAAGTAGGGTTAGAAGTAGAAGCATTGTTATATTTGTTCTTCTTTTTTCGTCTGTAGAACTTTTTGAAGTTGTTCATCAGCAATGCAACGTCTCCAGCAGTGTACTTCTTTTTGTTGAGTAGTGTGGCTTCATCAGATGAGTCCACATCTTTGCTTTTGTGAGCTGGCCTTCTGGGATTTTCAGCAGCAACAAGTGCAGCTGTGGGACTTGAAGTTGAGGTTTCTTCAACACCCATTCTTGGCAGTTTATACTAGTACGCCTTGAGTACTGAGAACAGCTCGGTGAGAGAAATCTTGCCCAGATCTCTTGACTCTTCCATGGCTGTCACCTTAATGTTCAACTTTGGAGGTAGGGCCTTCAGAACTCTGACGGTTATCTCCTTGTCCGTAAATGTTTTTCCAAACTTTAGCACTTCATTCAATGTCCTTGTAAACCTTGTGTCCATCTGGTCAATGGTTTCCGCAGACTTCATCTTGAAGTTGTCCAGCTTTTCCAGAGCAACACTCAGCTGATGCTCTTTGATGACGTCGTTTCCTTCGCTCATGTCACGAACCTTGTCCCACATCTCCTTTGCAGTTTTACAATGTTTGACTTTATCAAACCGATCATTATCCAGGGCTTTGGTCATGATGAAACGGCCAACTTTATCCAGATTGAACAGCTTTATTTCTTCGGCTGTCATCTCTGTTAGATCTTTTTCCACCACCAGTTCAGCTTCATCAACTATAATGGTCTTGGTGAATTTGAATGGACCTTTTATGATACATGTGTACATGTTATCATTATAGGCAGCAAGGAAAATCTCCATCCTGATTTTCCAGTCTTCAAACGACATACCAGCAATGTGGGGAACATGGCTGATACAGTCCATTTTTCAAAATGTTTTTATTTTTAAAAAAGATGCTCTTTTGAAAAGTTTTAAAACCTTTGAAAAACACTTGGATCAAGCTCGTTGATCAGGCAGCGGATTCAAATGAACCAACTGCTCTGATACCACTTGTTGGTCCCAAGTGGTCAGATGAGGTCTAGAGGGGGGGGAGGGGTGAATAGACCTCTAAACTTTTTGCAATTTTTAACTTTAAAACCTTTTTGTTAACTTAAACAGACTAAGCTGTTATCAACAGTAGGTTCCTCGGCTGATCGCGAACAAATCTTTGAACAGCTTCGTAGACCACTAAACTGATAGTTACTTAGCTGATTTTGTCAAAATCAGTTTTAATACTTAGAGTACTTGCAGCGGATTTTCAAAGTGTTTTTCACAAGTATTCTCAGCAGTTTGAAAAATGTTTCCCCAGTTTTATAAACTCCTTTAAATCCTTTTCAAACAGTTAAGTGAAGTGTTATATGCAAACTTGAAATATGCAAGTAAAAATGCAAGTAAAAACACCAGTAATTTTTATAGTGGTTATATGGATGAAAATATCCTTTAATCCACTCTTCCAAGTCACAAAGATCTTGGGTTATACTAGAAACACAAAGTAACCAGTACACTCTGCTTACGCCTAACAACAAATGAACAGGCCGTATGTGCGCAGTAAGAAATCACAAAGAAATCCTACTCTCTGAGGCCTAGTTCGGTTTGGATTATTAGCCCTCAATTAGCCCCGATTGATGTAATTGGCCCAGAATTTTTTCCCTAATTTGTTGTTCGGTTGGGCCAAGATAATTGCGGGCAGCCCGGAGTTATTGGGGGAACATGTGGGCCAGCCGGAGTTATCGGACCGATTAAAATCGGAGGGTTGGGCCAGAAATTATTTAATTGGGCCAAATTGTTAAAATTTGAGACAAAAATGCCCCTAATGTTATGAATAATTACATCCAATTTGCCATTGTAATTGTGAGCAGATAATTAAAAGTCTTCTCCAGCACATCTTCTCCAGCACACTTTCCATTCACTTTCCCTCCATTGCCATCGTGAGAAAGGTAAGGTAATTTTTTTTTTGTTTTCTTTTTAATATTTTGTTAACAATAACAATAATTAATTATATAAGTACCCAAACTTTGAGATATTAATTTGTTTCAATTAATTTTTTTTTTCATAGGTGAAGAAGAAGTTGAAGAAGGTGAGTTTTTTTTTTTTTTCTTCTTTATTATTGTTTACTCTTTTGATAACAAGAAGAATGATTAATTCTTGATTACCCAAAGTTTGAGATATTAATTTGTTACATTTTTTTTCTTTTAATTTTTTGTTTGTAACATAGGTGAAGGACAAATTGAAGAAGAAGAATAACTAGGGTAAGAACACATTGCCCATTAGTTGTAATATATTTTGGTTTGTTAAAAACATGTATGATGACTTGGAGTGTTAAAAATTTCCCCAAATTGCATTTTGTGTTCCCTGCCTTAAATAATTTCGAAATCTGGAAATTTTTTTTTTTTGATGAACTATTTTTATGTTGTGTTGTTGTACTAGGAATGGTGTATGATTGATTACATAAATAAATGCTTGTGTTTTTTTTCCTTTGTACTTTGTTTGTACATACCTTTTTTGTGTATTTTTTTTTTGTCTCATGAACTATTTCAAGTAAGATTGTGATACTAGGGAATATTGTATGATGGATTACATAAATAAATGTTCGTATATTTTTTGTTTCCTTTATACTTTGTTTGGACATATTTTGTGAATTTTGTTTGGATATATTTTGTGACAATTTTGATATATTTCCCTTTCTAGTTTGTTTGGACATATTTTGATATATCTAAGCATATCAAATACAGAATACCGCTTGGGTATGGATTCGGAGAGGAACGAACAAGTCCTAAACTTCTTCCGCCAATTTTTTTGGAAATGTGTTATAATAATTTGTGTATGTCTCATTGCACACGAAGCACAATCTATTTCCCAAACATCTAGTCGAAAGAGACAAAGGTATAGCATCATACGTAAAAAATACAAACAAGCCAAGTATTTACATCGCGTAACCACGAAGACGGATGTTAAGACTAAGTTCTTGTTAAGGTTCACTATGACTTCTTTTAGTAAGCTATGTCGTTTCTTGCATAACATTGGTGGTCTAAGGGACACTAAATACGTGCCACTCAATGAACAAGTTGCAATGTTCTTGTCTGTTCTTTCACATCACAAGAAAAATCGAATCGTGGGGTTTCATTATCGTCGGTCTGGGGATACAGTGAGCAAGTGTTTCCACCGTGTATTGAATTGTGTGCTTAAATGTCATTCAATCTTACTATCAAGACCTATACCGATTTCAGAAAATGATGAAACTTCCCGATGGGGTTGTTTTCCGGTACGTACACTTTTTATCACTACTTTTAATTTGTTCTGTATTGGTTAACTTTAAACAACTTAAATACTATTTCATGTATTTTATGTAGGGTTGCTTAGGGGCTTTGGATGGTACTTATGTGAAGGTACTAGCACCAGCTGCTGATAAACCTCGATATAGATCAAGGAAAGGAGAGATTGCAACTAACGTGCTCGTTGCATGCGATGTAAATGGAAAATTCACGTATGCATTGACTGGATGGGAGGGTTCCGCAGCAGATGGTCGGGTCCTTAAAGATGCTATTACCCGCCCGAATGGACTTCGAATTCCGGCCGGTATACGATTTTTATGCATCATATATTCTCGGTCATACAATTTCATAAATTATGATTGTAACAATGTTAACGTTTTCATTTTTATGAATATCATAGGAACATACTATCTCTGCGATAATGGATACACGAATGGGGAAGGTTTTTTGACACCTTATAGGGGAGTTCGCTACCATTTAAAGGAATGGGGTGTAGGACGGGATGCTCCCCAAAATTATAAAGAATACTTTAACATGAAACATTCCCAGGCAAGAAACGTGATCGAACGGTGTTTCGGTCAAGTTAAGCGGAGGTGGGCGATACTTAAAAGTGATCCGTCCTATCCATTGAAGACGCAAAACCGAATTATCATGGCTTGTATTCTTATTCACAATTTCCAGCTTATGACAATGCCCAATGATATGTCAGATTCCGATTCGAGTAGTGAATCAGAAAGTGATGATGAGGTTGAAGGAGAGAGTCCTACCGGTGACTTTGTCGATGTTGTGGAGCCTTCACAAGCATGGACTGATTATCGAGATACCATGGCTCGTGCTATGTATGACGAGTGGTTGTCAAGTCCTTGAGATAAACGCACTTGATGCGTTTTGTTTTTGGAAAATGACTTTGTTTGATTGGATAATATGCTTGTTTTTGGTTGTGATGCTTTTTTTTTTTTTTTTTTTTTTTTTTTTTTTGTGATTGTGGTTTATTTATGATGGTACATTATTATATGTACATGAGGACAATTTGTTTGTATGATTGTGGTTTTATTTATTTATTAATGTTTGGAATTGTGCTTGAAAACGGATTATCACGGGTTAATATTTTATTTCGTGAATGTGTTCTCAGTTTAATCATGGAGCCAATACCGGCACCAAGCAATGCAGGAACATCGCGCCCTACAAAAACTCCACAAGCACCCCGTAGAATTTGGAGTTCCGACGAGGAGCAAACATTGATTTCTTGTTTGCATGAGATTGTTTCGAATGGATGGAAGGCGGATAATGGGTTTAAAGCGGGATATTTAGGTCACTTAGAATCCGCCATGAGGGCAAGGATACGGGGAACCGACATTAGAGTGAGACACATTAACTCAAAGCTCACGGTTTGGAAAAAACAATACTATTTATTGATTGCCATGTTGGGTACTAGTGGTTTTGGATGGAATGACGATGCTAAAATGATAGAGGTCAACGATGATGTTTGGGCCGAATATGCACGGGTAAATAAGAATTTCCTAACTTGTATAATATTTTCGGCTATATTTATTATGTTTGTGTTCTAAGTTCATGTTTTTGTATTCCTCGAAAGGCTAATCGTGATGTTCGTTCGATGAGGATGAAGTCTTGGAGGTACTATGATGATTGGTGTGCATTGTTTGGAAAGGACAGGGCTACGGGAGACAATGCTCAAGGGTTCACTGATGTTGTTGATGACATATTGATGAGTGAAAATCTTAATAACTCAAGCAATACGCAATTAAGCATAGAAGTGGTGGAACCGTACATTCCGACATTTGATGACACTAGTTCATACGTCGATCTAACTATGGATGCATCCGATTGGGTTGGGGATCAATTCAAAGACAAAATCAACTATACTCCCGATACATCCGATGGTTCCTCGATGAAAAAATCGAAGGTATATGGACTTGGTGTTAAACTTGATGGGAACGACAAGAAGAAGAAGAAGAAGAAACAATTGACTAGAGAACGAAAGCCGAAAACACTTGAAACCGCCAAAAGTGAGTCTATGTTGCCCGTCTTGACAAGTTTCATTGAGGAGGCAAAATGTATTGCCATGAATCTCACACCAAAAATGACCAAGGAGGAAGATACGATTGACGAAAAGGCATCAAAGGTCATTGCCGCATTAGAGAAGGTTCCGGGACTAACCGAAGAAAACATGAACTTTCTTTGTTACAAGATAATGGATGACCAAAGACATGTGAGCTTGTTTTTGCGTTCTAGCGAACGTAATCGGGAAATACAAGCACACATGATGCTCAATGGTAAGATTCCATGACTTATTATGGTTTATGATAATTTCGGGTGTTGACTATGTTATTGTGAATTTTAAGATATTGCTACATGTTATAGTTGTGTATTTTGTGATTTGGGTAAGGAAGTATTAGAGTTTGGATATTTTTGGCCAAATGGGGTTTTAGTAGTTGGCATGATATTTTGGTAGTACGCATGCAAACATGGCTTGAAAATTCTTGTGAAATGATGCGAATTTTGGAGCCATGTATGTTCAAGTAATTATGAGTTTTTGGAATTATGAATGTTTGTTGTAGTTTTTGGAAACATTGGGTTGAAATTGTATTGACTTTATGATGCCATAGTTGGTGCTAAAATTGTACAAGTTTGGATTAGTTTCTATGTTGCAATTTGTTTATTTCCTTGTGATTTATGTATAAAAGGAAAATATGGAAGTTCATTTTTAGTATTGTTGCAAATTTAGGACTTGGTACCATAGGAGAGGTTTTTGTTGCATTAAAACTTCATTAAAAAAAATTAGAAGCGGTAAATTGAGATTTTTCCAAAGTATAGAGGGGTAAATTGAATATTATTTATTTTATAGGGGGTAAATTGATTTTTTCCCAAAGTACAAAGGGGTAAATTGAATATTATGTATTTTATAGGAGGTAAATTGTCATTAACTTTGTAGAAAAAATGAATTTGGTACCAAAAATTGTAATGAAAACCTATCATATGGTACAAAATTTGCATTTTTGTATCCAGTGGTACAAAAAACTCAAAGTTAGCATATCCTATGGTATCAAGTTATGATAATTTTTTCCATTTTTTTTTTTTTGGTAAAATGTACAAGTTCAAATAAATCATACAATTTAGTCATTGTTTATTTTCTTGTGTATTAATCAAACAAGTTCAATTAAATCTTTCAATTTGTTTTGCAATTGGTTCATATGTATTTGTGTTTAATTGAACTTTTGTAAACAATTTTCGTACTTACTTCAATTTTATTAAACACGCTTGGCTGCCAAATGTGAACAATCTATTGATTTGAACTTACAAAAAAATTTGGAATGAAAACATATGCCCTATAAAGGCTGCCAAATTCAAGTACATAGTTGAATAAAAACATTCAATATTATACAATACTGCCCTACAAAGGCTGCCAAATTCAAGTACATAGTTGAAAAAAAAAAAAAAAAAAAAAACAAGCCTTGAGGTTCTGCTCAAGTGCAGAACCTCCAACTATTCACATACACATCAAAAGATACAAGTCCATGAAACAGCAAGCCTTTGAACAAAGCACCATATTAACATCAAACATAAAATAAATCAGTCCCCCACAAAAGCCCTTAGTCCACATCGGACATATGACCCCCTATATCACCATTAACATCTCCTGCTGCCCCGGCAACGGGATACAGAGGGGAGCCGAGGAGTTGTCGTGGGAAGATGGCACATTGCTTGTGATCAAAAAGATATCTCAATTTCAGAAAGTGTTGATGCCCTTCAATTCGGTAACGTCGGTAGCTATCCGGCTCGTGCTACAAATAAACACGAGAAGTGGTCAGTGGGCTGATTATACATACAAACATAAACAGGGTAAGTTAGTAATACTTACATGTGGGCTTATGACGGTCCAATATTGGTTGGAAACGAAAGTGTGGGAACTATAAGGGTCATAATGAATCCCGGGCTGCTCCAAGAATTCCTTGAAGTCAATATACTCCCGACGAATACGTTCCAGTTTCAGTTTGAGTAATGTAAGGTTGAACCGTCGACGGAATCGTGCATTCATTTTCTCGACAATCCTTTCGAGAGTTAGACGAAGGTTTTCAACGTCCTGAACATTGTCCCTCCGTGCAGCACGGGCCAGCTTGCAAATAAAGTAGGCCTCTTCCTCCGGGCTCCACCCGTCGTACCTCGAGTTCATATCCGCCCGCTGCCTTCGAGTAAGTGGCATGTTTGCACCTACATATAAAAAACACAACCATTAGTAGCATATATGAAAGAAAATATTCACCCTAAACTAAATTAAAGAAGAAGAATGAACTTCTAATTATTTTATGCTCACTGTTTTTCCAAGTGCAGAAGAAAGGGTGTGTTCAGTGTAAATAAAACTACCCATATATATAGGCAGTGAAGTTATCAACTATTTACCATTTAATGTTGGTAAGTGAAAGTTGGTAAAATGATAAATGGTAAAAGCTATGAAGGAAAAGACAAGACATGACAATGCACTGCTCCAAGACATGACAATGCATGAATGTTGGTTGTAGTTTTGAAATCAACAGGTTTGGATGTAAATATTTTGGATTTTTGTAATGAATGATGCCATACAACTTTGGAGTAGTAATGTTGTTGCATTTTGGATGGACGGTTACATAGACGAGTTGTGTAAACATTATTATGCAATTGAACTTGTCCAAATCAATTGATATCTTCGTGCACATGTTGAGTTTGAATCCAAAATAATCTCTACTTCCTGTACACAAAATTGGAATAGCAAAATAAAATAAAGTTGGGTTACAATCAGTTTATGAATTAAATATAAGGAACTTGTCATGAAAATTCACCGAAACAATGGAATCATAAGTAATTTTCGTCCATATTTATTTAATTTTTTCAAATTTCTAACATAAAAGTTCCAAAGCATTAACTATCAGAAATACTAGGCCAAATTTAAAGGCATAAATATAATTTTGTCTAATTTTGATATTTCGACTTGGATATAGTTTTGACTGAAATTTCCAAATCATAAATAAGGAGCCGAACGACAAAGTTCCATACTTCCATGTCTTGCAGATGATTCCTTTGACGTTATGAGCTTTACGCCTTTACCAATAGAATGATGTTCATATCAAATTATTTTGTGATGTCGTTTATTTTAAGTCTAATTTTTGTGATGAAGATAAATTTCACATACATACATGTTAAACAAGAAATTTAATTATATACCTAAATATTGAACTTGGTACGTAATAGCCTAATCCTCAAAAGGTCAAACGATTGATTAATTTTTTTCAAGTCTCATGTGATTGCTAAAAGAACTCTCACTGAATTTGGGATTATTTTAGGAAGAATTTAAATTTTTTTTCAATTACTAATTTAATTTTCTCGTTCCTTTCTCTATTCGTATACATAGAATTACTAATTTAATTTTCTCGTTCCTTTCTCTATTCGTATAGATTTAATTTAAATATTATAGTTGATGCAAAACATTCTTAAAGTTCACTTAATTACAAATGCACCCCTTTATAAACAAATGATTTTTTTTTTTTTTTTATCAAATTCAAAGTTAACATTGATTGTGGGTAAACTGGACATTTTATTACGATCAAGTAAAGACTAACAGAGAAATAAAATAAGGGCTTCAAATTTGTAGCAATATAACATGTAATGATGTAACCAAATGAGGCTGTTTGGAACCAAGAGGAGTACTTTTCTATTTTTCAGCCAATTGTTTGTTGTCTGCAATTGCAATACATTATGCTGCAATTGTAAGCATGCCTTTATTTTTTTTGACTAAAATTGTCCTGCAATTTAGTATGTTGTGTACAAAAGGTGGACTTTATGTTTCATGAATTTTAATAATGCAAGCAGTACACAATTTTTAACTTCTTGTGAATGTTTTTTAACTTTCATACTGATTTTCATCTTTTCAGTACAATAAAGTGACCAAAAATTTTATTCTTTTCAGAACAATAACGTGTAGACATGCACAAATAAAGACAACTCAGAAAAAAGATATTCTAACAAATATAAAGTGCATAAAAACTCATAAAATATTATCATAATGACAGCCTTATAAGGCTGCCTCAAGTTCCATCATTTTACACAAACATAAAAAAAAAACCATCAGCAAGGTTCTGCACTGAGTGCAGAACCAAAATCAAACATACAAACATTATAAAACCATCCTCAAGGTTCTGCACTGAGTGCAGAACCAAAATCCAAACATACATATATAACAAATTACATAAAACATATATAATCTCCATAAAACCTAATCCACATCACTCAGCCCCCCACCGTTGACATTATCCCCTGCCCCATCAGTTGGTCCCTGATAAGGCACCATAGCAAGAGGATTTACCTCTTCATCAGGGGGGACAACAGCCTCAGAGTTTTCAAAGTCAGCATCAATGGCAATCGGAGAAACGACGAGGGCATTCTCATCATCGGCTAAGTCAATCGGTTGGAGGGCTGAGCCGAGGAGGGAACGGGGTAAGTGGGCGCATTCCTTCATATAAAAAATGTACTTCAGCTTACGGTAATAGCGATGCCCTTGTACCCGAAATATCCTCCAGCTCCTCGGCTCGTCCTAACAAAATCCAGGAACAAGTATTAGTATAAATTCTTATATTACACGAACTATTTTTAGTAAAAATTCTTATTACAGAAACTGGAAACTTACCGCGGTGGATATTGCACGCCAGTATGCATTAGAGATGGTGGTGCGGCAACTGTATGGCTCAAATGTTACCCCCGGGTGGTTCAAGAAGTCTTCAAAGTCCACAAACTCAAAGCGGATTCGCTCCAACTTAAGTCGCAACGAAGTGAGGTGGAAAATTCGCCGAAACCTCCGTGTCATCTTCTCACTTATAATTTCAAGAGTCTCCGTGAGATCGTCAACGTTCTTGACCATGTCCTGCCTCGCTGCACGGAAGAGTTTGTGTATGAAATAGCCTTCTTCTTCCGGGTTCCATCCATCATAGCGTGCGTCAAGATCCGCCCTTTGTCTCCTAGTCAAAGGCATGTTTGAAACCTGTAGTCACCAAGTAAATGCAAGAAATTATTTAGTCATATGTTTTCATAAATTAGAAATAGGAAGAACTTGTAATGAAAGAGGAAGAACTTGTAATTAGTCATTAGAAAGAGGAAGAACTTGTAATGAAACTTACTATTTTTGTTGGAGAAAGTTTTTGGTGGTGTTCGGTTGGCATGGAAGAGAGCATATATATAGGCAGTTCTAAGTCTCAATTAATGTGGGTTAGGTGGAAGTACAAAATTGTTGTCTTGTGGGTTGCTTAAAGGAGTTGCCATATTAAAGATTTGTAAAAGGCAAAAGAGATTTGTGTCATTAATAAGCATTGGAAATGAAAAAAGAAATAAATCATGCATGCAAAAAGTAAACATGGAAAAGACATAACATGACTTAGGGAAATGACAACTCAAAAAAAGGAAATAATGTGGGCTAGGATGAAATCTTTTTTAGTATATTCATATGTAAAGGTCATAACTGCAGAATGGTACAAAGCATGCAAATATTTTGTCTATTTGCCAAATTGAATGCACTCAACTGTCTATTTTGCATTTAGTATAATGCATGCACACAAAGATGGTTAAATATTATAACATGTTATTTCAGTACATATGATTCATGTACTGAAATGTTGTAACATACAAATTTCCAACATACATAAGACAAGAGTTTATGGATGGATGTAATAACATAGGAATTGAAGCATATAATATTCTAGCTATGCAGTCAACACAAAACATAAGTTCTATAAAAAAAGGTAATTAATCAGATACAAAAAGAATTTCAACATTGTAGCTATGTACTGCAATGTGTTATAATACAAATTTCCAACATACATGAGTCATAGAGTTTATGGATGGATGTAATAACATAGGAATTGAAGCATATAGTAATCATAAGCTTTCAACACTCAACCTTCACATCTCTTTAAAAAAGGTAATCTATCAGATACAGAAAGAAAGAAATTTCAAGCCTGCCTAATTACATAGTGTGTGTTCAAAAATAGGCTTGGGTATCAATGACAGTACTACCTCGATAAAAATAAATGGACACACTAAAACAAAAATATGCAAGCATAACCAACAGTAATCATAAAAGCCAGCCATTCAAGCCTGCCTAATTACATAGTGTGTGTTCAAAAATAGGGTACACTATAATTCACAGTACTACATCCAAAAAAAATACATGGACATACAACAAAAACATGCAAGCATAACCAAACAGTGCTCTTTATAACCAAGCAGTGATATTAAAAGGCATTTCCTAACCAATCAGTAATCATAAAAGGCAGCACATCAAGCCTATATCCATAAAAATACATGGACATAATCATGCAATCATATGAAAGCATGATATAGCACAACAAATGCACACAAAAGAGCACATGTCTTAATAAAATTAAAATTAGATTCTAAAGATTTAAGTGACTCCCTGATTTCCAAAATAGAGGCACTCAAAAGCAAATTTTCTTCTTCTACATGTTTTATTCGTTGCATTAATTGAGGGATGTTTGGAACTTCATGATCAACCCACTCAAAGAAACTACACTTCGGGCCCTGAAACAAAATTACAAACATTAGAATATAAGATCATTAAAATAAATGAAAAATATACAAATATAGCATAAAGTCAAAATCTTAACCTGTGTTCCTCCACATCTGAGGAATCTTCGGCCTGGATTTGTTGGAGTCTTGGAAGTAAATATCCTAACGATGCTACCACAATAGCATGTTCGGCCAGTCCCACCGGACCAATGACTTCGACCGGTAGTACTGGAAGATTCACCCATTCCAGACAGAATCCCTACATCAAACAATCAAAAAAGAGTAAAATTTTTGATTATATATCAACCCAAGAAATTCAAGTAATGATACATAACATTTTAATAAACCCTAATCAGCCCTAGAATTTCAGTAATGCTAATTTACCCTAATTTATGAAATCAGCCCAATTTCAGTAATGCTAATTATAATAAATCCTAGTTTATGAAATCCTAATTAGAATTTCAGTAATGCTAATTAGAATTTCATAAATCCTAGTTTATGAAATCCTAATTAGAATTTCATAAATCCTAATTAGGATTTATGAAATCCTAATTAGAATTTCAGTAATGCTTATTTCAGTAATTAGAATTTCAGTAATTATAATAAATCCTAGTTTATGAAATCAGCCCAATTTCAAGTAATGCTAATTTAGCCTAATTTTAATTCAAGTAAATTCTAATTTGAAATCCTACTTTCGGAAAAATAAAAAAAAAAGTGGGAAAATCTTAACTTATACATAAAAATGCATAAAACAGTTTAGAAAGTATAAATTTCATAAGAATTTCAACAAAAACATAAAAATTTCCCCTAATATACGAAACCCTAATAATTTATCTTGAAATAAATTCGAGCCATGTTTGGGGAAAATACTATTACCTTTACGTCCGCAGCAGCTGCCGATGGCCCCGTACGAAGAACCCCAGGACGAAATAAAACAACTATCAGGAAAAGATTGGAGTAATTGGAAGAATTTACTGTTTTTCGGGGATTTTTTAGATTATGAGTGAAAAAGAAGATAACCATAGCCTAAAATCTAAACAATTCTTAGAAAGTGTATGATTTTACGGTGATTTCCGATGGAGAAACAAGGATATGAGGGAGGAACGAAGAGAAGAGAGCGGCGGATCGTGTTCAAGAGAGAGAAAGAAAAACTGAAATTATGTAACCCTAGTCCAAAGTGTATAATTTGACTTTGATCGGACGGTTGAGAATAAAATAGAAATGGATGGCCAGATTTCACGATTGGGGGGGGGGGGTATAATAGTAATTGCTAGAAACCGGCCCAACCGAACACACAATAAATAAACTGGGCCAAAATCCAACTAAGTTATTGGGTCGAGATTCTAATCGGCCAAATACAAGACTAAACAGTTGGGCCCAATTATTTAGTGAACCAAAATTGCAATCTGGGCCGATTAGAATCGGCCAAACCGAACTGGGAATTCTTTCAGCAATTCTTTCATCAGATCCGTTCCAGATTGATAGTACGACTCATATACTAGGTACATACCTTCAGCGGCCATCGTAATCTGTTGAAAATTAGAGAAACAGGAAGAATTTTGCAGAAACTTTGCAAGTAATTTTTCTCTCAAGTATGCTTTGAATATTTAGGGTGCGTAAAGAACTACACGGCTGATCAGATTGGGATTTATAGAGTTAGGGTATCTTGGTTTCCGTGATACCATCTAATCGTTAGATCCATTTCTTGTCAGAGCTGATCGTGCGGCGTCAGTTACGACCTTTCAAATTCAAATCGCATTAAATGAGGAGCGGGAGTTTGTACCGCCCTTCTGTCACTTGTAAAAGCGTGTTTTGAAATAAAACGTTTTAAACAGTAAGCTTTTACACAAGCGATCATATGAGTAAAATAAATACTTATCTGATGGACTAATGTCCTGATGACACAGTTGTTATCAGTGAAAGTCAATAGCTGATAACCTTCCTCAGCTGTTTGTCAATCCAGCTAGATTATAAATCTTCATTCTTCAAGATTTTAATCTTCTGTTGAAAACATAACTTCAACTAACTGTCATTAACAGATTTCATCTTTTAATCAGAAGTACCGCTAGTCTTACACGTTCCCCCTGACTTTAAGAATTCATAAGTTAACTAGTCTGTTGAGAGTCACTACAAGAAAATGCACTTCTTATGACAAAGCATTTGTAACGAAGTCATAATTTGTTACCCAAACTTGATTTACCGTAATGAGTTGCACCATTTGTTACAAATAGTCCCGTCTATGGTAACAAACTCAATTTTTTGTTACAAAAAGCAAAATATCGTTACAAATAATCTTATATTTTGTAAGAATTAAATTTGTTTGTTACAATAAACATTATGTCGTGACAAAATGACTCTCCTTTAGTAACAGGCACTAATGTTGTCACCAATTAATAAAACATCCTTACAAATAGTTCATATTTGGTTACAAACAATTCAACTCGTTACAAAAAAATTTTTTGAACAAATTTGATATAGATATAGTTTTATAAGATTTTTTAAAGTAATATGAATTTAAATAGACATGTGCTACTCATTCCAATATACACGTATACAATAAATTATATAAAGTTGATAAATATAAGTAAATATAGAAAAAGAGAAACAAAGTTTAACTAGAAAAATGATGGAACCAGTGATCCAGTAAAATTTGATAAATTCAGTGAAGAAATGGTAAAATCGGTCAAAAAAGTAAAGTTCGTAAGAATGTATTTAATCAATGAAAAATTTAGATGAATAACATGTGAAATTAGAGAAAAAACATGAAAATAGGTAAAAATGGGTTAAAATGATAAAAATGAGTGAAATCAGTTAAAAAGAGTTTAACTGGTGAAATCGGTAGAAAAATGGTTTAAACTGGAAAAAAATCGACAAAAAATGAGAAAACATTGAAAAATATTATAATCAATAAAAAAGGGATAAATCGCTAAAATAAACCAATAAAAAAGTTTAAACATTGAGAACATATTAATTGATGAAAGTTTGGGTGAAATTTTTAAAGAAACGGATAAAATCAGTCAAAAAAGCTTGAAGACGGAGAAAACATGTTTAATCGATGAAAACTTCATGTGAATAACATGTTAAATAAGTGAAATAAATGAAAACAAGTTACAATTTAACCGACAAAAATAAGGTGAAATTGGAAGAAAATGGTTTGAATTGAAAAAAAGATCAACGGGAAAACGGGAAAACAACGAAAAATAATATAGTCGATAAAAAAGCAAAAAAATCTCTAAAATAATAAAACAACGAAAACATACGAATAGATGAAACTTCGGGTGAAATTGGTAAACAATGGTGAAATTTGTGAAAAAAATTGGTGAATACAGTAGGAAAAAATGCTCGTGAAATCGTGAAAGTTCGTGGGAAATTTATGAAGAAACGGATAAAACATGTGTCATCGATGAATAACGGATAAACTTGACACGAAAACTACTATGATGGAATGAAATAAATAATGTTCTTATGATCTTATTTTAGAACCAATTTTATAAGAAGTAATAACTACATTAGTCATCATTTTATATTTTATTACACCTATTCCAAGCTATATTTTTTTTATAAACCAATAATTATCAATAAAAATATATTTCATAAAAAATAAATTGATCAGCCATAAAAATAATCCGTATGATATATTATGGCATAAAAATGACTAATTTTATTTTAACTTATGAAAAATTACCCATATAATTAAAATTAGACACGTATAACGTACGTGCACTTTTCTAATGATTTAAAAAATGTACAATCTTAAAATTAATATTTAAACTTATGGGCTATTACCATATAAGTAATGAAACTAATTTAATGTTTATTGTAATCATTATAATATTTAGATTAATTATTTTTAGGTAGACCCGCCAAATAAAGAAGAAATAGAGGGAAATAATTCCCTCTTTTAACTTTCTCCAAAATTTCCAAACCTCAATCAAATTCCCTCTCCCTCTTCTTCTTCTCATCACCATCATCGTACCACTCGTCGGAGGAATCTCAGCGAACACGCTCGCTCGATTTGTGCGCCGGCAAGACGAAAAGCTTTCGCATCAATGGAGTCGATGACGGTGAGATCGAGATTATCTGCAAAAATCTGGGGTTTTCAGGAATCGATGATTTCGCGATACCAGCCGAGGAGTACGAGGCGATGAAGATGAGTTCTTCGTCAGCTCCTGTTTTGCTTAGTAAGAAATTCGATCCTTCAATTTAACCAAAAATCGAGGTTAATTATGATAATGTATATGTTGAATTGTGTAATAATGAGGTTAAAAAATTCTAGGGTTTGATTGTTTTGAACTATTCTTGGGTTTTGATTTCCTCGGTGAGAGTCGGATTATTGGGATTCAGTGTAAGAAATAGCTGACATATAGTAGATTTATGTAGTGGTCTATGTCAGGGCATTGGTCCTAAGATTTGGAATTAGAAACATTTTCACCTTCTTGAATTATTCCCCTTTCTTTTTCCCTTGTTTTTTTGAGTGTGGTAGTTTGAGACTTTTTTTTATTGTTTAGTTTTTTGGAACTTTGATTCTGTGTAGATATTGCTGGCATAAAGATTTATGTAGTGTTTACCATCAAGGAATTGATCCCTTAACTCCGAACCAGAAACGCTTTTGTTCAAATCTATAGGGGGTGGGGAGATGAGGATATGACACTTGAATTTACTTGCAGCAACCAATCTGATTTCAGCAGTTGTAAATACTGAACTCCTCTACGTAATGTAATAAGGATTGCAAAATAACAGGTTCTACGTAATCTGTAAATGATGGCATGCCCTTTTCCTTGTAAATACTGAACTCCTCTACGTAATGTAATAAGGATTGCAAAATAACAGGTTCTAATTGCTTATTACCGTAATTCCATGTTTTTGCAAATCTCTTGGGGGGAAGAGTGATATTTGTTGATGTGTTGACGTTGTGACTTTGATTTGGCATTCTCTACCACCATAGGGTAATTTTGCTCTCTTTTCTGCTGGATTTCATTCTTTGAATCGTAGGTAATAAGCTGAAGTGAATGGCTGATTGTTGATTTTTTATTCTTTAATTATAGCATATAAATAATGATATTGTTGTTTCTTGGTCTTCAGATACTGTAGAAGGGCAAAGTCTGTATTTAAAGAGTTGGAGCAAGTGCCGTATGTAGTTGAACATGATGAGAGAGGTTTGTTTTTCATTCCTTTGGAACATTTTTCTTTGCAGAAATGAATAATATCTGAGTTGGAAGGGGGCTTATATGGCTGTTCGTTGCCGACTTTGTAATCAGATGTAGCTGAATTTGCACCTCTTTCTCTATATATATCTCTCTCATGAACTTTTGTATTTGTAATTGCTCAGAGGATGGTGGAAAAATTCAAGATGCCTTGAGTAAGATTGTTGGTAGGCGAACTGTACCACAAGTTTTCGTCAATGGAAAGCATCTCGGAGGCTCTGATGGTATGGTATTAATTACAGTATAACTGACTACTTGTGTGTTGTGGTGTCGTCTAACAACTGAATTTCTTGGTCGTAGATACCGTTGAAGCATATGAAAGTGGAGAACTCGCGAAACTTCTTGGCATTCCTTCTACAGTGAAGGAAGATCTCTGAACGAGTATCTTTTAAGTTTTTTTATTCAATAGTAAACATCAGTTGCATTGACTTGATACAAACTTTGTTGTATTTTCATCATTTTCACTGGGTAGAATTTGAATTTTAGTATTGATTTTGAAGTGAATTATTTACTGGCTTTCTATTTTAAAGGTTCGGCTTATCAATCCTTAGATTACATATACATTTATGTATCTATATATGGCTTGTGTTTATTTTGTTATCAGCCATGTCAGCCTGATCGAGTTTCGGCATTAGCATGCCCCAAGGAGAGCTAGAGGATGCAGAGGTCGTTTTGCTAACACAAAGAAGCCTGAGTCGCCCGATTGTCCAACCAGTAATGCTTCTCATGAGGAAAGCAACATCAAAGGTAACTCTACTCACTCACAAACATTGAATGATGGGGAATGAGGGAAGTGAGTTACTGAAAAATAGATCACTAGCTTTGTACAATTGTTATTCATGCTGGCTTAATTCTTGTGGTGGCAGAAGTATAGAATTTATGAGGATGAGGCATTATCTGGTCTTGACAATTGTTTCTTTCACCAACACAACTTTTTATCAGTCTTTGGTTTATTTGTGTCATCCATCGAGTCTATTATTTCGACGTGTTAAATGTAATAGTGGATAAATTACCATCATACTTGACACTTGATCAACTTAGAGGATTTTCTTTGGTGCTTGGTACTTAAAATTACTTGAATAAGATTACATGAATTATGAATATATTCTACTATTTCATTTTGCTTTAGGATATTAAAGCGTTGTACACTCATATCTTGTCCAATCTGTTATATAATGTCTGCTGTCCCTTGATTATTGTATACTGTATGAAACTAACTTAAGGTCTTACATTGAATTAATTTCAAGTATTGGTTATATTGCAGGTTTGTGAAGCAAATATATTGTTGGCCGGGCACGTCAAACTCAAAATACAATGTATCTTATTATATATTTTTTTTTTCAGTTACTCTATGGATTGAAATTGTCTTCAGTAAAATGTAACAACTTCAAAGTATATTTATATTGACTTATGTATATAAATTATTATCCAATATGATGTCTTTTGCAAGTTATTATGATCCATTTTCTTGAAGTTTGATTTTAATGTTTAATTTTATTATGCAATGTTTATCCTAAAAGAATGGATTTTTGAGATATTATGGACAAAATTTGGGATGTAGAATTAGCTATATATTTAAAATGAAATATTTGATTATTAGGAAATTAAAATGTTATTAAGATTTTGTAAGGACACTGATTGTCACAATTCATCATTTGTGACGAATTAACTATAATAAAGACATGTTAAAAGGTATTGTAATATTCAAGTATTTGTAAGGACTAATCTTTTTGTAAGGACAACTTTAAGTAATTGTGAAGACTTTGTCGTTACTAGTATTGAAGATATTGTAAGGAAATAGGTGGTTTGTTACAAAATATTGAAGATATTTGTAATGAAAATGAAGGTTCCTTACAAAAACTTTTAGCGTCGGACTTTAGGGGACAAGAAATGTGACGAATCCTTGTCCTTACAAAAAGTTTTTGTAACAAAAAACTCAGCTATTGTAACGACTTTTGTCTTTACTAAAAGTGCATTTTCTTGTAGTGAGTTAATCCTTGAAGATAAATAAGATGGGTAAGTTGTTGAACTTTAGTCTTCTGATAAGTTCCCCCTCAGCTTATGCATCCAATTTTAATAAACCTAGTTCAGCTCTTAGAGTTGAAAAGCTTGTCTCACTTAAAGGTTTTGTGAAGATGTCAGCAATTTGATTTTCAGTAAACACATATTCTATTATGACATTTCCTTTTTCCACATGATCTCTAATAAAGTGATGCTTGATCTCAATATGCTTAGTTCTTGAATGACTTGTAATATTCTGAGTAAGGCTGATTGCACTTGTGTTGTCACAGTAGATTGGTATTCCACTGATTTTGATATTGTAGTCTTCTAGTTGATGGTTCAACCATAAGATTTGTGCACAGCAAGCTCCGACAGCTATGTATTCAGCTTCAGCAGTAGATATTGATACTGAAGTCTGTTTCTTACTCATCCATGAGATCAGACGACTACCTAAGAATTGACAGGCACCTGTTGTGCTTTTTCTATCAATCTTGTAGCCAGCAAGGTCAGAATCTGAATATCCAATAAGCTAAAATCCAGACTCTCTAGGATACCACAATCCCAAATCTTGAGTGCCCTTAATGTATTTCAGTATTCTTTTGGCAGCTAAGAGATGAGATTCCTTGGGATTTGATTGGAATCTTGCACATACCCCAACTGAGAACATAATATCAGGTCTGCTAGCTGTTAGATACAACAGTGACTCAATAATGCCTCTGTATTTGGTTATGTCCACTGATTTTCCATCTTCATCTTTATCCAAGCGAAGACTTGTAGACATTGGAATAGTAGCAGTAGAGCTAGTCTCCATACCAAATTTCTTGAACAGATCATTTGTGTATTTTGCTCGGCTGATGAAAATTCCATCAGGCAACTGTCTTACTTGCAAACCAAGAAAATAATTAAGTTCTCCCATCATGCTCATTTCAAACTTGTTCTGCATCAGCTTTGAGAACTTGTCACACATCTGTTGGTTAGTTGAACCAAAAATAATATCGTCCACATAAATTTGCACAAGCAAAATATGTTCTTCCCATTCAATAGTGAACAAGGTCTTGTCAACTTTACCTTTGCGAAATCCTTTGATTAAAAGAAAATCAGATAAGGTATCATACCATGCTCTTGGAGCCTGTTTCAGTCCATAGAGGGCTTTCTTTAGACGATACACCTTGTCTTCTTCTTGATAGACTTCAAAACCAGGTGGTTGTTCAACGTAAACTTCTTCTTGCAATTCTCCATTGAGAAATGCTGATTTCACATCCATCTGATAGACAGTGAAATTCTTGTGAGCAGCATAGGCAAGAAAGAGTCTGATTGCCTCTAATCTTGCTACTGGTGCAAATGTTTCATCAAAGTCAATGCCTTCTTCTTGGCAGTAACCCTAGGGAACTAATCTTGCTTTGTTTCTGGTGACTTCACCATCTTCATTCATCTTATTTCTGAATACCCATTTAGTGCCAATGACTCTTTGATGACTTGGTCTAGGAAGTAAGTACCAGACTTCATTCCTTTCAAATTGATTTAGCTCTTCTTGCATAGCTTCAATCCAGTTGGAATCACTAAGAGCTTCTTCAATCTGCTTGGGCTCAATTTGAGATAGGAAGCTGACAAACATTGCATCACTTGCAGCAGCTCTCCTAGTCTTCACTTTATCCAAAGGATCACCAATCACCAGCTCTGGTGGGTGATTCTTGAGCCATCTGAGATCAGGTTGCAAATCATAATGTTGTCCTTTGTTTTGATCTTGCAACACTACTGTTGGAGATCCAGTAGTAGTATGTTGAACATTTGTTGTCTGTTGAACAGTCTCTGGTCTATCAGCTGTTTGCAACTCGTCTGTTAGACAATCAGCACTGTGATTTTGAACAGCACTTGAGTTATCAGCTGGGTTGAGATCATGTAGTATGATGGGAACATATTCTTCATTCTTTCCAACATTCAACTTCTGTAAATCAGTAGACAGATCTTGATTAATATTTTGATTCTTTTCAGAAGATTGACTTGGTTCATCAAATACTACATGAATGGATTATTCTATTAGTAATGTTCTTTTGTTAAAAACTCTATAAGCTTTACTAACAGTAGAGTATCCTACAAAAACAGCTTCATCAGCCTTTTCTGCAAATGCATTAAGGTGATTTTTACCATTATTTAAAACATAGCATTTACAACCAGATATCTTAAAATAATGAATGTTTGGCTTCCTGTTGTTCCAAACTTCATATGGAGTCTTGTTTTGGTGCTTGTTGATCATGCATCTGTTTTGGGTAAAACATGTTGTGTTTGTTGCTTCTGCCCAAAATCTTTGCGGCAGCTTAGCTTCAGCTATCATGGTTCTGACAGCTTCCTTTAGTGTTCTGTTTCTCCTTTCAGCAACACCATTCTGTTGAGGGGTTCTAGCAGCTGATTACTCATGATGTATTCCTTTGATATTACAATACTCTTCAACAGTAGAGTTTGTAAACTTTGTCCCTCTATCTGATCTGATCTTCAATATCTTTATGCTTTTCTCATTCTGGATCAGTTCCATCAGATTAGTAAGATGTTCCTTGGTTTCACTTTTCTTTTTCATGAATATCACCCAAGTATATCTTGAATAGTCATCCACAACAGCTAGGCAGTATTTATTTCCACCATTGCTGACTGGATCAATGGGTCCAAATAAGTCCATGTGTAGCAGCTCCAATATTCTTCCAGAAGATTGATGCTTCTTGTTTTTGAATGATGACTTGATTTGTTTACCCTTCTGACAAGCGTCACAGAGCTTATCTTTGCTCATGACTGTCTTTGGAATTCCTTCTACCAGATCATTCTTTATAAGTCTGTTGATGGTCTTGAAATTCACATGATTCATTCTTTTGTGCCACAGCCAACTAACTTCACTTGGTGTTGATGCAACCAAACAAATACTTGAATTCTTATCAGCAGAATTCCAGTCCACTATGTAGACATTCCCTTGTCGTCTTCCAGATAAAATTACCTTCTTTGTACCAATCTGTTCAACATAGCACTTATCTGTTGAGAAGATGACTGAATATCCTTTGTCACAAAATTGACTTATGCTCAGCAGGTTGTACTTTAGGCCTTTAACATATGAGACGTCAGATATCTCTATGTTTCCCTTGACTAAGCTTCCTTTTGCTACAATCTTGCCTTCTTTACTGTCTCCAAAAGTAACTTTTGGATCATCCACAGCAACAACATCAGTCAGTTCATGTATGCTTCCACACATGTGTCTTGAACAGCCACTGTCCAAGTACCAAATCTTCTCTACTTTACTCCTACTCCTAATCCTAACCTACAAAACAAAATAAAATTGTTTTAGGTACCCTTATTGAGAGGGTGCTGAAGGATTAGTTCCACCTTTGACATAATAAGACTCATTTCCATACCAAGCATTTTGATTTTTCTTATTCTTTTGCTTCTTTGACTTGCTGGTTTCTTGCTCATTAACAGACGACTTAGTTTTATCACTAGTCTGATTAGTTTTAGCCTTATCAGAGGACTTCCTAGGACTCTTCTGTTTAGGCTTACTAGTCTGTTTTCCTACACTAGGTTCTTTGCTCTTTTTAGCCTTAGGAGTTTTCTTCTCCTTTACCACTTTCTCAGGTGAAGCAGGTCTAGCAGTTTGAACATACAGAATGACTTTACTATTGTCAGCAGATATAAATTTCTCAGTATGGTTCAATTCTTGCTTATCCTGTTCTAAAGGCATCTTCTGTTTACTAGATATATTGGTGGATGCAACAGATGATTTCTCATGAGACTCAATGACTTTTTCAAGTTCCATGATTTTTTCTTTATAAACTTCACATTCAGCTTTCAGAGATTCATGTTCTTGCTCAAGCTGTTTATATTCAGCTGAGAGTTTCAGTGAACTGTTTTGCTCTTTTAGCAATATCATCTCTTCCTTAAGCTTTTTATATGCTTCAACAATAGTAGTATTGTTAAGCATCATTTGTTCAAATGAATTAAATAATTCATTATCAAGAGGAGTTACCTCACTATCCTCAGAGTCATCAGATTCCTTAGCCATCAGGCAGAGAAGAGCAGGGCTCTCTTCATCAGAAGACTCTTCATCAGAAGTGTCTGAATCTGAATCAGATGAGTAGACAGCAGTTGGCTTTTCTGCTTCTGCTACCATCGCGTTTCCTTTCTGATGCTTTCTTTCTTTTCTGATTCTCTTTTCTTCTTCTGTATACTTCTCAGCTTTAGGATATGGGCAGTCTCTGATGAAATGACCCAGTTTCCTGCAATTGTAGCACATCATTTTGGATTTATAAGAATCCTTATCCTGAGAAGACGAAGTAGGGTTAGAAGTAGAAGCATTGTTATATTTGTTCTTCTTTTTTCGTCTGTAGAACTTTTTGAAGTTGTTCATCAGCAATGCAACGTCTCCAGCAGTGTACTTCTTTTTGTTGAGTAGTGTGGCTTCATCAGATGAGTCCACATCTTTGCTTTTGTGAGCTGGCCTTCTGGGATTTTCAGCAGCAACAAGTGCAGCTGTGGGACTTGAAGTTGAGGTTTCTTCAACACCCATTCTTGGCAGTTTATACTAGTACGCCTTGAGTACTGAGAACAGCTCGGTGAGAGAAATCTTGCCCAGATCTCTTGACTCTTCCATGGCTGTCACCTTAATGTTCAACTTTGGAGGTAGGGCCTTCAGAACTCTGACGGTTATCTCCTTGTCCGTAAATGTTTTTCCAAGCTTTAGCACTTCATTCAATGTCCTTGTAAACCTTGTGTCCATCTGGTCAATGGTTTCCGCAGACTTCATCTTGAAGTTGTCCAGCTTTTCCAGAGCAACACTCAGCTGATGCTCTTTGATGACGTCGTTTCCTTCGCTCATGTCACGAACCTTGTCCCACATCTCCTTTGCAGTTTTACAATGTTTGACTTTATCAAACCGATCATTATCCAGGGCTTTGGTCATGATGAAACGGCCAACTTTATCCAGATTGAACAGCTTTATTTCTTCGGCTGTCATCTCTGTTAGATCTTTTTCCACCACCAGTTCAGCTTCATCAACTATAATGGTCTTGGTGAATTTGAATGGACCTTTTATGATACATGTGTACATGTTATCATTATAGGAAGCAAGGAAAATCTCCATCCTGATTTTCCAGTCTTCAAACGACATACCAGCAATGTGGGGAACATGGCTGATACAGTCCATTTTTCAAAATGTTTTTATTTTTAAAAAAGATGCTCTTTTGAAAAGTTTTAAAACCTTTGAAAAACACTTGGATCAAGCTCGTTGATCAGGCAGCTGATTCAAATGAACCAACTGCTCTGATACCACTTGTTGGTCCCAAGTGGTCAGATGAGGTCTAGAGGGGGGGGGTGAATAGACCTCTAAACTTTTTGCAATTTTTAACTTTAAAACCTTTTTGTTAACTTAAACAGACTAAGCTGTTATCAACAGTAGGTTCCTCGGCTGATCGCGAACAAATCTTTGAACAGCTTCGTAGACCACTAAACTGATAGTTACTTAGCTGATTTTGTCAAAATCAGTTTTAATACTTAGAGTACTTGCAGCGGATTTTCAAAGTGTTTTTCACAAGTATTCTCAGCAGTTTGAAAAATGTTTCCCCAGTTTTATAAACTCCTTTAAATCCTTTTCAAACAGTTAAGTGAAGTGTTATATGCAAACTTGAAATATGCAAGTAAAAATGCAAGTAAAAACACCAGTAATTTTTATAGTGGTTATATGGATGAAAATATCCTTTAATCCACTCTTCCAAGTCACAAAGATCTTGGGTTATACTAGAAACACAAAGTAACCAGTACACTCTGCTTACGCCTAACAACAAATGAACAGGCCGTATGTGCGCAGTAAGAAATCACAAAGAAATCCTACTCTCTGAAGTAATATCACTCACTAAGATGGATATCTACTTCTCACAACACTCTGTTTTACAAATTCACTCAGAAGATGTGTTTAGCTTTGTTCTTCAACTTCGCTTTTCGTCAACAAATGACTAAGCTGATGAGTGAGCTGTTCTTGAGACTTAAAGAATTTTGCTTCGAAAATTTCTCAGAGATTGTGTTGTTCTTCTTTTCTCTTCGTCTCTTTCAGCTATTTATACTTGAGATTTGAAAAATGTCCGTTGAAGAGAGACAAGATTCAAATTCCTCGAGTACTGGTCCTTAAAATTCGCGAACGGCTCTTTTGCAGTCTGTCCGTACTGTCAACAGTACTATTCTGCAGGCAGCATTAAATGCACCCAGCTGATGTGAAGCATTTCTTCAATCATTTGTCTTTAATATCCTTGTACTTCAGCATTTATTACTTCCAGGGGCATTTATTACCGTTGGGAAGACTTTATGATCCTTTCCACTTGGCTGACGAAAGTGCAAGTCTGATGGCGAACTAAGCTGATCCCAAACTTGAACAAATCTGATTTGAGTCGGATGATCTTCATCAGTCTGATAACTTTCCTTCAGCAGATCAGAAGTCTTGGACCTTGAAATTTTGACTCTTCTGATGTCTTCTATACTTGGTCAAAATTCCTTCCAAAGGGACCATCAGCTAAGTTACTCCATACTTAGCAGATTTTGAAGTTTTGGAATGCATCAAAACCTCCCTTAAAATTTTGTCTTCAGTACCTTCATCTTCATCCTTATCCAACAAATTTTTTCAATAATTTCTTTCCAATTGTAAATATAAACATTTAGTTTCAATCATAGTTGATTTTTCTCGCATATCAGAATTTATAATTAACAATTCAACATCTTTTACAAAATTTATAATAAAACAAATAAACTAGTAGAAATTGGTTAAATACATTAGGCATTAAATTAAATTGCCAAGATTATAAATGTGAAAAAAATATGATATCAAATTATTATGAATGCTATTTTTTGAGTTGCTTATTATATAATGCAGTTAATATATAATCCATAACATAACCAATAATTAATTAATTATATAATGCAATAAACATATGAAATTCATTAATCTCTTGACTTGCACATGCATTTTTCTATTTATGGGGTGGACAAGACTGGGAGTGATAACACTAAAACTATATTAATTTGTTATGCTATGTATTCCTTCCATTAAAAGAATATTTTTAAAATTAAAATTAAGTTAATTTATCTTTTAATTATCTATCTGAAAAATAAACAATAATATGTTAATTATTATTTTTCAGTTTCGCATTTAAAAATATTAGAGGTTTTTTTTTTTTTTTTTTGGTTAACAGAGGCCCCAAATGTCGAGGGCTGGCTTTGGGATAAGTATTTTATGGTTGAAGTATTTATTTTAAAATAATTTTTAAATTTATATGTGGCACTTCACCCCCTATATTATGGAGATTTGGGCTTTTGGGTTGCTAATTGGACTTTTATTGGTTCAATAGATAGATTTTGGGCTCACGATTAGGTTTTGAACCTTTTTAATTATGAGATCTATGTTTTTTAAAATATTAATTACTAAGCATCAATAAAAAAAATAAGCTATGAGGAAGGAAACAAATTCTATTTAATTACTAAGCATAAAAAAACAATAACACACATAATAAAAAAAAACAACTAGATTAAAGCAACATATCTTCTCCTCAACCTGGAAAACAGAAAAAACCAGTCACACCGGACCAGCACCACTTTCTTGGTGTAACAAGGCCTCCATGCTTTTATATTTGAAATGATTCAACTTTTGTAAGTTGGAAAATTTTGAAGAATTTAACTATGAAAGTTAAAAGGCTAAATGTGTGTCTAGTTTAATTTCACAGGGTAGTTTCATGCAGGTTTTGCATAACACATGGAAGTATTTTGTTAAAACACATGACTCTAATTAACTGGAACAAAATCATCAAAAATCCATTTTTTCAGGGAGGCATGTGAAGAGCATGCTGCAGAAATCCGGAAGCTAGCTTTCAAGTTATTGGAACTCATAGCCTTGAGCTTGGGCTTGCGAAAAGAGCGGTTAAACGGTTACTTCAAGGACCAAACAAGCAGAATCAGGCTCAACTATTATCCACCTTGCCCTGCTCCTAATCTAACTCTTGGTGTTGGTAGACACAAAGATGGCGGCGCCTTGACAATTCTTGGTCAAGATGATGTTGGTGGACTTGAAGTCAAGAGAAAATCAGACGGAGAATGGATTCTAGTCAAACCTACTCCGGATGCATATATCATCAATGTTGGTGACATAATCCAGGTAAAATCGATCTAGTTATACATACCATTGTACATATATTTTATCCATCATGTTGACAATATTTCATTTTACGCAGGTTTGGAGCAACGACAAGTACGAGAGCGTAAAGCACAGGGTGAAAGTCAATTCTGAGAAGGAAAGGTTTTCGATTCCTTTTTTCTTCAACCCTGCACACTACACATGGGTTGAACCTCTCAAGGAGTTGATAAATGAGCAAACTCCGGCCAAGTACAAAAAGGATATAACTGGGGAAAGTTTCGCACTGCAAGAACTCGTAGTAATTTCAAGAAACTTGATGTTGTAGACCTTCAGATATCTCATTTCAGGATTTGAAACCGATTATCACTCAATATATTTAATTAATACTAGATTTAAATGCATGCTTTGGTTGTCTTTTTCTTTTTTTTTTTCTTTCTTTTTTTGTTGCATAAATCTTCAATAAACAATGTTTCAAATTTAAAGGCAATTTATCTCCATGTGATATTTCTAATGTATAATTTATCTCCTTATGATTTGAAAAAAAAAAAATACTTTACCTTTACCCCTATGATCCCCCGTATTATTATAATGTGATAGTTTATCCCTACGTGTTACGATTAATGTGTCAAATTAGCCTATGTGTTATGATAGATACGACTACATGACATGAAAATTGGCCTATAGAAGGGAGATTTCGGGCCAATTTTGGAGTTGGACCTCAATTAGCACAAAAATTGTCACCAATATTGAAGCAGTGACACCAAATGTGTCAGCCCAAAAAAAGACGGGTAGAAACGTCAGTGAACTATAGTTGTGGCACAAAAAATGCAATAATCCCTATGTAATTTGTCAATAAAAGAAGTAAATTGAAAAAATGTCTTTAATTATTATCAAAATTGAAAATGGTAAAATTACTTTCCTTTTTTGTGTATTTTCTATAAGAAACAGATCCTCTCTGAAAATTGAGTAAATTATCTTTATATTAGTAATATTCTTCCTTAAATTTTAAGAGATTTTAATGTTCTTTTTTTTAAAACTGCATATGTAATCTTCATTCATTACAAGAGCTTACTATATCTACTATTATAAAAGCATAAATATTTCTTAATGTCTGGATTAAAGTATTCTTATTTAATGGCAAACATGTAAAAGTTCAAATAGTTGTTATTAGACATGAAGTCTTATTATATATATCTACTACATTAGATCCTCAAATTAAGGAATTATTTCTAACAGAACTTTTATAATATTAATTTTCGTCTCCTATAATACATAAAAGAGAAAAATAAATATTAAATAAACAAATAAACATTGTTATTTTAAAGACTCCTAAAATCTATATATATATATATATATATATATATAATTATTTAGCATCAATATGTTTTTAAGGAAAAAAGGTTATTTGTATCATTCAAAGATTTAGTACAGTATAAGTCCTAAAAAATCCTAGAAAAAAAATATCAAATTCTTTTAAAAATCATTTTGCTACCGAAAAAATAAAAATAGATTTGCATCTTATTTATGAATGAATAAAATATGCTTATCAATAAGCTACGTAGATAATTTTTATTTTGCTAGAGAAGCAAAATGTTTCCAAGAATATCAAAACATGCATAATCTCGTGTTTTGATGAAATTAATAATTTTTTTGAAAAAGGTTGATATTGATGAAAAATTAGTGAAATCGATAAAAAAAAATCTATAAAATCAGTGAAAACATGTAAAATCGATAAAAATTCACGTGAAATTGGTGGGAACTTGTGAAGTTGGTGAAAAAACAAGTGTAATCGGTCAAAAAAATGCCCATGAAATCGATGAAAATTTGGATGAACTTCGTGAAAAAAATTGATGAAACAGGTGACAGTGTAATCCGATTAAAATGGGTAAAATCGGTAAAAATAAATATGTGAAATCAATGAAAATTCAAGTGTAATTGGTGAAAAAGCACGTGAAATCAGTTAAAAGCATGTGAATTAGGTGAAAATATGTTAGATTGGTAAAAACGATGAAATCAATAAGATGAACATCCATGTGAAATTGATGAACATCTGTGAAGTTGATTAAAAACGGGTGAAATCGGCCCAAGTAGTGCCCATGAAATCAATGAATACATGAGTAATCGATTAAAATTCGGGCAAAATTCGTGAAAAAGCACGTGAAATAGACGAAAATAGGGTAAACTGCAAAAATAGTAAAATCCGTAAAAAATAGTTGTACCGATAAAAATAGGATGAAACCGGAAGAAAAAATGTTTAAACCAGGAAAAACAAAAGAAATTGATGAAAATCGAGAAACAAATAAAGTATGTTATAACCATACAAAATGGGTAAATAGGTAAAACATAATATTAAACATATAAAATGAATGAAATCACCAAAGTTGGTTAATCTGGTGAAAATACGAATTACACTAATGAACTAAAACCAACAGGTGATTGATCTAGTGGAAGGGACTAGTCACTACAAAGTAGCGGACTCAGGTTCGAATCCCTGTTGGGAGAGGTTCCCACTTTATGTGCCCGACGCGCCTCGAAATGGATTAAACCATTGGGAAACCAAAAAAAAAAAAAACTAATGAACTAAATAGGTAAAACATAACTTAGGTAAGTAAAAAAATTATGTCCAGGTTCAATGTATACACTATACCATCGATTTCCAAATCATCACAATTCACTATAAAATTACGGCCAATTTTTTACGCGTCTACTCATCAAAACATCAACAATTTCAGTCCACCAAAAAAAAAAAAAAAAAAATCAGCATTCAGCAGCCATGGGAGAAGTTGATCCAGCATTCATTCAAGCCCTAGAACACCGTCCAAAACCCGAAACAATCGAAGCCGAAGGCATTCCACTAATCGATCTCTCCCCATTGAACCTCCCGGAGTTCAATTCCAACGCCGTTTCACATCTAGTTACCGAAATAGGCGAGGCGTGCAAAGATTGGGGATTCTTTCAGGTAATAAATCATGGAGTTCCATTAAAGGCCAGCGAAAAAATTCAATTGACCGCTAAGAAATTCTTCCACCTGCCTAAAGAGGAGAAGAAGAAGGTGAGCAGAGATGAGATTAATCCTCATGGGTATTATGATACAGAGCACACTAAAAATGTTAGGGATTGGAAAGAAGTTTTCGATTTTACGTTACAGAACCCGATGATACTCCCAGCTTCGCATGATCCTGATGACAAGGACTTGAGAGAATTGTTCAATCAATGGCCCCAAAATCCTCCAGAATTCAGGTAGTTTTAGCGCTAAATTTATGGTTTAAAAATTTATTTCTTAATATATATATAAGTGTTAAAAGTATTTGGAAAGATTTTTAAATAAAATACTCCCTCCATTCCCTTTTACATGTCGTATAAAGTTGTTTCACAAGGATTAAGAAATCATTTAATGCTCTAGATTTTAGGAAAATTAAAGGGTAGTTGGACAAAATTACCCTTGAGAAACATGAGTAAGTATTTTGGGAGATATTAAATATATTTAGAATTGAAGAAGGACAAAAATGTCAAACTACCACTTAAGTCTATCTTGAAATTCTAAAGTGACATGTATTGTGGAATTTTTTTTTCTCTCTAAAGTGACATGTAAAAGGAAATGGAGGGAGTACCAAATAAAAAAATTCGATCAAATCCAAACATTGACTCCTCACTCTTTGGAGGGTGTTTTGTGAGTGAAATGATATATTATTATAATGAGTAAATTACAAATTAACTCCCTATTTTATTTTAAATAGGCAATTTAACTCTCTATGATAAATAAAAGAGCAAAATACCTCACTGTGATATCTTAAATAGACAATTTAATTCCTTGTGATAAGAAAAAGGGCAAAATGCCTCTTTGTGTTTTTATAAAAGAAGCACATTGACTCCCTTTAAATTACTCATTTATTCATATCACATGGAGGTAAATTACTCATTATTTCATTTCACAGGGAGGTAAATAGCCTATTTTTATATTATAGGTAGGTAAATTGCTCATTATTCATTTCACAATTAAATTGCCTATTTTTATTTCAAGGTAAATTGTCCATTAAACATATCACATGGAGTTAACTTGCAAAAAACTCTTATTATAATATCGTTTCTTTCAAAATAAAATACAAATAAATTTAGGTTCGTTGAAAATTAGCAATATTTTCCCTTTAAATTAAATTTCAGCAATAATATCCCTCTGCTCTCCCCTGTGTGAACAATGTTTAATTATTTACTCGAATATAATTTCTAGGATTCTAACAATAAAACTTGAAAATACTATGATTAATTTTACCAGGGAAGCGTGTGAAGAGTATGCTGCAGAAGTGCAGAAACTATCATTCAAATTACTTGAACTCATAGCATTGAGCTTGGGCTTGGCGAAGGATCGACTAAATGGATTTTTCGAGGATCAGATTAGTTTTGTAAGGCTGAATTATTATCCGCCATGTCCGATTCCAAATCTAGCTCTTGGCGTAGGTCGACACAAAGATGCTGGTGCATTAACAATTCTTGCTCAAGATGATGTTGGGGGACTTCAAGTGAAAAGAAAAACTGATGGGGAATGGATTCTCGTTAAGCCTACACCCAATGCTTTTATAATCAACATCGGCGATATTCTCCAGGTATACTTTATTCCTGGGTTTTTTGCAAGTTAACTCCTTCTGATGTGTCTAATGGGGAATTTAAAATATGCAATTTAACTCTCTGTGAAATGAAATAATGAGCAATTTACCTCCTTGTGATATAAAAATAGGCAATTTACCTCCCTGTGAAATGAAATAATGAGCAATTTAACTCCCTATGATATGAATTAATAAGCAATTTAGAGGGAGGCAATGTGCTTCTTTTATAAAAACACAAGGAGGTATTTTGCCTTTTTATTTTGTTTTTATCACAGGGAGTTAAGTTGCCTATTTAGAATATCACAGGGAGGTATTTTGCCATTTTTATTTATCACATGAAGTTAAATGACCTATTTAGAATAATACAGGGAATTAATTTGCTATTCACTCCTCTATTCCTGGATACGTCGAATTGATTACATTTCAAAAAAATTCATAATAATAATTAATTTAAATTTCTATGCAGGTATGGAGCAATGATAAGTATGAGAGTGTGGAACACAGAGTGAAAGTGAATTCTGATAAGGAAAGATTTTCAATTCCATTGTTCGTAAATCCTGCACATTACACTTTAGTACAGCCCCTGGAGGAGCTTGTGAATGAACAAAATCCTGCTAAGTATAAAGCTTATAACTGCGGAAAGTTTTTCGCAGCGCGAAAACTAAGTAATTATAAGAAACTTGATGTGGAGAATGTTCAGATTTATCATTTCAAGGATTAGCTATAGATAATTAGGTTTAATCTCTTTTGATTATGGCTGTCCGTATTGTGATTTGTGAACGTATACATTTGACTCTTTTAATTAAGCATGTTATGTAAAATGAATAAATTTTTGTATAGATTGAGAATAATGATGCTTGCAGTGAATCCTTTTCTCTTATTTTTTACTTGGGTTTTTGTCATACAATTAAACTTACTTATAAGGCTTTAACTTTATGCATGAGCTCGATAGGACTGAAATGTTGATTGAATTATGATTGTGGGTGCAAATGTTGATTACTGGAAAGATAAAGGCTCCGTGTAGTTAAATATACCCCCAAAACTTAATTAAAAATATATAAAAAAAAAATAAGTTAATTTATCTTTTAATTATCTATCTGAAAAATAATATGCTAATGTTTATTTTTCAGTTTCGCATTTAATATTAGAGGTTTTTATTTTTTATTTTTTGTAACATTGGGCCTCGAATGTCTAGGGCCTGCATTGGGATAAGTATTTTATGGTTGAATTATTTATTTAAAAATAATTTTTAAATTTATATGTGACACTTCACCTCCTATATTGTGGAAATTTGGGTCTTTCGGTTGCTAATTGGACTTTTATTGGTTCAATAAATAGATTTTGGGCCTACGATTCGGTTTTGAACTTTTTCAATTATGAGATCTATGTTTTTTAAAATATTAATTACTAAGAGCTATAAGGAGGGAGGAAACAAATTCTATTTAATTACTAAGCATAAAAAAACAATAACATACATAGTGAAAAAAAAAAAAAAAAAAAAAAAAAAAAAAAACTAGTAAAAGCAACAAATCTTCTCCGCAACCTGAAAAATAGAAAAAACCACAGTCACTCATGACGGCGACTAACCGGCACCACTTTCTTGGTGCTACGGCTTCAACGGAAACTTATATAAACTTATACTATGAATGCGAGTTCACTTAATGCGTACATACTATGAAACATTTTGAAGAAGATTAAACTAGAGGCAATGGCAAAGAGCAACAAGGCCTCCATGCTTTTATAATCGAAATGATTCGACTTTTGTAAGTTGAAATTTTTGAAGAATTTGTTGGTCCCAAGTGGTCAGATGAGGTCTAGAGGGGGGGGGGTGAATAGACCTCTAAACTTTTTGACAATTTTTAACTTTAAAACCTTTGTTCTAACTTAAACAGACTAAGCTGTAACCGAACAGTAATTTTACAAGGCTGATCGTGAACAAATCTTTGAACAGCTTTGTTGACCATTAATCTGATAATCACTTAGCTGATTTTGCTAAAATCAGTTTCAATACTTAGAGTACTTGCAGCGGATTTGTAAAGTGTTTTTCACAAGTAAACTTAGCAGTTTGAAAGTTTGATCCCCAGTTTTATAAAACTCCTTTCCTTTTAAAACTTTTCAAACAGTTAAATCAAAGTGTTTTTATGCAACTGAAAATATGCAAATAAAAATGCAAGTAAAACACAAGTAATTTTTATAGTGGTTATATGGATTTAAATATCATTTAGTCCACTCTTCCAAGTCACACAGATCTTGGGTTATACTAAGAACACACAGTAATTAGTACACTCCACTTACGCCAAAACAACAAATGAATCTGGCCGTAAGCTCACAATAGGAAATCACTAAGAAAACCTATCCTCTGAAGTTAGATCACTCACAAAGACGGATCTACACTTCTCACAACACTCACGATTACAAAATCACTCAGAAGATGTATTTATCGTTGTTCTTCAACTCTGCTTTCGTCAACAAATGACTAAGCTGATGAGTGAGCTGTTCTTGAGACTTAAGAGATTTTGCTTCGAAATTCTTCTCAGAGATTGTATTGTTCTTCTCTTCGTCTGTACAGCTATTTATACTCGTAGATTTGAAAAATGTCCGTTGAAGAGAGACAAGATTCAAAAACCTCGGGTACTGGTCCTCAATTTCCGCGAACGGCTCTTTGCAGTCTGTCCGTACTGTCAACAGTACTTTTCTGCAGGCAGCATTAAATGCACCCAGCTGATGCGAAACATTTCTTCAATCATTTGTCTTTAATAACCTTGTACTTCAGCATTTATTACTTCCAGGGGTATTTATTACCGTTGGGATGGCTTCTTGATCTTTTCCACTTGGCTGACGAAAGTACGCGTCTGATGTCGAACAAAGCTGATCTCAAAGTTGAACAAATTTGTTTTGAGTCGGCTGATTTTCACCAGTCTGATTTCTTTCCTTCAGCAGATCAGTAGCCTTGGACCTTGAATTTTGACTCTTCTGATGTCTTCTTTACTTAGTCAAAAATTCTTCAAAGGGATATCAGCTAAGTTAATTTATACTTAGCAGATTTGAAGTTTTGAAAATCATCAAAACCTCCCTTTACTTATTGTCTTCAGTGCTTCTTCATCTTCATTCTTATCCAACAGAATTTAGCGAAAGTTAAAAGGCTAAATGTGTGTCTAGTTTAATTAAAGACTATCTTGAAAGGATTCAAAAGTTATAATAGGACTATTTTGTAGTTTTGTCGTATATTGTGCATGGATAGTATTTGGAATGCAAATCTTTTAACCATTTACTAGCACCTGTTCAACCTTTTGTAATTTACATGCTAAATTTGAACATTTTTCACCCGTTTGATATTTTGAAGGTGTTTTGAAAAATGGAGGGCCTTCAAAAAAACTTCTCTCTATATATATAAACAAAAATAGATGTATTGTATCAAGTTGAGGTGTAGTTGAGATGGTAAAGAGTTCATTTATTATTTGAGATATGCAATTATCCATCCCTGCCTCTCATCACAATATGTTTAAATATTTTTATTTTTTCTATTTTTAGAAGTCAGATTTTAGTATGGGAAGCCCAAAGGCATTAGTCATTTTGATAATCAGATTCAAAATTTAGTCTATAGAATTAGATATTATGAGCTTACTAGGTCTCATATGATTCAACAAAATTTTTAATTGAAATATTATTTATTGTCAATGTCTCGTGATAATATAATAATGTACTTTTTAAGTGGTATTATGATCAATTTAAAGACATTCTATGAAAATATAAATAAAAAATAAAAAATTAAAAGCTTTTGTTATTAGTTTATATACTAGAATAGTGCATGTATGTCGCACATGACGAACTAAATTCATATGCTAATTCTAGTACAATTAATCGAGATGTAATTTTAAAGTAGTTGTTCCACTAAAATACAGATGTTAATAAGATAGCATTGTGAAGACATTTATTTGTCTAATTAGGTTAATAAATAAATAAATAAATGTTTACAAAATAAAATATCTAAACGGGATGTGAAATTGTCTAATTGTTGAGTACTTGACTTAAACCAAAGGGAATATGTAATAAGACTAGTTATTAAAAAAAAAAGAAAAAATCAACCCTTACGAAATTAGTTTTAATATTTGTGAATAATAGATCAACTTATACTACATTTGCTGCAGATTGGCCAGGAAATAAAAACTTGATAGTTAAATACTTCCAAGAATATTTATTGTGTAGAAAGTACATTGATTGTCAACTGGGTGTTTATTTTGTCAAGTGAAATTTTATGTCATGTAGCCAAAATGTGTCAAATAGGACTTATTTAATTTACATAGTTCTCTATAAATAAGAACCACCTAAGCCGAGCATAATGGATGTAAAGTTATAGGACGTCCGAAAAATTTATTGGAGTACTGAATGCGGTCAAGTGGACTAAGAGGGTATAAAAAATTATAGGACTTATTTTGCTTGTAGAAAAATTAAGTGTCCTGATTCAGCGGACTAGTGAAAGTTAGGGGACGTAAATTGCTTGCTGAAAATTTACGGACCAGCAAAAGTTAAGGGACGTAAATTCTTGCTGGAAAATTAGTATCCTGATTCTGCAGACCAGTGGAAGTTAAGGGACGTAAATTGCCTACTGAAAAATTAAATGTCCTGATTCTGCGGATGACTGAAAATTAAGGGACATAAATTGCAATTTTGCCTTATAATAACAAATGGAGTTAATTTGCTATTCACTCTCTAGTTAAATATGATTTTTTTTTATCACTCTCTGTGTTATTATAAATGTGGCAGCTTATCTCCCGTATTATTATAAATGTGATATTTTTCCCCATATGTAATTTGCTATTCACTCTCTATTTAAATATGATTTTTTTTGGGAAAATTGTTTTTTTGGTACCATAGGATAGACTGACTTGCACTTTTGGTATCATTGGATATAAAAATGCAAATTTGGTACCATCGGATAGGTTTTCATTGCAATTTTGGTACCAAACCCAAATTTTTCTGCAAAATTAATGGCAATTTACCCCCTACTAAATGCATAATGTTCAATTAAACCCCTCGTGGTTTAAAAAAGAGAATTTTACCCCTTGAAATTTTGTAAAAATTTCACATCGCCTCCCTGATAATTTTATAGGCGGCACTTAATCAACTTTTATTATGATAATGTGATTTTTTACCCATTGTGTTATGATAAATGTGGCAATTTATCCCCCTATGTTAAATAAAATAGTTTGCATGCATACTCTCAATTTCGGCAAGTGAGTTACAATCTCCGGCTGAAGGGGGTAAATTGCTTCATTAAAATTTTACAGGGGGTAAATTGATTTTTTTCAAATTATAGAGGGATAAATTGAACATTATGCATTTCATAGGGGGTAAATTGCCATTAACTTTGTAGAAAAATTGGGTTTGGTACCAAAATTGCAATGAAAATATATCCTATGGTACCAAATTTGCATTTTCGTATCTAATGGTACCAAAACTGCAAGTCAGCCTATCCTACGGTACCAAAAAAGCAATTTTCCCGATGTTTTTTTATCACTCTTTGTGTTATTATAAATGTTGCAGTTTATCTCCCGTATTATTATAAATGTGATATTTTTCCCCATATGTAATTTTATGTGGACTATTTTACCCCTCAAAAGGATAATTTCATCTTTTTACACATTACATTTCACGCCTACTTTCATATTTGAACGATGAGATACACTCCCCAACCCATGGTGATATATTGCTCATTTGAAAAAATCACATGGGATAAATTACTTATAATAATTACAGGGTAAATTGCCATTAGCCCCTAGTTAAAAATCAATTTTATATCATTAGAAAATCAAGAAAATATATTTTTACACGTTCTAACTCAGTTATCTAGTAGTCTAGTACAATTAGGAAATCAAGAAAATCAAGAAATATATATTTTCTACGCGTTTTCAGTTTTCCTATTTCCTTCAATCCATTATATATATTTCCTTTATTAGTCAGGATTAACATTAAACAAGATAGATGGGCCCAAACATTATCTCAACCTAACCTATATATACACGGATATACGATTAATTTTCATATGTTTGATCTATCTATATCTATATCTATATATTCAAAATTAATTACCTTCATACAATAACTTCAACCCTAATCTTGTGTCTTGAAATTCAAGAAGTCCATTCAAAAAACCACTAGAGAAAAATGGACGTGGAAGTGATCTTTCGTGACTTTTTCTCCATCAAAGAATCCGTAGAAATCTTACCCCTCATGGAGGCCGTGATCACGGTCGCGGCCTTCAAGCACCCGGAAGAACTGGCGAAACGAAAATCGAGAATCATTGAAACTTTACTCAATGTCAAACCAAAAGAAGTTCAATTACCGAAAATTGAAATGTGTAATACTCCTATTTTGCCTTTCAAGAATATTGATGATGATCAAGATCGTAAGCATCAACGACGAGTGATCAAGTTGCCCGCAAGAAGCCACGGGTGCAAACTAGTAGAAGAAAAGACGCGGGTTCAATGTAAGAAAATCGAGGAAGATCATCGCGCATCGGAATTGAAGTTGGCATCGAGCAAAAGGAAATTGCAAGAAAGATATGATGAAGTGAAAAGAAGCCGAAAAAATATTCAAGTTTTGGAATTGAAGGATCTTCCTAAAGCACCAATGCCGTCGTCGACTAAAATTACATCTCACGGAAATCGAATTAAACGCAGAATGTGTAGTTACGTCCTAAATAGATAGATGGAAATTAATTTGTTATATATAATTGTTGAATATTGTAAACTTCTTTGTTCAATTAATAGAAATTTTCTTTAATCGATCCTATATAATTTCTTTCAATTTTATAAACTACGTAGTTAATTTTATGCATCAATATTCTTTGAAGTTACATTACATAACAGGTTGCTACGTGCTAATAAATTTTATTTATTTATTTATTTATTTGGGAGAACCGCTACATGGTACTAATTAAAGATTCTATGAGCATTATCTATATACGGAACAAATGCATGTCTCAGATTCATGCCCTCTAGCACCACTTTTAAATCACGGTATCTAGCTACAATTAGTTTATATTTTTTGCCCCTTAAAGTATGGGGTGGTATCAGTTACCCCCTAAAGTATCAATTGTAACACTTACCTCTCTATGTTACAATTTTCTAGTTTTTATTTCAAAATTACCCCCGCCCCTTACATAAATAATAAATTTCTTTATTAAAATAAATGTGTCTCTTTATTAATTATGAATCCATTTATCCACCATACAACCATATGTTCTAATTTCTTTCTTTTTTGTGTTTCCCTTTGGTTTTATGGTCTCACAATTTTCTTTATTTTCATCTCATTTTTTTTTTATTTATGTTACAATTTGTTTTCTTTATTTTGTGTTTCAATTTTTTTTATTTCTATCTCAAATTTTTCTTTATATTTTTTGAGTTTTTATTTGGTGATAATTATCTCATTTGTATTCCATATGAATTATTATTCAAAATGTTGATTAATTCTTCTTCAAAAATTATTTCTCGCAAAATTTAAGTTTAACACCAAATAATATTCCTTTATCAAAAAATAAAATATTTATTAACTATGAATTCATCAATCCATCCACCAAACAATATTATGTTTCAATTTCTTAATTTCTTTTGTTTCCTTCGGTTATTAAAAAATGAGATAAAAATGAAGAAAAAAATTTCAGATCGAAGAAAGAAAGGTAACAAAAGAAATGAAGAAAATAAAACATAATATTTGTTTGGTGGATGTATGGATTCATAATTAATAAAGATATAACTTTATTTTGATAAATTAATAGAGAAATTATTATTTATAAAAGGGGTGGGGGTATTTTTGGAATAAACACTATAAAATTATAACATAGAGGGGTACGTGTTATAATTGATACTTTAGGGGGTAACTAGTACCACTTTCATACTTTAAGGGGGAAACTGTATTTCACCTTTTTAAGTAATCATTTTTAATCATTACTTATGTATAAATAATAATCATATATATTTTTAATCATTATTTAATAAATTTTCAGGGAAAGAACAAAAGCTGTAAAAACCAAGTTTTAATATCTGAGTTTTACTTCTAAAATTAAAACTTTTACACCACTATTAAGATGTACATCATTTCTGAGCTCACTTTCTTGAAAAAGTTGAAAAATAAGTTAAAATTTGAGATAGAAACCATCTCTTGAAGATAGCCTTATCGTTCATAATGTAACGATGGAATGAAATGTACTAATACTCTAAATTAATTTGCTATTATATGATATAGGAGATTTAGGGTGAGTTTGCGCCAAGCGATTCGAAAATCAATTATAGGAGAATTAATTTTTGTTAAAATAGATTTTGACAATAATTGATTATGATAAAATTTAATTATTAAATAATTACTTTTGGATAATGGCTTTTGCAAAAGTAACATTTTAATTACTTCTAAAATAAGTTGATTTTTAGCTTCTGGAGATCCCAAAAGTGATTATGATAGTGAGGGTCAAACACCATTAATTAAATCACGATTGACTAAAAGCAATTTCTATAATTGGGGCCAAACACTTCAAAAATCACAATGAATATATAAAAGTTATTTTAAGAGCTCCCACCGCTAGGTCAAACTCACCCTTAATCTATTAAAATTTCTAAATTAATTTGCTATTATAATTTATGTTTCTCTAGTATTATCCTATGGACAGAATTATATACTTTGGAGTTGTAGTTCAGATGGTAAAATGATCATTTAACATTTAACATGTGAGAGGTGCAATCATCGATCCCTCTCATAACCATACTGTGTTTAAATATTTTTATTTTTGCTATTTGTGGGGGCATAATTGACTAATTACCAATCTCATATGATCCAACGAATTTTTGAATTGAAATAAAATTAAATTGTCAAGGTCTGTTGATAATATACTAATGTACTTTTTACCTGGTATGATAAATTTAAAATATTCTAGTTAAAAATAGGAATAAAAAATAAAAGTTTTTCCTATTAGTATATATACTAGAAAAATGCATGTATGTCTCACGTGACCAACTAAATTTTATGTTAATTACATCATATAATTGTTATATATGTTAGAAATGTACGTGATTTTTTTAGTTTTTTTATATAATAATGCAAATAACTTATTATTCATAGCATAGTTAATAATTTTTAATATAAAATGCAATAAACATATGAAATTTACTAATCAGAATAGGACTGGGAGTGACAACACAAAAGTTAGATGAATTTGTAATGTTATGTCTTCCTATACTATTCCCTCCGTTAAAAGAATGAGTTTAAAATAAAAAATATTTAAAAAAAATAAGTTAATTTATCATTTAATTATAAGTTAATTATTAAAAAAGTGCACGTATGTCGCACGTGACTAACTAAATTCCTATGTTAGTTGCATCATATAATAAAAGAATTGTTAAATATTTTTTGAATGTTGCTTTTTTAGTTGTTTATTATATAATGCAGTTAATATATAATTCATAATATAATTAATAATTATTTAATTATATAATACAATAAACATATGAAATTAGTTAATCTCTTGCGTTCCACGTGCATTTTTCTATTTATGAGGAATGGACAAGACTGGGAGTGATAACATTTAAATTAGATTAATTTGTTATGTTAATTAGCCTTCCATTAAATGAATATTTTTATGCCTTCCATTAAAAGAATATTTTTAAAATTAAAAATATCAAAAAAATAAAATTAAGTTAATTTATCTTTTAAAAAATAATATGCTAATATTTATTTTTCAGTTTCGCATTTAAAAATATTAGAGGTTTTTTTTTTTTTTTTTTTTTTGTAACATAGGGCCCCGAATGTATAGGCCCGACATTGAGATAAGTGTTTAATGGTTGAATTATTTATTTGAAAAAAAATTTCAAATTTATATGTAACACTTCACCCCCTAGATTTTGGAGATTTGGGCCTTAGGGTTGCTAGACTTTTATTGGTTCAGTAGATAGATTTTGGGTCTACAATTCGGTTTTGAATTTTTTTAATTATTAGATCTATTTTTTTAAAATATTAATTACTAAGCATCAATAAAAAATAAGCTATAAGGAAGGAAACAAATTCTATTTAATTACTAGGCATAAAAAAAAAATAACATACATAATGAAAAAAACTAGTAAAAGCAACAAATCTTCTCCTCAACCTGAAAAACAAAAAAAACCAGTCACACCGGACGGCGACTAACCGGCACCACTTTCTTTGTGTTACGGCTACAATGGAAACTTATATAAACTATATATACTACAAATGCCATTTTGAAATGATTCGACATTTGTAAGTTGGAAAATTTTGAAGAATTTAACTATGAAAGTTAAAAGGCTAAATGTGTGTCTAATTTAATTAAGGCCATCTCCAGCAGTTGCGGTCGGGCTCGGGGCGGGGTCGGGCTGGGGAGGAAAACTGCTGGAGACGGCGCGGGCTGGCGGGGCGGGGCGGCCTGCGGGGCGGCTGGGGCTGGGCAGCGGGCTCGGGGCGGCTCGTACGGCGGATCGGGGGCGAGTGAAGGAAGTTTTTTTTTTTTTTTTGTTGAAGAAGAGGGGCGCGTGTTTTACACGCGCCCCTCTTTAAAACAGGTGCCGCCAAGTGGCGGCACCTGATTGGACCAGAAGCTTTTTTTTTTCTTTTATTTTGTTGTGTATTAATTGTGTATATATTTGTGTATTTATTTGTGTATTTATGTATATTGTTGTGTATTTAAACCTAATTAATATTGTGTATTTTTGTAATTAATGTGTTATTTTAATTAATATGTTGTTTTAATTAATGTTTTGTTTAATTAATGTGTTATTTTAATTAATATGTTGTTTTAATTAATGTGTTGTTTAATTAATGTGTTATTTTAATTAATATGTTATTTTAATTAATGTGTTGTTTAATTAATGTGTTATTTTAATTAATATGTTATTGTAATTAATGTGTTATTTTAATTAATGTTATATGTTTTAATTATATATTATATAATATGATTAATTATTTAAAGTAACAATTAAATAAAATTATGATATTTAAAGACACTGCTATTGTTTAATTAAACACTCATACAAATAATTTTTTTTAAAAATACGAAATTAGTTAAAAATATAAAATAAACACTCATACAAATTAAACTTTTAAATACATTCTAAAATAGAATGTAAATTTAAACACTCAATTTTAACCGTATTTTGCATAAACATGTTCTATTAAGTCTTTTTGAAGTCTTTTTGAAGTCTACGGTTAGTCGCCTTAGAACGAATTGCTTCATGACGCAGCATATAATTATCCAACGTTTGTCTTCTTGGTGCAACATCTTGAAATTGTACTCCGCGACGGTCATAAATTCTAGCGCGTGCTCTACGAGACGTGCTAACGTCAGTATCATCATCGTCCGAGTCATCGTCTTTGTATTCGTCACGTTCATCCTCCACAATCATGTTGTGGAGTATGATACAAGTTAACATGATATTGCTAAGATCTTGCGTATGCCCAAAATCTATCTATTGAACCAATAAAAGTCCAATTAGCAACCCGAAGGCCCAAATTTTCATAATATAGGGGGTGAAGTGCCACATATAAATTTGAAAATTATTTTAAAATATATACTTCAACCATAAAATACTAATCCCAATGCCGGCCCTAGACATTCGGGGCCTATGTTAACAAAAAAAAAAAAAAAAAAAAAAAAAACCTCTAATATTTTTAAATGCGAAACTGAAAAATAAATATTAGCATATTATTATTTATTTTTCAGATAGATAATTAAAAGATAAATTAACTTTATTTAATTTTTTTAAAATTTTAAATTTTAAAAATATTCTTTTAATGGAAGGAATACATAGCATAACAAATTAATCTAATTTTAGTGTTATCACTCCCAGTCTTGTCCACCCCATAAATAGAAAAATGCAAGTGCAACGCAAGAGATTAATTAATTTCATATGTTTATTGCATTATATAATTAAATAATTCTTGGTTATGTTATGGATTATATATTAACTGCATTATATAATAAACAACTCACAGTGAGACATACATGCATTATTCTAGTATATATACTAATAGGAAAAACTTTTCAATTTTTATTTTTATTTCTATTTTTAACTAGAATATATTAAATACTAGTTAAAAGTACATTACTATATATATTATCATCTGACAATTTAATTATATTTCAATTCAAAATTTTTTTGAATTATAGGAGACCTGGTAAGTCCATTATGCCCCCACAAATAGCAAAAATAAAAATATTTAAACACAATATAATTATAAGAGGGATCGATAAATGCTAAATGATCATTTTCCCATCTCAACTACGACTCCCTCCATATGATAGTACTAGAGAAACATAAATTATATTAGCAAATTAATTTAGAAATTTTGATAGATTAAATCTCCTATATAATATAATAGCAAAATAAATAAGAATATTAATACATTTCATTCCATCGTCACATTTTGAACGATAATGATATCTTCAAGAGATGGTTTCTATCTCAAATTTTAACTTATTTTTCAACATCTTAATAGTGCACTAAAAAAAAAAAAAGGGATTTCAGCAACGTCATGATTCCCTGAGATATTAAAACTTGGTTTTTGCAGCTTTTGTTCTTTCCCTGAGATTTTAATAAATAATGATTAGAAATATATATGATTATTATTTATACATAAGTAATGATTAAAAATAATTAGTTAAAAGGATGTAATACAGCTTTACACCTAAAATATGAAGGTGGTATTATTTACCCCTTAATTAAAGTATTAATTGTAACACTTATCTCCCTATGTTATAATTTTATAGTTTTTATTCCAAAAATACCCCAAAACAAATACCTTTCATAAATAATATATTTTTTTATTAATTTATCAAAATAAAATTATATCTTAATTAATTATGATCTATACATCCACCAAACAAATATTATGTACTTCACCCTAATTAAAATACAAACTAATTGTAGACATGTGTCTAAGGGGAAATTCTTACCCAAACCGGATTTGGCCGAACTCAAAACAACTATATGACAAGTGTAATACACTTGCTTTGGGATTTGGATGTAACTCACAGGAAAGTGACGAATCACAAAGCAAGTGTAATACACTTGTTTGGTGGTTGAATGGGTTTAGCCAAGCCAATCTTGGACAAGAATTTTCCGTGTCTGAGACATACATTTGTTCCGTATATAGATAACGCTCATAGAATCTTTAATTAGTACATGTAGCGATTCTCCCAAATAAATAAATAAATTTAATTAGCATGTAGAAACCTTTTATGTAATGTAACTTCAAAGAATATTGATACATAAAAGTAACTACATAGTTTATAAAATTGAAAGAAATTATATAGGATCGATTAAAGAAAATTTCTATTAATCGAACAAAGAAGTTTACAATATTCAACAACTATATATATAACACAATTATATATATAACAAATTAATTTCCATCTATCTATTTAGGACGTAACTACACATTCTGCGTTTAATTCGATTTCTCTGAGATGTAATTTTACTCGACGACGGCATTGGTGCTTTAGGAAGATCCTTCAATTCCAAAACTTGAATATTTTTTCGGCCTCTTTTCACTTCATCATATCTTTCTTGCAATTTCCTTTTACTCGATGCCAACTTCAATTCCGATGCGCGATGATCTTCCTCGATTTTCTTACATTCAACTCGCGTCTTTTCTTCTACTAGTTTGTACCCGTGGCTTCTTGCGGGCGACTTGATCACTCGTCGTTGATGTTTACGATCCTGATCATCATCAATATTCTTGGAAGGCATGCAAATATGAGTCTTACACTTTTCAATTTTCGGTAATTGAACTTCTTTAGGTTTGACATTGAGTAGAGTTTTAATGATTCTCGATTTTCGTTTCGCGAGTTCTTCCGGGTGCTTGAAGGCCGCAACAGTGATCACGGCCTCCATGAGAGGTAAGATTTCTACGGATTCTTTGATGGAGAAAAAATCACGAAAGATCACTTCCACGTCCATTTTCCTCTAGTGGTTTTTTGAATGGATTCTTGAATTTCAAGGCACAAGAGTAGGGTTGATGTTATTGTATGAAGGTAATTAATTGTATATATAGATCAAACATATGAAAATTAATCCGTGTATATATAGGTTAGGTTGAGATAATGTTTGGGCCCATCTATCTTGTTTAATGTTTATCCTGACTAATTAAGGAAAGATATATAATGGGATTGGAGGAAATAGGAAAACTGAAAACGCGTAGAAAATATATATTTTCTTGATTTCCTAATTGTACTAGACTACTAGATAACTGAGTTGGAACATGTAAAAATATATTTTCTTGATATTCTAATGATATAAAATTGATTTTTAACTAGGGCTGATGGCAATTTAACCCTGTAATTATCATAACATTCAATTTATCGCTTGTGACTTTTTCAAAAGAGCAATATATCTCTATGGGTTGGAAAGTGTATTTCATCGTTCAAATATGAAAGTAGGCGTGAAATGTATTGAGCAAAAAGATGAAATTACCCTTTTGAGGAGAAAAATAGTCCACATAAAATTATATATGGAGAAAAATATCACATTTATAATAACATGGGAGATAAATTGCCACATTTATAATAACATCGGGAGTGATAAAAAAAATTGATATTTGACTTGAGAGTGAATAGCAAATTAACTCCATCTGTTATTATAAATAGGCGGTTTAATTTTCGGTGATAAATAAAAGAGCAAAATATCTCCCTATGTACTTATAAAATAAGCATACTGCCTAAAAGGACCATTGTGCAATATCACATGATAAAATTATTCGATTGATTTAACTATTCGATTTCGATAAAATTTTCTTCATATTAAATCATTTACGATATAAAATTTAATATAGTTATTATTCATAATCTATTTTATAGGCTTTCTAATTAATTTCAGGGTTTTTTGCACTTTGCACCCCAAAATTTATATTTAACACTTTCCGAAATATGAAAAGTGCAGCACTTAGCACTCTCTTTTATTTTTAGACAAAAACTCAAGGGCAAAATAGATAATTCAATTTTAAATCTTTGACACTTTGTAACCTCAAAATTAAATAAAATTAGCGCTTAACACTCTCTAATTAAGAGCAAATCAGCAACTTGCACCGTTGAAACACAATAAATTGGCAATTTGCATTCCACAATACAAAAATAACACTTACTACCCTCAAATTAAAGAAACAATTATTTATTATATATTTCTAACATATTTAACAATTATTTATTTCTAACATATTAATTAACAATTATTTATTATATAATGAAATTAATATATGAATTTAGCTGGTCATGTGCGACATACATGCATTATTCTAGTATATATACTAATAGGAAAAACTTTTAAATTTGTATTTTTTATTTCTATTTTTAACTAGAATATATTAAATTTACCATACTAGTTAAAAAATACATTACTATGACCTTGACAATTTAATTATATTTCAATTCAAAAAATTTGTTGAATCATATGAGACCTGGTAAGTCCATTATGTCCCCACAAATAGCAAAAATAAAATTATTTAAACACATTGTGACTATAATTGGGATCGATAATTGCACCGCTCACCTGCTAAATGATCATTTTCCCATCTCAATTACAACTCCTCCCATAGCATAGTACTAGAGAAACATAAATTATAATAGCAAATTAATTTAGAAATTTTAATAGATTAAATCTCCTATATCATATAATAGCAAAATAAATTAGAATATTAATACATTTCATTCCATCGTTACATTTTGAACGATAAAGCTATCTTCAAGAGATGGTTTCTATCTCAAATTTTAACTTAGTTTTCAACATCTTAATAGTGGGGTAAAAGTATTAATTTTGGAAGTAAAACTCAGATATTAAAATTTGGTTTTTACAGCTTTGGTCCTTTCCCAGAGATTTTATTAAATAATGATTAAAAATATATATGATTATTATTTATACCTAAGTAATGATTAAAAATGATTAGTTAAAGAAATACAGTTTCACCATTAAAGTATGAAGGTGGTGTCATTTACCTCCTAAAGTATTAATTGTAACACTTATCTCCTTATGTTATAATTTTGTAGTATTTATTCCAAAAATATCCCCACCCCTTTCATAAATTATAATTTCTTTATTAATTTATCAAAATAAAATTATATCTTTATTAATTATGAATCCATACATCCAAAAAAAATATTATTTAGATCACCCTAGTTAAAATATAAACTAATTATAGAGATACCATGATTTAAAAGTGGTGCTATATAGAGGGCATGTGTCTGAGACATGCATTTGTTCCGTATATAGATAACGCTCATAGAATCTTTAATTAGTACCATGTAGCGGTTCTCCCAAAATAAATAAATAAATTTATTAGCATGTAGCAACCTTTTATATATGTAATGTAACTTCAAAGAATATTGTTGCATAAAAGTAACTACGTAGTTTATAAAATTGAAAGAAATTATATAGGATCGATTAAAGAAAATTTCTATTAATTGAACAAAGAAGTTTACAATATTCAACAATTATATATATAACAAATTAATTTCCATCTATCTATTTAGGACGTAACTACACATCTGCGTTTAATTCGATTTCCCTGAGATGTAATTTTACTCGACGACGGCATTGGTGCTTTAGGAAGATCCTTCAATTCCAAAACTTGAATATTTTTTCGGCCTCTTTTCACTTCATCATATCTTTCTTGCAATTTCCTTTTGCTCGATGCCAACTTCAATTCCAATGCGCGATGATCTTCCTCGATTTTCTTACATTCAACTCGCGTCTTTTCTTCTACTAGTTTGTACCCGTGGCTTCTTGCGGGCGATTTGATCACTCGTCGTTGATGCTTACGATCCTGATCATCATCAATATTCTTGGAAGGCATGCAAATATGAGTCTTACACTTTTCAATTTTCGGTAATTGAACTTCTTTTGTTGTGACATTGAGTAGAGTTTTAATGATTCTCGATTTTCGTTTCGCGAGTTCTTCCGGGTGCTTGAAGGCCGCGACAGTGATCACGGCCTCCATGAGAGGTAAGATTTCTACGGATTCTTTGATGGAGAAAAAATCACGAAAGATCACTTCCACGTCCATTTTTCTCTAGTGGTTTTTCGAATGGATTCTTGAATTTCAAGGCACAAGAGTAGGGTTGATGTTATTGTATAAAGGTAATTAATTGTATATATAGATATAGATAGATCAAACATATGAAAATTAATCGTAGATCCGTGTATATATAGGTTTGGTTGAGATAATGTTTGGGCCCATCTATCTTGTTTAATGTTAATCCTGATTAATTAAGGAAAGATATATAATGGATTGAAGGAAATAGGAAAACTGAAAACGCGTAGAAAGTATATTTTCTTGATTTTCTTGATTTCCTAATTGTACTAGACTACTAGATAACTGAGTTAGAACGTGTAAAAATATAACTTTCTTGATTTTTTAATGATATAAACTTGATTTTTAACTAGGGGTTAATGGTAATTTACCCCTGTAATTATCATAACATTCAATTTATCGCTTGTGACTTTTTCAAAAGAGCAATATATCTCTATGGTTTGGAAAGTGTATTTCATCGTTCAAATATGAAATTACCCTTTTGAGGAGTAAAATAGTCCACATAAAATTATATATGGGGAAAAATATCACATTTATAATAACACGGGAGATAAATTGCCACATTTATAATAACATCGGGAGTGATAAAAAAAATTGATATTTGACTAGAGAGTGAATAGCAAATTAACTCCATCTGTTATTATAAATAGGCGGTTTAATTTTCGGTGATAAATATAAGAGCAAAATATCTCCCTATGTATTTATAAAATAAGCATACTGCCTAAAAGGACCATTGTGCAATATCACATGAAGTTAAAGTATTCATTTATGCATATTACAGCGGGGCTCGCGAAACTGAACCAGAACTATTCCAAGTAGAATCTTACAAAACTCACGAGACACATATTCAAACTATTCGATTGATTTTACACAAATCACTTATCCCCCCCCCCCACCCCACCCCCAAGGCCCAACACCTTCATTAAAAAATACTGATTTTGTTATATAACTTAGGATAAAATGGATGAACAAATTGTAGTAAACAAAGTTATATGTAGAGAAAACTCATCAACTCTTTTATCTCATTTTCATATTTTTCTCTACTACTTATTCTTACAGAGAATCTTACAAAAACTCACGAGACACATATTCAAACTATTCGATTGATTTTACACAAATCACTTATCTCCCCCCCCCCCCCCCAAGACCCAACTGCTGGAGACGACCAGCAGGGCCCCGGGCTAGCCCTCAACTTTCTTGGTGTTACGGCTGGAATGGAAACTTATATAAACTATACTACGAATTTGACTATGAAAGTGAAAAGGCTAAATGTGTGTCTAGTTTAATTAAGGACTATCTTGAAAGGATTCAAAAGTTATAGGACTATTTTGTAATTTTGCCGTATGAAGTGCATGGATAGTAATTGGAATGCTAATCTTTCAACCATTTACTAACACCTGTGCAACCTTTTGTAATTTACATGCTAAATTTGAAAAGATGTTTTGAAAAATGGAGGGCCTTCAAAAAAACTTCTCTCTATATATATAAATAAAAATATATGTATTGTATCAAGTTGAGGTGTAGTTGAGATGGTAAAGTGTTCATTTAATATTTGAGATGTGCAATTAACAATCCCTCTCATCACAATATGTTTAAATATTTTTATTTTTTCTATTTTTAGGGGTCAAATATGTTTAAATCTTTTTATTTTTTTTCTATTTTTAGGGGTTAGATTTTAGTATTGGAAGACCAAAGACATTAGTAATTTTGATAATCAGACTCAAATTTTAGTCATATAGGATTGCATATTATGAGCTTACCAGGTGTCATACGATCCAACACATTTTTTAATTGAAATATAATTTATTGTCAATGTCTTATGATAATATAATAATGTACTTTTTAAGTGGTATAATGATCAGTTTAAAGACATTCTATGAAAAAATATAAAGAAAAAATAAAAATTAAAAGCTTTTGCTATTAGTATATATACTAGAATAATGCAAGTATGTCGTACATGACGAACTAAATTCATATGTAAATTCTAGTACAATTAGTCGAGATGTAATTTTAAATTTGTTGTTCCACTAAAATTCAGATGTTAATAAGATAACATTGCGAAGACATTTATTTGTCTAATTAGGTTAATAAATAAAAAATGTTTACAAAATAAAATATCTAAACGGAGTGTGAAATTGTTTAATTGTTGAGTGAGAGAATTGCATTTTTGGTACACAGCTATAGGCCAATTCTCACTTTTGGTACACAGCTTTATGTGTCCAACACATTTGGTACACCTCTTTAACAAAGTTCGACACATTTGGTATAACCGTTAAATAAATTGCAAAATCACCGTTAATTCCGTTAGTTCGACACATTTGGTACACCTCTTTTACAAAATTGACATGTGCGCGGCACATGGCTGCCAAAAAAAAAAATTAAACTTGATAAACTTTTATAAAAATTATCATATGTATTATTTATATGTATCATATCATATTTATATAATGATAAAAAAAATATGTATTTATTATTTATATGACATGTAAAATATAATAAATTATATAATGTCATTTATAGTTTAATAGTGGAAGAAGAATAAAATATAATAAACAAGTTTATCAAGTTTCAATTTGTAAAAATTATTTATAAAAATAGTTTATTATTTATAAAAATTATTAAAAAATATGTCTTTATTATTTATATGACATGTAAAATATAATAAACTATATAATGTCATTTATAGTTTAATATTGGAAGTAGAATAAAATATAATAAAAATGTTTATCAAGTTTCAATTTTTAAAAATTATTTATAAAAATAGTTTATTATTTTTTTAGTTTATTATTTATAAAAATTATTAAAAATATGTATTTATTATTTATATGACATGTAAAATATAATAAACTATATAATGTCATTTATAGTTTAATATTGCAAGAAGAATAAAATATAATAAACAAGTTACTTTAATTTATCATATTTATAAAAATTATTAAAAAATATGTAATTATTATTTATATGACATGTAAAATATAATAAACTATAATGTCATTTATAGTTTAATATTGGAAGAAGAATAAAATATAATAAAAAAGTTTATCAAGTTCCAATTTTTTTTCTGGGCAGCCATGTGCCGTCGCATGCCAATTTTGTAAAAGAGGTGTACCAAATGTGTCGAACTAACGGAATTAACGGTGATTTTGCAATTTATTTAACGGTTGTACCAAATGTGTCGAACTTTGTTAAAGAGGTGTACCAAATGTGTTGGACACATAAAACTGTGTACCAAAAGTGGGAATTGACCTATAGCTGTGTACCAAAAATGTAATTCTCTCATTGTTGAGTACTTGACTTAAACAAAAGGGAATATGTAATAAGACTAGTTATAAAAAAAAGAAAAAAAGAAAAAAATCAACCCTTACGAAATTAGTTTTAATATTTGTGGATAATAGATCAACTTGTACTACATTTGCTGCAGATTGGCCAGGAAATAAAAACTTGATAGATAAATAATTCCAAGAATTTTTATTGTGTAGAAAGTACATTGATTTATATTATAATCGTGTTAGAAAAATGAAGTTAATTGATTATTGGTTATTTACTTTATAATATAATTGTTGACATTCGGAGGTTGTGCCGACAAATTGGTTATTTGCCGGCACCAAAGGGTTAGTCACATATTAATATGTTTGAGATAATTAAATTAATTTCTCTTATATTTGGGTTATATTAAAGGGTTTTAAACCTGAATTCGTAAGAATTAGTCCGTTTTATCAGACTAATGATCATCCGTTGATATATATATTTTTTTTTGGTTTCCCAATGGTTTAATCCCTTTCGAGGCCCGTCGGGCACATAATGATCATCCGTTGATATTAGCAAACGTAATATGTCAAGAAGTGAGGTTCAGACTATACCAATGTTTTAAGAATCGGACCACAAAGTGAACCGGTGAGCTAACTGACCACCGATTTTACTAATCGAATCAGTTGCATCGGATGACGTTATAATAATGTAATGAATAAATTTAATTTTAATGTATATGTAATATGCATACAATTTAAACATTATCCTACAATTGATTAAAAATATACGAAATCTTATAATATATTTAAATTAAATCATATACTGATGTTTATCGAACTTATATCATAATGGTAATATGATACTAATTTGTAAGCTCATATAAATATAATATGATTATATTTCTATATAAAGATTTTAAAGTGTAAGTTAAAAATACATCAAACTAAGAAATTAATAAATTTTAAGATATAGTTATGTATAAAAGTCTAATATTATAAATCAAACTTGCATAATATATCGATTTGACTCTTTATCCTAAAAATAATATTGGAAAGAAATATTTTATAGAACAAAAAATAATAAAAATTTATAATTTTATTATTAATTTTCATTGATAATGTGTAAAATGTTAATTTGAATTAATTATCTAATTTATAAATAAATTTGGTTACAAGTTTTTATAATTTATAATTTTTTGTACTAAAAGTTCAACAAAATATTGTAGCTTAAATGGTAAGGAATTTATGTTTTATATAAGAGGTTAGGTGTTCAATCCCACCTTTTATATAAGAATTTTTAGCTTATTTTTAACATTAAAAAATTATAAAAATCGAAAATAAGGAATCTGGTTGAGCCGGTCCAAACCGGTTCGCCGGTTCACCAATTTTGGACAGGTTCAACCCGGTTCAGTCTAATTTTGGATCAGGCGATTTTAGGAGGTAAATCGGACCGAATCAACCTCCAGATCGCGGACGAACCGGTCGGGTCGATCGGTCCGATCTGGTTTTAATAACATTGATCTATACATATTGATCTCTTGAGATCTGTATATAATGTTGGATAATGACGTGATTAAAATTGAACTCAATTTATTTTGCTATGCAAAGTTGCTTAAATTTAGAGTTAAACAGTTCTAATATCCAAACTTTATCTGCTCTTCAGATACATTCAATCGCATTTTCTTAATTACAGATTTAATTAGAAAATACATGTATAAATTATGAATTTTATCCATCTTTCGTTTCTTCACCAATTAACAATCAATAAAAAGTTTAAGAAATATGAGAACTATAAATATAGACTCCCACCATATTCCATATTCTCAAATTTGGAGATTTATTTTTAATCTCTGGAATAGTAATGATGTTTTAAATATCTTAATTATATCTATTTACTTTTTTTTGTAAATTAATAATAAATTGTAAAGTGATTATTAATACATGAATGTCTAGTAGATTTATATTTATGATTTTCTTTTATAACTAGTTAAGTTTATATTTTGTACATTGTCTAAATTAATTAAGTTCTGAATAACCTTATTATATTATTTAATGAAAAAGGAGAAATTTAAATTTTGATGAGTTTGGATAAAATATTGTTTATTTAATAAACGAATAGTGTTCTGAAGATCTTTTTTTCTTTGAGTGAAATTGTGAATATATTATTACATCATTGTTAAACAAAAACACATAGATGAAGCAATTTTGAGAGAGTTATTACGAAAATAAGGTAGGTGTATATATATTTTTTAAGAGTATTTAGATTGTAAATGTAATATGTGTAAGACTTTTAATTAAATCACACGTATATGTAATGTGATATATGTTATTTTATGTCAAATTAAAATATAGTTTGTGTAGGATTTTTAGGTAACATATAAGAAATTGTTTGTTTGACTTTTGGGAGAGTATTTTTAGAAAATTGACAAAAAAATCTATTTCAAGAAATAGAAATTATGTTGTGTCTCGATTTTTCCAAACACAAAATTGTAATCGAAAAAACTATATTACGAATTACAGCAACAAATGCATTACTAACGCTCTCTCTCTCTCTCTCTCTCTCTCTCTCTCTCTCTCTTAATAATGTCCTTACTCATTTTTCTTAAATTTCTTAAAATATAATAATTTTCCCAAAAGATACCACTTACATACAGATATTCATAATTTTTTTTTTGATAAAAAAGATATTTATAAATTGACACAAATAATTCTCTACCACTATTTTATTGACATAAATGTAAAATTGTCTAATTTTTTATTTTTATTGTATATAACTTTTATCTTCAACTCTTCACTAAATTAATGAAACAAAAAGTGAGGAGGTAATATATAGTAATTAAAGCAAGCTTAAGTTCTATTTCTCGTTTAATAACTTTTATAGCTTCAACACTACGTCTGACTCAGTAAACACAAAACAAAAACATGTTACTAACTTGAGCTCGTACTCAATTCGAAATAAAACCAATGTTCTAAACACCGGACCGGACAGTGAACCGGTGAGACGACTGGCCATTGGTTTTACTCTTCGAACCGGTCGAATCGCTGATCGAACCGGATAACGTCATACTAATGTAATAAATATATTTAAATTTAAAATATGTAATATGCATAAAATTTAAACATTATCCTACAATTGATTAAAAATATACAAAATTTTATAATATATTTAAATTAAATAATATTTATCTAACTTATATCATAACGGTAATACGAATACTAATTTGTAAGCTCATATAAATAAAATATGATTATATTTTTTTATATAAAATTTAAAGTGTAAGTTAAAAATACAACAAACTAAGAAATTCATAAATTTTAAAATATGGTTATGTATAAAAGTCTTATATTCAAAATCAAACTTGCATAATATATCGATTTGACTCTTTATCCTAAAAATAATATTGGAAAGAAATATTTTATAGAACAAAAAATAATAAAAATTTATAATTTTATTATTAATTTTCATTGATAATGTGTAAAATGTTAATTTGAATTAATTATCTAATTTATAAATAAATTTGGTTACAAGTTTTTATAATTTATAATTTTTTGTACTAAAAGTTCAACAAAATATTGTAGCTTAAATGGTAAGGAATTTATGTTTTATATAAGAGGTTAGGTGTTCAATCCCACCTTTTATATACGAATTTTTAGCTTATTTTTAACATTAAAAAATTATAAAAATCGAAAATAAGGAATCTGGTTGAGCCGGTCCAAACCGGTTCGCCGGTTCACCAATTTTGGACAGGTTCAACCCGGTTCAGTCTAATTTTGGATCAGGCGATTTTAGGAGGTAAATCGGACCGAATCAACCTCCAGATCGCGGACGAACCGGTCGGGTCGATCGGTCCGATCTGGTTTTAATAACATTGATCTATACATATTGATCTCTTGAGATCTGTATATAATGTTGGATAATGACGTGATTAAAATTGAACTCAATTTATTTTGCTATGCAAAGTTGCTTAAATTTAGAGTTAAACAGTTCTAATATCCAAACTTTATCTGCTCTTCAGATACATTCAATCGCATTTTCTTAATTACAGATTTAATTAGAAAATACATGTATAAATTATGAATTTTATCCATCTTTCGTTTCTTCACCAATTAACAATCAATAAAAAGTTTAAGAAATATGAGAACTATAAATATAGACTCCCACCATATTCCATATTCTCAAATTTGGAGATTTATTTTTAATCTCTGGAATAGTAATGATGTTTTAAATATCTTAATTATATCTATTTACTTTTTTTTGTAAATTAATAATAAATTGTAAAGTGATTATTAATACATGAATGTCTAGTAGATTTATATTTATGATTTTCTTTTATAACTAGTTAAGTTTATATTTTGTACATTGTCTAAATTAATTAAGTTCTGAATAACCTTATTATATTATTTAATGAAAAAGGAGAAATTTAAATTTTGATGAGTTTGGATAAAATATTGTTTATTTAATAAACGAATAGTGTTCTGAAGATCTTTTTTTCTTTGAGTGAAATTGTGAATATATTATTACATCATTGTTAAACAAAAACACATAGATGAAGCAATTTTGAGAGAGTTATTACGAAAATAAGGTAGGTGTATATATATTTTTTAAGAGTATTTAGATTGTAAATGTAATATGTGTAAGACTTTTAATTAAATCACACGTATATGTAATGTGATATATGTTATTTTATGTCAAATTAAAATATAGTTTGTGTAGGATTTTTAGGTAACATATAAGAAATTGTTTGTTTGACTTTTGGGAGAGTATTTTTAGAAAATTGACAAAAAATCTATTTCAAGAAATAGAAATTATGTTGTGTCTCGATTTTTCCAAACACAAAATTGTAATCGAAAAAACTATATTACGAATTACAGCAACAAATGCATTACTAACGCTCTCTCTCTCTCTCTCTCTCTCTCTCTCTCTCTCTCTCTCTCTTTTAATAATGTCCTTACTCATTTTTCTTAAATTTCTTAAAATATAATAATTTTCCCAAAAGATACCACTTACATACAGATATTCATAATTTTTTTTTTGATAAAAAAGATATTTATAAATTGACACAAATAATTCTCTACCACTATTTTATTGACATAAATGTAAAATTGTCTAATTTTTTATTTTTATTGTATATAACTTTTATCTTCAACTCTTCACTAAATTAATGAAACAAAAAGTGAGGAGGTAATATATAGTAATTAAAGCAAGCTTAAGTTCTATTTCTCGTTTAATAACTTTTATAGCTTCAACACTACGTCTGACTCAGTAAACACAAAACAAAAACATGTTACTAACTTGAACTCGTACTCAATTCGAAATAAAACCAATGTTCTAAACACCGGACCGGACAGTGAACCGGTGAGACGACTGGCCATTGGTTTTACTCTTCGAACCGGTCGAATCGCTGATCGAACCGGATAACGTCATACTAATGTAATAAATATATTTAAATTTAAAATATGTAATATGCATAAAATTTAAACATTATCCTACAATTGATTAAAAATATACAAAATTTTATAATATATTTAAATTAAATAATATTTATCTAACTTATATCATAACGGTAATACGAATACTAATTTGTAAGCTCATATAAATAAAATATGATTATATTTTTTTATATAAAATTTAAAGTGTAAGTTAAAAATACAACAAACTAAGAAATTCATAAATTTTAAAATATGGTTATGTATAAAAGTCTTATATTCAAAATCAAACTTGCATAATATATCGATTTGACTCTTTATCCTAAAAATAATATTGGAAAGAAATATTTTATAGAACAAATTTAATAAAAAATTATTATTTGAGTATTAATTTTCATTCATAATGTGTAAAATGTTAATTTGAGTTAATTTTTTAATTTATAAATAAATTTGGCTACAAGATTCTATAATTTATAAATTTTAATTTGTACTAATAGTTCAACAAAAATGATGTAGCTCAAATGGTAAGGAAGGTTAGGGATTCAAATCTCACATTTTCAAAGAATTTTTAGCTTATTTTTAACATTAAATCATTTTTTTTTTTTAAAAAGGAAATTCAGAACAGGGTTGAACCGGTCCATAATGGTTCAACCCGGTTCAGTCTGGTTTTTGAGTCAGCCGGCTTAAGGGGATAAATCGGACTGGACCAACCTCTGGTTCACGGTTGAACCGATCGAATCGACCGATTTGGTCCGGTTATAATTGTTGGATAAGGATGAAGATGAAGGCACTGAAGACAAATTTATAATGGAGGTTTTGATGCATTCCAAAACTTCAAAATCTGCTAAGTATGGATTAACTTAGCTGATGGTCCCTTATGAAGAATTTTTTTGACTAAGTAAAGAAGACATCAGAAGAGTCAAAAATCGAGGTCCAAAGACTGCTGATCCGCTGAAGGAAAATTATCAGACTGATGAAGATCAGCCGACTCAAATCAGATTTGTTCAAGTTTGAGATCAGCTTTGTTCGCCATCAGACTTGGACTTCCGTCAGCCAAGTGGAAAGGATCATAAAGTCTTCCCAACGGTAATAAATGCCCCTGGAAGTAATAAATGCTGAAGTACAAGGATATTAAAGACAAATGATTGAAGAAATGCTTCGCATCAGCTGGGTGCATTTAATGTTGCCTGCAGAAAAGTACTGTTGATAGTACGGACAGACTGCAAAAGAGCCGTTCGTGGAAATTAAGGACCAGTACTCGAGGAATTTGAATTCTGTCTCTCTTCAACGGACATTTTTCAAAGCTCAAGTATAAATAGCTGAAAGAGACGAAGAGAAGATATACAACACAATCTCTGAGAAATGTTCGAAGCAGAACTCTTTAAGTCTCAAAAACAGCTCACTCATCAGCTTAGTCATTTGTTGATGAAAAGCGAAGTTGAAGAACAAAGCTAAACACATCTTTTAAGTGAATTTGTAAAACTGAGTGTTGTGAGAAGTAGATATCCATCTTTGTGAGTGATATTACTTCAGAGAGTAGGATTTCTTTATGATTTCTTACTGCGCACTTACGGCCTGTTCATTTGTTGTTAGGCGTAAGCAGAGTGTACTGGTTACTTTGTGTTTCTAGTATAACCCAAGATCTTTGTGACTTGGAAGAGTGGACTAAAGGATATTTACATCCATATAACCACTATAAAAATTACTAGTGTTTTTACCTGCATTTTTACTTGCATATTTCAAGACTGCATAAAACACTTTACTTAACTGTTTGAAAAAGATTTAAAAGGAGTTTATAAAACTGGGGAAACATTTTTCAACTACTGAGGATACTTGTGAAAAACACTTTGAAAATCCGCTGCAAGTACTCTAAGTATTAAAACTGATTTTGACAAAATCAGCTAAGTAACTATCAGTCTAGTGGTCTACGAAGCTGTTCAAAGATTTGTTCGCGATCAGCCGAGGAACCTACTGTTGATAACAGCTTAGTCTGTTTAAGTTAACAAAAAGGTTTTAAAGTTAAAAATTGCAAAAAGTTTAGAGGTCTATTCACCCTCCCCTCCCCCCCTCTAGACCTCATCTGACCACTTGGGACCAACAAGTGGTATCAGAGCAGGTGGTTCATTAGAATCAGCTGCCTGATCAACGAGCTTGATCCAAGTGTTTTTCAAAGGTTTTAAAACTTTTCAAAAGAGCATTTTTTTTGAAAAACAAAAACTCTTTGAAAAATGGACTGTATCAGCCATGTTCCCCACATTGCTGGTATGTCGTTTGAAGACTGGAAAATCAGGATGGAGATTTTCCTAGCCGCTTATAATGATAAAATGTATACGTGTATCATAAAAGGTCCATTCAAATTCACCAAGACTATTATAGTTGATGAAGCTGAACTAGTGGTGGAAAAAGATCTAACAGAGATGACAGCCGAAGAAATAAAGCTGTTCAATCTGGATAAAGTTGGCCGTTTCATCATGACCAAAGCCCTGGATAATGATCGGTTTGATAAAGTCAAACATTGCAAAACTGCAAAGGAGATGTGGGACAAGGTTCGTGACATGAGCGAAGGAAACGACGCCATCAAAGAGCATCAGCTGAGTGTTGCTCTGGAAAAGCTGGACAACTTCAAGATGAAGTCTGCGGAAACCATTGACCAGATGGATACAAGGTTTACAAGGACATTGAATGAAGTGTTAAAGCTTGGAAAAACCTTTACGGACAAGGAGACAACCGTCAGAGTTCTTAAGGCCCTACCTCCGAAGTTCTACATGAAGGTGACAGCCATGGAAGAGTCAAGAGATCTGGGCAAGATTTCTCTCACCGAGCTGTTCTCAGTACTCAAGGCGTATGAGTATAAACTGCCAAGAATGGGTGTTGAAGAAACCTCTACTTCAAGTCCCACAGCTGCACTCGTTGCTGCTGAAAATTCCAGAAGGCCAGCTCACAAAAGCAAAGATGTGGACTCATCTGATGAAGCCACACTACTCAACAAAAAGGAGTACACTGCTGGAGACGTAGCATTGCTGATAAACAACTTCAAAAAGGTCTACAGACGAAAAATGAAGAACAAATATAACAATGCTTCTACTTCTAACCCTACTTCTTCTTCTCAGGATAAGGATTCTTATAAATCCAAAATGATGTGCTATAATTGCAGGAAACTGGGTCATTTCATCAGAGACTGCCCATATCCTAAAGCTGAGAAGTATACAGAAGAAGAAAAGAGAATCAGAAAAGAAAGAAAGCATCAGAAAGGAAAGGTGCTGGTAGCAGAAGCAGAAAAGCTAGCTGCTGTCTACTCATCTGATTCAGATTCAGACACTTCTGATGAAGAGTCTTCTGATGAAGAGAGTCCTGCTCTTCTCTGCCTGATGGCTAAGGAACCTGATAACTCTGAGGATGAGGTAACTCCTCTTGATAATGAATTATTTAATTCATTTGAACAAATGATGCTTAACAATACTACTATTGCTGAAGCATATAAAAAGCTTAAGGAAGAGATGATATTGCTAAAAGAGCAAAATAGTTCATTGAAACTCTCAGCTGAAAAGCCAAGAGAATCAGCTGAATATAAACAGCTTGAGCAAGAACATGAATCTCTGAAAGCTGAATGTGAAGTTTATAAGGGTAAAATCATTGAGCTTGAGAAAGTCATTGAGTCTCATGAGAAGTCATCTGTTACATCCACTCACATGTCTAGTAAACAGAAGACACCTTTAGATCAGGATAAGTTAGAACCGAACCATACTGAAAAATTTATATCAGCTGACAATAGCAAGGTCATACTGTATGTTCAGACTACTAAACCTGCTTCACCTGAGAAAGCATTAAAGGAGACGAAAACTCCTAAGGCTAAAAAGAGCAAAGAGCTTAGTGTAGGAAAACAGACTAGTAAGCTAAACAGAAGAGTCCTAGGAAGTCCTCTGACAAGGCTAAAACTAATCAGACTAGTGATAAAACTAAGTCGTCTGTTAATGAGCAAGCAACTAGTAAACCAAAGAAGCATAAAATCAAGAAAAATCAAAATGCTTGGTATGGAAATGAGTCTTATTATGTGCAACCTGCTGCATATCATCCTATGTATCATGCACCTCAATTTCCAACTTACTATGCACCATATCCTGCGCATCCAATGTATGCATATACTCCTTATCATGCATCTTACTCTGCATTTAAACATTATCCTTATCATACTGATCATCAACAATATGAAAAATCTGATGAACGTGGTAAAGGCAAAGCTGTTCATACTCCTGTTGAAACTCAGAAGTCTAAGAAGCCTAAGACTTCATCATCTTGGGTTATCAAAGGTGGAACTAATCCTTCAGGACCCTCTCAATAAGGGTACCTAAAACAATTTTATTTTGTTTTGTAGGTTAGGATTAGGAGTAGGAGTAAAGTAGAGAAGATTTGGTACTTGGACAGTGGCTGTTCAAGACACATGTGTGGAAGCATACATGAACAGACTGATGTTGTTGATGTGGATGGTCCAAAAGTTACTTTTGGGGACAGTAAAGAAGGCAAGATTGTAGCAAAAGGAAGCTTAATCAAGGGAAACATAGAGATATCTGACG
>CM064880.1:20376574-20460639 GCA_003313485.2 Penstemon barbatus
TGAAGGCACTGAAGACAAATTTATAATGGAGGTTTTGATGCATTCCAAAACTTCAAAATCTGCTAAGTATGGATTAACTTAGCTGATGGTCCCTTATGAAGAATTTTTTTGACTAAGTAAAGAAGACATCAGAAGAGTCAAAAATCGAGGTCCAAAGACTGCTGATCCGCTGAAGGAAAATTATCAGACTGATGAAGATCAGCCGACTCAAATCAGATTTGTTCAAGTTTGAGATCAGCTTTGTTCGCCATCAGACTTGGACTTCCGTCAGCCAAGTGGAAAGGATCATAAAGTCTTCCCAACGGTAATAAATGCCCCTGGAAGTAATAAATGCTGAAGTACAAGGATATTAAAGACAAATGATTGAAGAAATGCTTCGCATCAGCTGGGTGCATTTAATGTTGCCTGCAGAAAAGTACTGTTGATAGTACGGACAGACTGCAAAAGAGCCGTTCGTGGAAATTAAGGACCAGTACTCGAGGAATTTGAATTCTGTCTCTCTTCAACGGACATTTTTCAAAGCTCAAGTATAAATAGCTGAAAGAGACGAAGAGAAGATATACAACACAATCTCTGAGAAATGTTCGAAGCAGAACTCTTTAAGTCTCAAAAACAGCTCACTCATCAGCTTAGTCATTTGTTGATGAAAAGCGAAGTTGAAGAACAAAGCTAAACACATCTTTTAAGTGAATTTGTAAAACTGAGTGTTGTGAGAAGTAGATATCCATCTTTGTGAGTGATATTACTTCAGAGAGTAGGATTTCTTTATGATTTCTTACTGCGCACTTACGGCCTGTTCATTTGTTGTTAGGCGTAAGCAGAGTGTACTGGTTACTTTGTGTTTCTAGTATAACCCAAGATCTTTGTGACTTGGAAGAGTGGACTAAAGGATATTTACATCCATATAACCACTATAAAAATTACTAGTGTTTTTACCTGCATTTTTACTTGCATATTTCAAGACTGCATAAAACACTTTACTTAACTGTTTGAAAAAGATTTAAAAGGAGTTTATAAAACTGGGGAAACATTTTTCAACTACTGAGGATACTTGTGAAAAACACTTTGAAAATCCGCTGCAAGTACTCTAAGTATTAAAACTGATTTTGACAAAATCAGCTAAGTAACTATCAGTCTAGTGGTCTACGAAGCTGTTCAAAGATTTGTTCGCGATCAGCCGAGGAACCTACTGTTGATAACAGCTTAGTCTGTTTAAGTTAACAAAAAGGTTTTAAAGTTAAAAATTGCAAAAAGTTTAGAGGTCTATTCACCCTCCCCTCCCCCCCTCTAGACCTCATCTGACCACTTGGGACCAACAAGTGGTATCAGAGCAGGTGGTTCATTAGAATCAGCTGCCTGATCAACGAGCTTGATCCAAGTGTTTTTCAAAGGTTTTAAAACTTTTCAAAAGAGCATTTTTTTTGAAAAACAAAAACTCTTTGAAAAATGGACTGTATCAGCCATGTTCCCCACATTGCTGGTATGTCGTTTGAAGACTGGAAAATCAGGATGGAGATTTTCCTAGCCGCTTATAATGATAAAATGTATACGTGTATCATAAAAGGTCCATTCAAATTCACCAAGACTATTATAGTTGATGAAGCTGAACTAGTGGTGGAAAAAGATCTAACAGAGATGACAGCCGAAGAAATAAAGCTGTTCAATCTGGATAAAGTTGGCCGTTTCATCATGACCAAAGCCCTGGATAATGATCGGTTTGATAAAGTCAAACATTGCAAAACTGCAAAGGAGATGTGGGACAAGGTTCGTGACATGAGCGAAGGAAACGACGCCATCAAAGAGCATCAGCTGAGTGTTGCTCTGGAAAAGCTGGACAACTTCAAGATGAAGTCTGCGGAAACCATTGACCAGATGGATACAAGGTTTACAAGGACATTGAATGAAGTGTTAAAGCTTGGAAAAACCTTTACGGACAAGGAGACAACCGTCAGAGTTCTTAAGGCCCTACCTCCGAAGTTCTACATGAAGGTGACAGCCATGGAAGAGTCAAGAGATCTGGGCAAGATTTCTCTCACCGAGCTGTTCTCAGTACTCAAGGCGTATGAGTATAAACTGCCAAGAATGGGTGTTGAAGAAACCTCTACTTCAAGTCCCACAGCTGCACTCGTTGCTGCTGAAAATTCCAGAAGGCCAGCTCACAAAAGCAAAGATGTGGACTCATCTGATGAAGCCACACTACTCAACAAAAAGGAGTACACTGCTGGAGACGTAGCATTGCTGATAAACAACTTCAAAAAGGTCTACAGACGAAAAATGAAGAACAAATATAACAATGCTTCTACTTCTAACCCTACTTCTTCTTCTCAGGATAAGGATTCTTATAAATCCAAAATGATGTGCTATAATTGCAGGAAACTGGGTCATTTCATCAGAGACTGCCCATATCCTAAAGCTGAGAAGTATACAGAAGAAGAAAAGAGAATCAGAAAAGAAAGAAAGCATCAGAAAGGAAAGGTGCTGGTAGCAGAAGCAGAAAAGCTAGCTGCTGTCTACTCATCTGATTCAGATTCAGACACTTCTGATGAAGAGTCTTCTGATGAAGAGAGTCCTGCTCTTCTCTGCCTGATGGCTAAGGAACCTGATAACTCTGAGGATGAGGTAACTCCTCTTGATAATGAATTATTTAATTCATTTGAACAAATGATGCTTAACAATACTACTATTGCTGAAGCATATAAAAAGCTTAAGGAAGAGATGATATTGCTAAAAGAGCAAAATAGTTCATTGAAACTCTCAGCTGAAAAGCCAAGAGAATCAGCTGAATATAAACAGCTTGAGCAAGAACATGAATCTCTGAAAGCTGAATGTGAAGTTTATAAGGGTAAAATCATTGAGCTTGAGAAAGTCATTGAGTCTCATGAGAAGTCATCTGTTACATCCACTCACATGTCTAGTAAACAGAAGACACCTTTAGATCAGGATAAGTTAGAACCGAACCATACTGAAAAATTTATATCAGCTGACAATAGCAAGGTCATACTGTATGTTCAGACTACTAAACCTGCTTCACCTGAGAAAGCATTAAAGGAGACGAAAACTCCTAAGGCTAAAAAGAGCAAAGAGCTTAGTGTAGGAAAACAGACTAGTAAGCTAAACAGAAGAGTCCTAGGAAGTCCTCTGACAAGGCTAAAACTAATCAGACTAGTGATAAAACTAAGTCGTCTGTTAATGAGCAAGCAACTAGTAAACCAAAGAAGCATAAAATCAAGAAAAATCAAAATGCTTGGTATGGAAATGAGTCTTATTATGTGCAACCTGCTGCATATCATCCTATGTATCATGCACCTCAATTTCCAACTTACTATGCACCATATCCTGCGCATCCAATGTATGCATATACTCCTTATCATGCATCTTACTCTGCATTTAAACATTATCCTTATCATACTGATCATCAACAATATGAAAAATCTGATGAACGTGGTAAAGGCAAAGCTGTTCATACTCCTGTTGAAACTCAGAAGTCTAAGAAGCCTAAGACTTCATCATCTTGGGTTATCAAAGGTGGAACTAATCCTTCAGGACCCTCTCAATAAGGGTACCTAAAACAATTTTATTTTGTTTTGTAGGTTAGGATTAGGAGTAGGAGTAAAGTAGAGAAGATTTGGTACTTGGACAGTGGCTGTTCAAGACACATGTGTGGAAGCATACATGAACAGACTGATGTTGTTGATGTGGATGGTCCAAAAGTTACTTTTGGGGACAGTAAAGAAGGCAAGATTGTAGCAAAAGGAAGCTTAATCAAGGGAAACATAGAGATATCTGACGTCTCATATGTTAAAGGCCTAAAGTACAACCTGCTGAGCATAAGTCAATTTTGTGACAAAGGATATTCAGTTATCTTCTCAGCAGATAAGTGTTATGTTGAACAGATTGGTACAAAAAAGGTAATTTTATCTGGAAGACGACAAGGGAATGTCTACACAGTGGACTGGAATTCTGCTAACAAGAATTCGAGCATTTGTTTGGTGGCATCAACACCAAGTGAAGTCAGTTGGCTGTGGCACAAAAGAATGAATCATGTGAATTTCAAGACCATCAACAGACTAATCAAGAATAATCTGGTAGAAGGAATTCCAAAGACAGTCATGAGCAAAGATAAGCTGTGTGACGCATGTCAGAAGGGTAAACAAATCAAGTCATCATTCAAAAGCAAGAATTATCAATCTTCTGGAAGAATATTGGAGCTGCTACACATGGACTTATTTGGACCCATTGATCAAGTCAGCAATGGTGGAAAGAAATACTGCCTAGCTGTTGTGGATAACTATTCAAGATATACTTGGGTGATATTCATGAAAAAGAAAAGTGAAACCAAGGAACATCTTACTAATCTGATGGAACTGATCCAGAATGAGAAAAGCATAAAGATATTGAAGATCAGATCAGATAGAGGGACAGAGTTTACAAACTCTACTGTTGAAGAGTATTGTAATATCAAAGGAATACATCATGAGTATTCAGCTGCTAGAACCCCTCAACAGAATGGTGTTGCTGAAAGGAGAAACAGAACACTGAAGGAAGCTGTCAGAACCATGATAGCTGAAGCTAAGCTGCCGCAAAGATTTTGGGCAGAAGCAACAAACACAGCATGTTTTACCCAAAACAGATGCATGATCAACAAACACCAAAACAAGACTCCATATGAAGTTTGGAACAACAGGAAGCCAAACATTCATTATTTTAAGATATTTGGTTGTAAATGCTATGTTTTAAATAATGGTATAAATCACCTTACTGCATTTGCAGAAAAGGCTGATGAAGCTGTTTTTGTAGGATATTCTACTGTTAGTAAAGCTTATAGAGTTTTTAACAAAAGAACATTACTAATAGAAGAATCCATTCATGTAGTTTTTTATGAACCAAGTCAATCTTCTGAAAAGAATCAAAGTATTAATCAAGATCTGTCTACTGATTTACAGAAGTTGAATGTTGGAAAGAATGAAGAATATGTTCCCATCATACTACCTGATCTCAACCCAGCTGATAACTCAAGTGCTGTTCAAAATCACAGTGCTGATTGTCTAACAGACGAGTTGCAAACAGCTGATAGACCAGAGACTGTTCAACAGACAACAAATGTTCAACAGACTACTACTGGAACTCCAACAGTAGTGTTGCAAAATCAAAACAAAGGACAACATTATGATTTGCAACCTGATCTCAGATGGCTCAAGAATCATCCACCAGAACTGGTGATTGGTGATCATTTGGATAAAGTGAAGACAAGGAGAGCAGCTGCAAGTGATGCAATGTTTGTCAGCTTCCTATCTGAAATTGAGCCCAAACAGATTGAAGAAGCTCTTAGTGATTCCAACTGGATTGAAGCTATGCAAGAAGAGCTAAATCAATTTGAAAGGAATGAAGTCTGGTACTTAGTTCCTAGACCAAGTCATCAAAGAGTCATTGGCACTAAATGGGTATTCAGGAATAAGATGAATGAAGATGGTGAAGTCACCAGAAACAAAGCAAGATTAGTGGTCAAGGGTTACTGCCAAGAAGAAGGCATTGACTTTGATGAAACGTTTGCACCAGTAGCAAGATTAGAGGCAATCAGACTCTTTCTTGCCTATGCTGCTCACAAGAATTTCACCGTCTATCAGATGGATGTGAAATCAACTTTTCTCAATGGAGAATTGCAAGAACAAGTTTACGTTGAACAACCACCTGGTTTTGAAGTCTATCAAGAAGAAGACAATGTGTATCGTCTGAAGAAAGCCCTCTATGGACTGAAACAGGCTCAAAGAGCATGGTATGATACCTTATCTGATTTTCTTTTAATTAAAGGATTTCACAAAGGTAAAGTTGACAAGACCTTGTTCACTATTGAATGGGAAGAACATATTTTGCTTGTGCAAATATATGTGGACGATATTATTTTTGGTTCAACTAATCAACAGATGTGTGACAAGTTCTCAAAGCTGATGCAGACCAAGTTTGAAATGAGCATGATGGGAGAACTTAATTATTTTCTTTGTTTCAAGTAAGACAGTTGCCTGATGGAATTTTCATCAGCCAAGCAAAATACACAAAGGATCTGTTCAAGAAGTTTGGTATGGAAACTAGCTCTACTGCTACTATTCCAATGTCTACAAGTCTTCGCTTGGATAAAGATGAAGATGGCATATCAGTGGACATAACCAAATACAGAGGCATCATTGGGTCACTGTTGTATCTAACAGCTAGCAGACCTGATATTATGTACTCAGTTGGTGTCTGTGCAAGATTCCAATCAAATCCCAAGGAATCTCATCTCCTAGCTGCCAAGAGAATACTGAAATATATTAAAGGCACTCAAGATTTGGGATTGTGGTATCCTAGAGAATCTGGATTTGAGCTTATTGGATATTCAGATTCTGACCTTGCTGGCTGCAAGATTGATAGAAAAAGCACAACAGGTGCCTGTCAATTCTTAGGTAATCGTCTGATCTCATGGATGAGTAAGAAACAGACTTCAGTATCCATATCTACTTCTGAAGCTGAATACATAGCTGCTGGAGCTTGCTGTGCACAAATCTTATGGTTGAAGCATCAACTAGATGACTACAATATCTAAATCAGTGGAGTCCCAATCTACTGTGACAATACAAGTGCAATCAGCCTTACTCAGAATACTACAAGTCATTCAAGGACTAAGCATATTGAGATCAAGCATCACTTTATTAGAGATCATGTGGAGAAAGGAAATGTCATAATAGAATATGTGTTTACTGAAAATCAAATTGCTGACATCTTCACAAAACCTTTAAGTGAGACAAGGTTTTCAACTCTAAGAGCTGAACTAGGTTTATTAAAATTGGATACATAAGCTGAGGGGGAACTTATCAGAAGACTAGAGTTCAACAGCTTACTCATCTTATTTATCTTCAAGGATTAACTCTTTACAGACTAGTTAACTCATGAATTCTTAAAGTCAGGGGGAACGTGTAAGACTAGTGGTACTTCTGATTAAAAGATGAAATTTGTTAATGACAGTTAGTTGAAGTTATGTTTTCAACAGAAGATTAAAGTTTTGAAGATTGAAGACTCATTATCTAGCTGGATTGACAAACAGCTTAGGAAGGTTATCAGTTATTGGCTTTCACTGATAACAGCTATGTCATCAGGACAGTAGTCAATCAGATAAGTATTTATTTTACTCATCTGATCGCTTGTATAAAAGCTTAATGTTTAAAATGTTTTATTCTAAAAACACGCTTTTACAAGTGACAGAAGGGCGGTACAAATTTCCGCTCCTTATTTAATGCGATTTGAATTTGAAAGGTCGTAACTGACACCGCACGATCAGCACTGACAAGAAACGGATCTAACGGTTAGCTGGTATCACGAAAACCGAAATACCCTAACTCTATAAATCCCAATCTGATCAGCCGTGTAGTTCTTTACGCACCCAAATATTTCAAAAGCACTTGTGAGAAAATACTTGCAATTTTTCTGCAAAAATTCTTCTTGTTCTCTCTACTTTTAACAGATTCGAAATGGCAGCTGAAGGTATGTTCCTCGTTTATGAGTCCTACTACCAATCTGGTACGGATCTAATGAAGGAACTGTTGGAAAAATTCAAATCTGCCTCGTTGGTGAACTTTATGGAGTATAATGAGGGAGTGATCTGGACTGATCAAGTAATGGAGTACTACAAGACCGCAAAAGTTGATTACAGTACACTGGAGATTAAGGCTACAGTGGGAGGTAAATCCATAGTCATTACTCCTGCTGTTCTTCATGAAACTTTTGGGCTTCCTAACAGTGGACGACATGACGTTAATGTACTGACGGAAGACAAGCACCAACAATTATGGGCGATCTGCGCCAAAGAAGGAGAGATGTTGTCTGGCAACATCAAGAAGAGACAACTGAAGGATGAATATCAGCGGATGGCTGATATGGTCTCGAAGCTGATCGAAAATTGTACTTTTTCTCTGGATGTTGTTACCATGAAGAGGTTCAGCATCATGGCCGCCGTTTATTATGGATTGGAAGTCAACTGGTCCATCATAGTTTGGTATATTTTGGCTGGTTTTCATAAAGTGAAGAAAGGAAAGGCACATCAACACAACCACAGGATCACACTCAGTTATCTGTTATCCAAACTGGGATGTGTTATGACGAATGGTAAGGAGGTTCACAAGTCTAAGGCAATGTCCAAATACTTGCCTGTTCTTAAGAGAAAGGCTGATGAGCCTGAAGAAGATGAAGACGAGGAACCAAAAGTGGTTCCAGCCAAAAGGCCACGAAGATTGGTGAAAACAGCTGAGCTAGCTGTTGAGAAAAAGAAGACTACTCCTAAGAAAACGGAGACAGTGACTGCTGCTGCTGAAGTTACAAAAATAATAGATCAAGTCACTGCAGATGTCATGAATGCATCCCCTGCATCATCTTCAAGGACACCATCTGATCAAGCTCCTGCTGGGAATGTTTCTCACAGGACAAGAAGTCAACAAAAAGACACTGCTGCTTCAAGACCCATTCAGGGTTTATCAAAGAAATCTGGAAGAAAGCAGATGACATTCATAGAAGAGCCTACTGAGTTGGAAAACTTAGTAAGACAAAGTCCTGTATCTGCTGAAAGACCTGTTGAAGCTGTTGAGGCTTCTGTTGCTGACAAAGTTGATGCGCAACAGTTGACTCAAGCTACACCAACAGTTGAGGCTGCCCAACCTCAGGATGATCCAGATGTCATGATCATCCATCCTATTGCTGCTGCACCTATCTCATCTGCTGGTCCAGCCCCTGCTCCAGCTGACAAAGGAAAGAGAAAGATCGTGATTAAAAGGAAGAAGATTTCCAAAGCTGATAAGAGAAAAAGGGAAGAAGTTGAACAGAGAAAACATGATGAGATGGAGGAAAAGAAGGCACTTGAATTGAGCAAAATTCAAGAAGCAAAGGATGAGGCAAGACGAAAAATGTCTGAGGCAGAAATAAAAGCTGCTGAAGATGCTGAAATGGCTATAGTCATTGAGCTAAGCAAGACTGATGCCTATGGACCTGTCCATGGAGGAGGCATAAAGATAAACGAGGCTGATGATGAAGACAAACCCAGAAAGCCTAAAATGCCTGCTGGAGAGGCCAAGCCTAAGGAAAAATTTGAAATCAGAAGAGCCTTCAACATTGTATATGCTGATAAAGAACTCTTCAAGAAATTTGAGAAGTCCTTAGCTTATTATGATCAGAAGCTAATGTTAAAGACGCTGTTCACTCAAGAGAAGCCTAGGTACATCAGATGGAGAGATAACAGGCTGAACAGGTCTATAAAAGAACTTCAAAATCTGAAGGAGTTAGCTGTTGAAGAACAATGGGTTCTGAACTGGCTGAAGACAGACTCCATTCAGAAGGTCTTAGATCCTCATCATGTCAGAGATGCTATGCATCTTTATGCAAGGGAGTATGCCCTAGAGGAGGCGAAGAAAATTCAGAACTCCTTACCTGCTAAAAGAAGGAAGTCTGACAACGCTGAAGAAAGGGCACTAAACATTGCTATCATGACCGCCTTGAAGAGATGGGCAGAAAGGTCAAGGTATCAGCAGGGATGTTCAAGTGACATGCCCCAGCTGCCAAGTATTCAGCAAGTAATTTTTGGCAAGGAAGTACAGGAGTATAGTGTAGTGCCCAAGGGAAATAATGCCTTTGTAAACCCTTGGATCATTGTTAGGCAGATACGTCAAACAACCTGCTTCAATGATGATGGCTCGATCACTGATCTGTTTTATGATGATGTCACTGATGAACACAAGAAAGCTGACAAGACCTTAGCTGTTGAGTGGAATGCTAAGGCTTCTGAAGATCATCAGGAGACTGGAATGGAAGATGTCCCTGTCCACCAGGAGACTGAAGAAAAGGAAGCTGCTGCTTCTGCTTCATCAGGTGATGAACACTCATCACTGATGGAAGCTTTCCAGATGCTAATGGAAAATTCAGTAAAGGAACTAGAAGAGAAGCATATCCAGCAACTGACAAAGTTGAAAGAGGAGCTGAAGGTAGAACTCAAAGCAGAGTTGGCAGAGTCCAACAAACTTCAGCTGGAAACTATGCAACAGTCAACTGAGAAGATCATCAAGTCTGAAATTGATAGTTTTCCTATACCTCAAGACAACTCCTTGCAGTTAGTGCACAGTCTTACTGATATGAACAGAAATGTTGAGGATGTGAAGGCTGATGTAAATCACCTTCATACTGCCTTACAAAGAGCTGAGCACAAGATAGCTGACTTAACTGTAACCTTCATCAAAGTCAGTGAAGAAGAGAAGGAAGTTAATTTTGGGATGTTGCAAGAAGTCTCAATCGCTGAAAAGGAACTACACAATGAACTTGCAACAATGCAACTTAATATTGACTACTTCAATGATCAAACTGACAACATCAGTACCACTCTTCATCACTTAACAGCAAGTCATGATGTAGTGAATCAGAACCTGAAGACTTTATGTGCTGCAATGAAGGTTCCTACTGTTGCACTCAACCCTGGTGCTCAACCTCAAGATGTCATCAAGTCTGATGATGACAAAAAGGGGGAAGATAAAGGGGAAGAATCAACTAAGGAAGTTATTGCTGATGATGAAGTATTGACTGAAGAAACTACTGAAAAGACCAAGACTGCTGAGAATGATGAGACCAAGACTGCTGAAACAGTTGGAAAGGTACAAGGTGAAGAGAAGTCTGAAGAAGAGACTAAGGACCAAGTCAAAACTGATGAAGTATTGGCTGAAACCAAAGACTCTGCTGAAGATCAAACAGAGCCGTTGACCAAGTACAATAATACTGAATCAGCCAGAAAGGCAATGGAGCTACTAAAGGAGCAGCAACTCAAAGAAAAGATGGATGCTGCAACATACTTTCAGAAGGTGAAGAAGCTGATGAAGATGAAGAAGAAGATGATAAAGAATCATCTTATGAGTATGAAGAAGTGCTTGAAGGATCTGATGAAAAAGCTGATAGTTAGAACTTATAAATCCTTTGTAATCAGTTCACTTTATCTATTCTTCAGACATCTCATCTGATGAACTTGTACTTGTAATATTTTCTCTATCAATAAAAAGTCAAGTTTAATCCAACATATCTTTTCTATCTCAGAAAATTTTGAGGATCACAATCTTTAGCTTAGGTATTAACATGTACTTGGCTGAAGTTTTGTCATCATCAAAAAGGGGGAAATTGTTGGATAAGGATGAAGATGAAGGCACTGAAGACAAATTTATAAGGGAGGTTTTGATGCATTCCAAAACTTCAAAATCTGCTAAGTATGGATTAACTTAGTTGATGGTCCCTTATGAAGAATTTTTTTGACTAAGTAAAGAAGACATCAGAAGAGTCAAAAATCAAGGTCCAAAGACTGCTGATCCGCTGAAGGAAAATTATCAGACTGATGAAGATCAGCCGACTCAAATCAGATTTGTTCAAGTTTGAGATCAGCTTTGTTCGCCATCAGACTTGGACTTCCGTCAGCCAAGTGGAAAGGATCATAAAGTCTTCCCAACGGTAATAAATGCCTCTGGAAGTAATAAATGCTGAAGTACAAGAATATTAAAGACAAATGATTGAAGAAATGCTTCGCATCAGCTGGGGGCATTTAATGCTGCCTGCGGAAAAGTGCTGTTGATAGTACGGACAGACTGCAAAAGAGCCGTTCGCGGAAATTAAGGACCAGTACTCGAGGAATTTGAATTATGTCTCTCTTCAACGGACATTTTTCAAAGCTCAAGTATAAATAGCTGAAAGAGACGAAGAGAAGATATACAACACAATCTCTGAGAAATTTTCGAAGCAGAACTCTTTAAGTCTCAAAAACAGCTCACTCATCAGCTTAGTCATTTGTTGACGAAAAGCGAAGTTGAAGAACAAAGCTAAACACATCTTTTGAGTGAATTTGTAAAACTGAGTGTTGTGAGAAGTAGATATCCATCTTTGTGAGTGATATTACTTCAGAGAGTAGGATTTCTTTGTGATTTCTTACTGCGCACTTACGGCCTGTTCATTTGTTGTTAGGCGTAAGCAGAGTGTACTGGTTACTTTGTGTTTCTAGTATAACCCAAGATCTTTGTGACTTGGAAGAGTGGACTAAAGGATATTTACATCCATATAACCACTATAAAAATTACTAGTGTTTTTACCTGCATTTTTACTTGCATATTTCAAGACTGCATAAAACACTTTACTTAACTGTTTGAAAAAGATTTAAAAGGAGTTTATAAAACTGGGGAAACATTTTTCAAACTACTGAGGATACTTGTGAAAAACACTTTGAAAATCCGCTGCAAGTACTCTAAGTATTAAAACTGATTTTGACAAAATCAGCTAAGTAACTATCAGTCTAGTGGTCTACGAAGCTGTTCAAAGATTTGTTCGCGATCAGCCGAGGAACCTACTGTTGATAACAACTTAGTCTGTTTAAGTTAACAAAAAGGTTTTAAAGTTAAAAATTGCAAAAAGTTTAGAGGTCTATTCATCTCCCCCCCCCCTCTCTAGACCTCATCTGACCATTTGGTACCAACAATAATATCATTGAATAAAACAAAACTCGCTTGACTCATTATATTAATACTCAAACCAAATTAATTGTATAATATAAACGATGATTTTAAACTAAATTGAATTTACGAGAGTGATTTACACTCAAACCCCTAAAGTTTATCATAATTATACAAGATTCTATGTGGTTTAAAAAATTATTAGGACTTCTCTTTAGGTGGGTTTTAATATATTTTTTAGCGGATCATTATAAGATCTATTATTTTGGTACATAATCTAAATCATGGATCAAAATTTTCATCTTTTCCATCGAAAATATCGAAAAGTTTTCATTTTTGAATCAGACGAAAAGAAAACAAGATGTAATTCCGAAACTACTTATTTGGCTTAAAATCTGATATTTTCCTAAATTTAGTATCTTTTTTTACAAATTTTCCTTAGTGTTTCCGAAACATTTCCGAATAGTCTCGAAAAGTTTCCAATATTTGACTGCCCGAAACATACATTTGAACCGAAAATTTGATCCATGATCTAAATCAAAGAGATCTCCTTGAAATTTTAAAACGTCGAAGATTTCTTATAAAATAACAAAATCTCAAAGGTCCGATTGTAAATCAACCCAACTTACAATATCATGGATTGTTGGATTTGAATAATTTGATTTTACTTCTTGCTATCATTGATTCTTGAAATTCAGGTCCTACCTTGATATTGTGATTTTTGTAAAGAGTGAATCGCAATTTTGGTCCCTCTTATGACTTGATTTTATCACTTTCGTCTCTTTTAAATTTTTCGTAGCAGATGTGTCCCTCTTATCAATATAGTGTATCACATTAGTCCTTCTTATCATTGTAATGTAACAAATTCGTCCCTCCTAAATTTTTCGTAGCAGATTTGTCCATCTTATCAATGTAGTGTAACACATTGGTCCCTCTTAAATTCATAACACATCCATTTTAGGAGGTAAAATTTCATTTTTAGCCCTCTAAAGTTGTAGCGTTTTAAAATTGACCCTTTTAATGTGTTGCCTCAACAATATACGTCATTTATTGTATCGTTATCATCAATTTCAACCCTTATCACCGAATTTTTTAATTAACGCTGAAAATCATCAATGTATGCCTTATTTGACCGGAAAATTAAATTGTTTGCCGAAAATCACCAATTTATGTTCAATCTGATCGAAAAATTTAATTTTAGCCAAAAATAACATCTGTCAAGTGACAATTAAAAATTAAGAATTTCATATTCTTATTCCAAAATTTGCAAGTCCAATTCATGTGGTAGGTCTATAACTTCAATTTTTAATGAAAAAGGGTCAAAGTCCCCCTCCCCCCAACCCCAAATCAAAGGTACCTATTTTTATTTATAAACAAATAAATAGGTCAAATTCACATCACATTTGCCTCAATTTTATGCAAATTTCATTGTACAATTCTAATCTAAAATAAAAATTAAAGTTATAGACCTATCACATGATTTAGACTTGAAATTTTGGAGTAATAATATGAAATTTTCAATTTTAAAGTGGTACTTGACGAATGATATTTTTTGCTAAAATTAAAATTTTCAGTCAGTTTGGACATAAATTGATGATTTTCGACGATAATTAAAATAATTCGTTGATAACGACGACACAATATATGACGTATATTGTCGATGTACCACAATAAAGGGCCAATTTTGAAAAGCAGTCACTTTATATGTTCAAAAATAAAATTTTGCTTCTATTTTAGGATATATTTTAGATTTAAGAGGGACCAATGTGTTTCACTACATTGATAAGAAAGAAGAATCTGCTATGAAAAATAAGAGGGATGAATGTGTGACTCTAAATTGATAAGAGAGACTAATGTGATACTCTATATTGATAAGAGGGATGCATCTACTATGAAAAATTTAAAAGAAATAAAAGTGATAAAGTCAGACCATAAGAGGGACCAAGAGTGCAATTCACCCTTTTTTTAAATTATGTTTTTACATCACTACATTTAGAGCTATTGTTGTTTGTCGATGGCTTTCAAAAATTTCCTCTTTTAGGCAGAGGTAGTTATTTAACAAAATTGCGTGTCAAAAGATACGTCATTCTCATTTCTTAATAGTATAAAATAAATCCCATGCTTATTGCTAAATGTGTGTGTCTAGTTTAATTAAGGACTATCTTTGAAAGGATCCAAAAGTTATAGGATTATTTTGTAATTTTGCCGTGCATGGATAGTAACTGGAATGTTAATCTTTCAACCATAATCACCTGTTCAATCTTTTGTATTTTACATGCTAAACTTGGGCTTTTGGCACTTTGCACCATGGAATTATAGGGTTTTGGCACTTTACACCCTAACTTAAAAGTTTTGGCACTTTGCACCCTGGAAATATCATTTAGTTGACACTTTGCACCCTAGTGTGTGTTTTGAAGAAAAAATTCATTGATTGAAGAGTATAATAGTTATTTTCGAATATTGTTGGAACTTTGCACCTTAAAAGTATATATTTTGACACTTTGCACTCTATTATATAGTATATTGGCACTTTGCACCTAAAAATATAATTTCTGATATTTTCAACTCCGACTTAATATGATAATCTAAATTACGTAAATAACATGCAATACAATAATATGTTAGATATGTAAACGTGTATTTTAGAAAAAATAGTAAATAATCTAGAGGATACTTGAAAATAAAATGAAGACAGTGTCTTTTTTTTTTAATCTAAATTATACTAAGAGAAAATATTAAAATAAATTATTATAAATTATAATAAATTTAGAATAACAAGTTTATGATTGTTGTGCATATAAATAACCATTTTATCTCTACCCGCCAACATTCAAGAGTTTGTTTTTTTTTTAAGAAAAATACATTAGGGTACAAAATGTCATACAAATTATATTTTGAAGGTGCAGAGTGCCAAAAAATTTAAATCGGGGTGAAAATGCTAATATTTTATAATTTTATGGTGCAAAATGCCAACATTCTATATTTTAAGGGTGCAAAATCTATATTGCCAAGGTGCAAAGTGAGAAAAAAAAATTAAAAATACCTATTCTATCCTTCTACCGATGAATTTTCTTATAAAAACATACACTAGGGTGCAAAGTGCCAAATAAATTATATTTCCAGGGTGCAAAGTGCTAAAACTTTTAAGTCAGGGTACAAAGTGCCAAAACCCTATAATTTCAGGGTGCAAAATGCCAAAAGCCCGCTAAACTTTGAACAATTTATACCCGTTTGATATTTTGGATAGGTGTTTTGAAAAATCGAGGGCCTCCAAAAAAACTTCTCTCTCTATATATAAATAAAAATATAGGTATTGTATCAAGTTGAAGTATAGTTGAATTGATAAAGTGCTTATTCAGCATTTGAGAGGTGCAATTATCAATTCCCCGCATCACCATATTATGTTTAAATATTTTTATTTTTACTATTTTTGGGGGCCAGATTTTAGTATGGAAGCCCAAAGACATTTTTAAAGTTTTGATAATCGGACTCAAAATTTAGTCCTATAGGATTAGGGCTGTCAATGGGGCGGATTTTAATCCGGATCCGTCCGAATTCGGTCCAATTTATTATGATAATTGTCCGATTAGAGATTCGATGGACCTGATCCGATTATAAAGATTCGAAATCCGAAACTCATGGAGCGAATATGGATTTAGGTCGATCCGATCCGTTAAAGATCCGTATCCGACAACAAATAAAAAGAAAGATATATATACAAAATGATTTATAAAAATAAGTATCATTAATAATATTTCAACGTCAATTTAAGAAGATAGTAATTTATAATTCGTTTATAAATTTATTTAAACCAATATATTCATTCTACAAATATGAATATAGTAAAAAAACTTTGAAAATGTGAGCTAAAATTAAATAAAATTGAAAAGATAATAAACTTGTTTTAGGAAAAAAAATATTAATTTAACTTTTTAATTACAAATTTATTGGATCCGAAAAATATCCGATATCCGGCCTAATCTGACTAAGATCCGTTGGATTCAAAAAATCTAGATCCGAACACAATCCAAGCAAGATCCGATTTCGACAAGATTCGTTCCGATACAAATGGAGCCGGATCTGGACGAGCCTGATCCGACCAGAATCCGACCCATTGACAACCCTATATAGGATTGTATATTATGGGCTTACTAGGTCTCATATAATCCAATAAATATTTTAATTTAAATATAATTAATTCTCAAGATATCATGATAATATAATAATATACTTTTTAAGTGGTATTATGATCAATTTAAAGACATTCTATGTAAAAATAGAAAGAAAAAATAAATATTAAAAGCTTTGTTATTAATATTTATACTTGAATAATGCACGTATGTCGCACATGACGAACTAAATTCATATGTTAATTCTAGTTCAATTAATCGAGATGTAATTATAAATTCGTTGTTTCACTAAAATACTGATGTTAATAAAGATAACATTGTGAAGACATTTATTTGTCTAATTAGGTTAATGCATAAAAAAAAATGTTTACAAAATAAAATATCTAAACGGAATGATGTTAATAAAGATAACATTGTGAAGACATTTATTTGTCTAATTAGGTTAATGCATAAAAAAAATGTTTACAAAATAAAATATCTAAACGGAATGTGAAATTGTCTAATTGTTGAGTACTTGACTTAAACAAAAGGGAATATGTAATAAGACTAGTTATTAAAAAAGAAAAAATCAACCCTTACGAAATTAGTTTTAATATTTGTGAATAATAGATCAACGTGTACTACATATGCTGCAGATTGGCCAGGAAATAAAAACTTGATAGATAAATAATTCCAAGAATTTTAATTGTGTAAAAAGTACATTGAGTTGTACTATAATCGTGTTAGAAAAATGAAGTTAATCGATTATTGGTTATTAACTTTATAATATAATTGTTGACATTCGGAAGTTTTGCCGACAATTGAAAGGTTTACATTTTTTATGTTTTGCCTGCGTCAAAGGGTTAGTCACATATTAATATGTTTGAGATAAATAAATTTCTCATATATTTGGGTTTTTTTTTTCCTCAAGAGTTTAATCCCTTTCGAGGCGAGTTGGACACATTAAGTGGATACCCTTCTCAACAGGGATTCGAACCTGAGTCCGCTACTTTGTAGTGGCTAGTCTCTTCCACTAGATCAATCACTAGTTTAACAAATGTTTTTTTTTTTCCTAAAGGACTTTTAGGCCTGACTTAATTTTCTACGAGGCGTTGCAGGCATGTCTCTCAGTGGTTTTTTTCTTTTTTCTTTTTACTACTTTTTAGGAAAATCAGAACGAGAACTTTCATTAATAAGTAAAATAATAAAAAAACAAAGTTGTTTTAGTTAAACGTATGAGAACATATAAAAAAATTAAAAACTACAAGAAAAACGGGAAATATCCCAATGAGACTTCATAGTTTTAAACCTGAATTCGTAACAATTTAATTAAGAATTAGTCCATTTCACTAGACGATCATCCGTTGATATTAGCAAATGTATTATGTCAAGAAGTTGAGGTTCAGTCTATACATATTGATCTCTTGAGATCTGTATATGCTGTTGGATAATGACGTGATTAAAATTGGACGCCATATGTATATTTTGCTTAATTTTAGAATTTCCCTAAACATGCAGTAGTAGTACTAATTCAATCTAAAGAGTTAAACCATATATTCTAATATCCAAACTTTATCTGCTCTTCAGATATATTCAATCACATTTTCTTAATTATAGATTTAATTAGAAAATACGTGTAGAAATTATGAATTTTATCCCTCTTTTGTTTCTTCAACAATATAATTAACAATCAATAAAAAGTTTAAGAAATATGAGAACTATAAATATAAATTGTGAGAGCTTTAAATGGAGCATCTCCCACCATATTATAATGTTATTATATATATGTGGAGTATAATAGATTGCATTAAATCAAATAAGTGAGCCCCAACTTTAAGCTCAAAATTACACTTATCAATTGACATTTGTTGTAACCATTATATATATGTCTTTTTTCTCATATTCCTATTTATTATTGGTTAATTTAAATCCCACTCGATGTGTCTCGCTTTTCCCCGAGTGATTAGAGAAAAAGGGGTGATTTTGAAATAAAAATCGATTTTTGTAATGTTGATTGTTTGAATTTGAGGGAGTGATTACGAAAATAAATTAGGTATATATATATATATATATATATATATATATATATATATTGTTTAAATTGTAAATGTAAGATGTGTAAAACGTTTGATTAAATCATACATATATATAATGTGATATATGTCAAATTAAAATATAGTTTGTGTGGATTTTTCAATTATTGTTTATTTGACTTTTGGGAGAGTAATTTGAGAAAATTGAAGAAAATTTATTTCAAGAAATAGAAATTGTGTTGTGTCTTGATTTTTCCTAACGCTAAAATTGTAATCGAATAAACTATACTACTAACTATAGCAATAAAAGCATTACTAACGCTCTTATTTTTTTTAATAATGTCCTTACTCATTTTTCTTAAAATAGAATTATTTTCCTAAAAGATATCCCACTTTGCACTCTACAAATAAGAGCATTTTTCACTTTGCACTAGATAAAAAAAAAATTATTCCTTTTAATGTGTTACCTCAACAATATACATCATTTATTGTGTCGTTATCATCAATTTCAACCCTTATCACCGAATTTTTTTAATTAACACCGAAAATCATCAATTTATGCCTTATTTGACCGGAAAATTAAATTGTTTGCCGAAAATCACCAATTTATGTTCAATCTGGCCGAAAAATTTAATTTTAGCCAAAAATAACATCTGTCAAGTGTCAATTAAAAATTAAAAATTTCATATTCTTATTCCAAAATTTGCAAGTCCAATTCTTGTGGTAGGTCTATAACTTCAATTTTTAATGAAAAAGGGTTAAAGTCCCCCCCCCCCCCCCCAAAATCAAAGGTACCTATTTTTATTTATAAACAAATAAATAGGTCAAATTCACATCACATTTGCCTCAGATTTATACGAATTTCATTGTACAATTCTAATCTAAAATAAAAATTAAAGTTATAGACATATCACATGATTTAGACTTGAAATTTTGGAGTAATAATATGAAATTTTCAATTTTAAAGTGGCACTTGACGAATGATATTTTTTGCTAAAATTAAAATTTTCAGTCAGATTGGACATAAATTGATGATTTTCGGCGATAATTAAAAAATTTGTTGATAATGACGACACAATAAATGACGTATATTGTCAATGTACCACAATAAAGGGTCAATTTTGAAAAGCAGTCACTTTATATGGTCAAAAATGAAATTTTGCTTCTATTTTATGATATATTTTAGATTTAAGAGGGACCAATGTGTTTCACTACATTGATAAGAAAGAAGAATCTGCTATGAAAAGTTTAAGAGGGATGAATGTGTGACTCTAATATGATAAGAGAGACTAATGTGATACTATATTGATAAGGATTTAGGAGGGATGCATCTACTACGAAAAATTTAAAAGAAATAAAAGTGATAAAGTCAGACCATAAGAGGGACCAAAAGTGGACTTCACCCTTTTTTTAAATAATGTTTTTACATAACTACATTTATAGCTATTGTCGTTTAGTCGATGGCTTTCAAAAATTTCCTCTTTTAGTCAGAGGTAGTTATTTAACAAAATTGCGTGTCAAAAGATACGTCATTCTCATTTCTTAATAGTATAAAATAAATCCCATGCTTATTGCTGAATGTGTGTGTCTAGTTTAATTAAGGACTATCTTTGAAAGGATCCAAAAGTTATAGGATTATTTTGTAATTTTGCCGTGCATGGATAGTAACTGGAATGTTAATCTTTCAACCATAAAAATCACATGTTCAATCTTTTGTATTTTACATGCTAAACTTCGAACAATTTATACCCGTTTGATATTTTGGATAGGTGTTTTTAAAAATCGAGGGCCTCCAAAAAAACTTCTCTCTCTAGATATAAATAAAAATATAGATAAAAATATAGGTATTGTATCAAGTTGAAGTATAGTTGAATTGATAAAGTGCTTATTCAGCATTTGAGAGGTGCAATTATCAATTCCTCGCATCACCATATTTTTTTTAAATATTTTTATTTTTACTATTTTTGGGGGCCAGATTTTAGTATGGAAGTCTAAAGAGGCAAAGACATTATTAAAGTTTTGATAATGGGACTCAAAATTTAGTCCTATAGGATTGTATATTATGGACTTACTAGGTCTCATACAATCCAATAAATATTTTAATTTAAATATAATTAATTGTCAAGGTCTAATGATAATATAGTAATATACTTTTTAAGTGGTATTATGATCAATTTAAAGACATTCTATGTAAAAAATTAAAAGCTTTGTTATTAATATTTATACTTGAATAATGCACGTATGTCGCACATGACGAACTAAATTCAGGAAAATTCTTGTCCAAGTCTGGCTTGACCAAACTCATCCGACCATCAAACAAGTGTATTGCACTTGTTTTGTGATTGTTTGTGATTGGTCACTCTCCTGAGAGTTATATCCAATCACAAAGCAAGTGTATTACACTTGCCTTGTAGTTTAATTACTTTGGACTCGGTCAAACCCGGTGTGGGTAAGAATTTCCCCTAAATTCATATGTTAATTCTAGTTCAATTAATCGAGATGTAATTATAAATTCGTTGTTTCACTAAAATACCGATGTTAATAAGGATAACATTGTGAAGACATTTATTTGTCTAATTAGGTTAATAAATAAAAACATGTTTACAAAATAAAATATCTAAACGGAGTGTGAAATTGTCTAATTGTTGAGTACTTGACTTAAACAAAAGGGAATATGTAATAAGACTAGTTATTAAAAAAGAAAAAATCAACCCTTACGAAATTAGTTTTAATATTTGTGAATAATAGATCAACGTGTACTACATATGCTGCAGATTGGCCAGGAAATAAAAACTTGATAGATAAATAATTCCAAGAATTTTAATTGTGTAAAAAGTACATTGAGTTGTACGATAATCGTGTTAGAAAAATGAAGTTAATCGATTATTGGTTATTAACTTTATAATATAATTGTTGACATTCGGAAGTTTTGCCGACAATTGAGAGGTTTACATTATTTATGTTTTGCCTGCATCAAAGGGGGGAGTCACATATTAATATGTTTGAGATAAATAAATTTCTATATATTTGGGTTATTTTTTTTTCCTCAAGGGTTTAATTCCTTTCGAGATGGTTTTGACACATTAATTTTTTTTTCCTCAAGGGTTTAATTCCTTTCGAGACGGGTTTGACACATTAAGTCCGCTACTTTGTAGTGACTAGTCCCTTCCACTAAATCAATCATGCACCTGTTCGTATATATTTGGGTTATGATACTAAATCGTAGCACTAGTTTAGCAAATGGTTTTTTTTTCCTAAAGGACTTTTAGGCCTGACTTAATTTTCTACGAGGCGTTGCAGGCATATCTCTCAGTGGCTTTCTTTTTTTATTTATTTATTTTTTTTTTACTTTTTAGGAAAATCAGAACGAGAACTTTCATTAATAAGTAAAATAATAAAAAACAAAGTTGTTTTAGTTAAACGTATGAGAACATATCTCAATGAGACTACATAGTTTTAAACCTGAATTCGTAACATTTTAATTAAGAATTAGTCCATTTCACTAGACGATCATCCATTTATATTAGCAAATGTATTATGTCAAGAAGTTGAGGTTCAGTCTATACATATTGATCTCTTGAGATCTGTATATGCTGTTGGACAATGACGTGATTAAAATTGGACGTCACATATATTTTGCTAAGCAAATTAGTTGCTTAATTTTAGAATTTCCCTAAATATGAATTACTAATTTAATCTAAAGAGTTAAACCATTCTAATATCCAAACTTTATATCGCTTCAGATATATACAATCACAATTTCTTAATTATAGATTTAATTAGAAAATATGTGTAGAAATTATGAATTTGATCATCTTTTGTTTCTTCATCAATTAACAATCAATAAAAAGTTTAAGAAATATGAGAACTATAAATATAAATTGTGAGAGCTTTAAATGGAGCATCTCCCACCATACTCCATTTCTCATATTTGGAGATTTATTTTTAATCTCTGGAGTAGTAAATAATGATGTTTTAAATATCTTAATTATATCTATTTTAAATTAATAATAAATGGTAAAGTGATTATAAATACATGAATGTCTAGTAGATCTATATTTATGATTTTCTTTTATAACTAGTTAAGTTTATATCTAGTAAATTGTTTAAATTAATTAAGTTCTGAATAGATTATTATATTATTTAATAGAAAAGAAGAAATTCAAATTTTGATGAGTGTGGATAAAATATTATTTACTTAATAAATGAATAGTTTTCTAATTTTTTTTTCTTTTAGTGAAATTGTGAACATATTATTACATCAGTATTAACTATTAAGACTAGTACTACCTCCATCCCAATTTTTTTAACTAGTTTTTACAGTTGACTAGTTAACTTGACCAAATTAAAAAAAAAAAACTATAATAAATAATCTAATGAGTTTATTTCAACCATAATTTGATAATATTATATAATACAATGTATATTAATTTTTAAAAGATTTAAAACTCTATAAATGTGAGAAATATACTTCATAAACTTTAAAGATTAAAAGTTTTGACTTTACATTATAACTAACGGAGTAAAAAATGTGAGATTGATGAAGTATTATATTAGAGAGATACCAACAATAGCGAATTTCAAACCAAGACCTCTGGGTCTTGTGGCCTCGACTTTTACCGCTATGCTACGACTTTATCGGCAATAATGTTATTGAAATGTTGATGAGATATAAAATATGAAAAGGTAGGACCCAAGTCCTCCAAAAATTTGAGGAAATTCTAATTTGTGCTTCAAAATGGGACCTTCCGGCCACGGAATTTTAAGAAGTGAATTTACTTATTTTTTGAAGTACGATAATATTTTTAGGTATGGCAAAAAGTTTACGAGCACTTTATCTTGTAAAATATCATAAATGCGTACTTTGAAGCAGTATATTTGGTTAAACATTACATGAGGAGCAAAATAATCATTTCGAACGAAAACATCTACTCCATTCATTTTCATTATCATAATGTTATTATATATATATGGAGTATAATAGATTGCATTAAATCAAATAAGTGAGCAACTTTAAGCTCAAAATTACACTTATCAATTGACATTTGTTATAACCATTATATTTATGTTTTTTTTTTTTCTCATATTTCTATTTATTATTGGTTAATTTAAATCCCACTCGATGTGTCTCGCTTTTCCCAGGGTGATTAGAGAAAAAGGGGTGATTTTGAAATAAAAATCGATATTTGTAATGTGGTAAAATTGCAGAAAACGTCCCAAACTAATTACTGATTTTGGATTTTCGTCCCGAACTATTTAACTTGGCGAATTTCGTCCCGTAATTTAATATTTTTTTGGAATATCGTCCCAAACTAATTACTAATTTTGATTTTTCGTCCCAAACTATATCAACTCGCCAAATTTCGTCTCATTATTTACCATTTTGTATAAATTTAGTCCCAATATTAAATTTCTAAGATAATTAAAATGACGTTCAATTTTGTAATTAATTTGGGACGAACTCTGCAATCTTATATAATTATTCATGTTAAAATTTACCATGTCATGACCCTTAAGCAGCCATGTGATAATTCATCGGCAAATGCGCAATTCCGTCTTATAATTATGGTGGGACGATATTCCAAAAAAATATTAAATTACGGGACGAAATTCGCCAAATTAAATAGTTTGGGACGAAAATCCAAAATCAGTGATTAGTTTGGGACGATTTTTGCAATTTTGCCTTGTAATGTTGATTGTTTGAATTTGAGAGAGTGGTTACGAAAATAAAGTAGGTATATATATATATTTTTTTAAAATGTTTAAATTGTTAATGTAAGATGTGTAAAACTTTTAATTAAATCATACATATATATAATGTGATCATATATGTCAAATTAAAATATAACTTTGTGTGGATTTTTCACTTATTGTTTATTTGACTTTGGGAGAGTAATTTTAGAAAATTGACTGAAAATTTATTTCAAGAAATAGAAAATGTGTTGTGCATTGATTTTTCCAAACTCCAAAATTGTAATCTAATAAACTATACTACTAACTATAGCAATAAAAGCATTACTAACGCTCTTTTTTTTTTTTTTTTTAATAATGTCCTTACTCATTTTTCTTAAAATAGAATTATTTTTCCTAAAAGATATCCCACTTTGCATCCTACAAATAGGAGCATTTTTAACTTTGCACCCTACAAAAAAAATTATCCCACTTTGCACTTTACAAACCACTATTTCATTTTTTATTGCACCCTCAACCATTCTCAGCCCATTTTAATTGCCTGAGTAAGGATAAATTCGTCCATTCATATTATTAACCACCAAAATTTCCCCCCAAAAATATTATATGGGCAAAATTGACATATCTCCATAATAACTTAAAAAAAAACTGAAAAATAGAAAACAAATCTTACCGGGACTTAGGGTTTACTCAATTTCTCATATTTCTTCTTCAAGTCGATTCCAGTGCCGCCTTTTTCGTTTTCACTTTACATATAATTATTGAAACTAACTTAACGTAATTCTGAGAATGTACATGTAGTTATTCCTATCAATCCCTAATTACTAATTCTACAAACAAGTATAATAGAGTTGTTAACGAAAATGAGAATCACAACGTAAATAAGATGAGAAATTGAGAATATGGTAAACACAATTCATTCTCTTTTCTTAGCACCCAACACATTTTTCTTCAAACATAAAAAAGAAAAAAGACGACACTGGACTGAATTTGAAGAAGAAAGAGGAGAAATTGAGCATATGGTATCCATAAAACTTGTTTTCTATTTTTCAACGTTTTTTTTAAGTTATTATGGTGATATGTCAATTTTGCCCATATATTATTTTTGAAGGGAAATTGGGGTGGTTAATAATGTGAATGGACTGATTCACCCTTACCCAGGCGACTTAAATAGGCTTAAAATGGTAGAGGTTGCAATTTGAAATGAAATAGTAGTTTTTAGGATGCAAAGAAGGATAATTTTTTTTGTAAGGTGCAAATTGGAAAATGCTCCTATTTGTAGGGTGCAAAGTGGGATTAAGCCAATTTTTTTTTATAAAAAAAGATACTTATAAATTGACACATATAATTCTCTACCACTATTTTATAGACATATATGTAAATTGTCTAATTTTTTACTTTTTATTGTTTATAGCTTCAACTCTACGTCCGACTTAGTAAAACACATAATAAAAATATCTAACTTGAACTCGTGCTCAATTCGAAATAAAACTCGCTTGACTCGTTATATTAATACTCAAACCAAAGTATTATACACAAATTAATTGTATAATATAAACGATGATTTTAAACTAAATCAAATTTACAAGAGTGATTTACACTCAGACTCCCTAAGGTTTATCATAATTACAAAAGATTCCATGTGGTTTCAAAATTAGAAGGACATTCGAGGTTTTTTAAACATTTTTTAGCGGATCCTTTTAAGAAATGTTGAAGATGTAAGAGGTATTTTGATACATAATCTAAATCAGATAGATCTCTTTGTAATTTTTAAAACGTCAAAAATTTCTTATAAAATAACAGAATTTCAGGGGTTTCGATTGTAAATCAACTCAACTTACAATATCATGGATTGTTGGATTTGAATAATTTGATTTTACTTAGCTTCTTGTTATCATTGAATCTTGAAATTCAGGTCCACATTATATATTAATTGTAACTGCTACCTTGATATTGTGATTTTTTCTAAATTATGTTTTTACATCCAGGGGCGAATCCATGATTTCAGAGTTGAGGGGTCAAACTTTATTATCAATAAAAAAGAATTACACAAGCACATGAAGATAGAGTATGATAAGATGTATTTTTGCTATACCAGAATTATATTCGACTATATTTGATATCATAAAAATCATCTAAGATAAAACTAATATCAAATTAACTATTAGCAGAATAAATTTTATATTTTTTTCTGAACCTATATTTGACTTTATATTACGTATAAAATAAATATTAAACTGTAAATAAGCTAATTTCATTGTAAATTCTATACAACTGACAAAAAATTTAATCTTATTTAGCTGTAAGAAGTAAAGAAAAAGCAATAAGGACTATGCGAAGTTTGATTTCTAATTAAACAATTACAAAATCTAGTAATTTGGTTTTAAAAGAAACAATTAATTAATATATATAGATGTACTAAATATATTTATGCATGTACCTAAATATTAAAAAAAATAAGAATATATTGTGGGGGAGTTATTGTTGTTTAGTCGATGGCTTTCAAAAATTTCCTCTTTTAGTCAGAGGTAGTTATTTAACAAAATTGCGTGTCCAAAGATACGTCACTCTCATTTCTAAATAGTATAAAATAAATCCCATGCTCATTGCAAATCTTAATTATTTTACATCATCAGATCTCTAATTTACTTTAAAAAAAAATAAGTACGAATATATATTTATGCTGAGTCATTACCGTATGCAATTTTTCTAATATGACAGTGCCAGTTGACTTGTTACAAATATTATAAAATATTTATCTAAATTAAGCATAGCTAATTAGTGTATTATTTAATTTCATTTATTTTAATTAATCTCTTAACTAATCACCGCCAATACAAAGGATTTGCTTATACAAAGTTGTTTTACTAATTCACAATAAATTAAAAGTTAATAGGGGTATTATTTTTCAAAGTCAATGCAACTCAATGTTAATTTTTTTAAATAATAATACATGTTCTGTAGAAGGGAGCAAACCTAGTCAATGGAATTATATAAAAGAAACTTCCAATGGTAAAATAAAGTATAATTAAGAATAAGAAATGTTTCTAATTATGAAATGACAGTCAACGCAATGATATAATTCAATGATTAACAACGCAATGAATATGTTTAATAATTTTTTGTGATTGAAATTTTGTTTAATAATATTAATTATTGGTTGATCTTGTATTTACTTGGTGGATTTGGTCCATAAAATTTACTTAAACCATGTTGGAGTTTCTATTTGCACATTGGTCTTTTGCTACCAAAAAGAAACAGCACTTCGACTTTCTGTCTTAATTTTCAAAAAAGATTTGACAATTATTTTATGGAAAAAGAAAATCGTTGCTCTTTCAAAGTCAGAAAATAATTTTTATTTTTCAGTTTAAGTCTCAATTTTTTTTAAACAAAACAATCTCCTCTTAAAAAATTATGTCTTCATGAAAGAAACTCTATATTGATTGCATGTAAGAATATATTTTAGAGCAATTCACAAAAACACCCCTTATGCTTTGTGTAACTCTCAAAAAATATTCTGTGTTATTTTAACTACCAAAAAACCCCCATGTGTTTGATTTTAAATACATCACTCGACCCAAGTAGTACATACTTACAATTTTATTTTTGACTTTTGCTGAAATTACAAGATTACCCCTGTGTGTTTTTTTTTTTAAAATTTATTTATCAATTTTATTTTTGACTTTTGCTGAAATTACAAGATTACCCCTGTGTGTTTTTTTTTTTAAAATTTATTTATTCTTTTTGAAAAAATAAGTATATACTACTTGGGTCGGGTGTGGTATATAAAATCAAACACATGGGGGGTTTGGGGATTTAAAATGACACATAGGGGGTTTTTTGGGGAGTTACACAAAGCATATAGGGGTGTTTTTGTTTTTCGATGTCAGGGGTAAAATTGTCATACCAAAAGCAAAATATGAACAAATACTTGCAATTTTGGCGTTTGAAACACACTCTCTTTTTTGGGGGTGTATTTGACACTTATTTGAAATCATAGGAGATTTTTTGGGAGTTAAAATAACAAAGGGAGATTTTTGAGTGTTAGACAAAACATAGGGGATGTTTTTATCTTTTGCTCATATATGTTACAATAGTTGACACAAAGTTACTTATGTTTTATCTAATTTCTATTTTTACATAATTTTTCAAAAAAGACATACAATATTTAGAAAGTTAAATCTATTATTCATTGCATCCCTAAAATTCAAACAAATATTTTTTTTATCGAATGCACGAAAATTGATGATATCTCAAAAGATTCTCTTAACCCCTAAAAATATTTTTATTGTTTGATGGTGGATTGATGAATTCATAATTAATAAAGATTTTATTTTTTGATAAAGGAATGAAGAAATTAAAACATAATTATTTTGTGTTAAACTTGAATTTTGCGAGAAATAATTTTTTGAAGAAGAATTAATCAACATTTTGAATAATAATTCATACGGAATATAAATGAGATAATTATCACCAAATAAAAACTCAAAAAATATAAAGAAAAAATTTGAGATATAAATAAAAAAAAATTGAAATACAAAATAAAGAAAACAAATTGTAACAGAAAAAAATGAGATGAAAATAAAGAAAATTTTGAGATCATAAAACCAAAGAAAACAAAAAAAAAAAGGAAGAAATTAAAACATATTATTGTTTGGTGGATAAATGGATTCATAATTAATAAAGAGATAAATTTATTTTAATAAAGAAATTCATTATTTATGTAAGGGGCGGGGGTATTTTTGGAATAAAAACTAGAAAATTGTAACATAGGGGGGTAAGTGTTACAATGATATTTTAAGGGGGTAACTGATACCACCCCATACTTTAAGGGGGAAACTGTATTTCACCCAAAATACAATGAACTATTGTTAACCCGAGAAATTATGTAGTGTAACTGCTTCACCATGTCATTAACATCAATTCATTTATCACATGTGGAATGAGAATCAACATAACTCATGTTTTCAAAAAAATAAAATTTAAAAAAGTATTTTCGCATGTGGAATGAGAATCAACAGAACATGGATTACGTGAATTCTTACTCCACATAGGAGAAGTGTATGGGGGGTTGTACCAGGTGTAGTTGATGACGTGGTGCAGCGGTTGCATTACATGATTTCTCGTCAGACCCCCATCCTATCCATCAAACATATAGCTGGCCCGACTTAATATTAATTACTGAACTCATTTTAATTTGAACAATTTGGATCTGACCAATTTTGACTCAATCCAAACCTAGTCCGACCGTCCCATATACACTCCACGCCTTTAGTTTGATAGGTTAAAAGGATAGATGAAAACTCGATTAAGATTGCAGTAAAAAATTAATCCCGAGTGTCAAAACATGTGAGAATCACAGCCAGAACATATATGAACCATTGAATTGACAGTTGTTGTAAATGATTAATATAGTCGTACTAAATATGGTTAAAAAATAAACTATATGTATTAAAATGAATATTATTTTTACCTGAATAATTAGTTAATGTAAATTGCATACCTGCTCGGCTGATTTATTAAAAGACGTTGAAAGATTAGCACGCGTGACCAAATAAATACCGTTAGAGGTTCTGGAAAATGCACATTCCAAATGACACCAGCATCATAATAATATTTTATATAATAAAAATATGATATGATAATACTTCCTCCGTCCTATTTATTTTGCTCATTTTGCTACAGTACTCGGTCAAACTTTTCATCTTTTAAGTACTTATTAAATTAAATTATTCACATTTCTGGTGTATTAAAGCTTTTAAATATTAATATATATGATGTCATAAGATATTATCAACTTATTATTGATTGAAATATATTGATTAAATTATTTATTATAATTTTTACAAATTTAGTCAAATTGACCAGGGGAGCAAAATAAATGGGACGGAGGGAGCTATATTTATTTACTAGTTTTCAAAACTTGATAATATATTATAGTTCAACTCAATAAGTTAAAACTAAAATCAATATTTTTGCATATAAAATATAGGGTGAAGTACAATTTTTCCCTTATCTTCCCTAAAATATCACTTATAACACGTACACCCCTCTAATATAGTATTGCATATTTTATTACAAAACTACCCTCACCCCTTTAAAACAAATAAATTATTTTTTTATTAATTTATCAAAAAAAATCTTTATTAATTATGAATTCTTCCATCCACCAAATAATATTATATTTCAAATCTTGAAGTTTTTTATTTCCTTCGGTTTTCTGGTCTCAATTTTATCTTCATATTCATCTAAAAATAAAGAAAATATTTGTGATCGAAAAACTAAAGGAAACAAAAGATTTGAATAAATTGAAACATAATGTTGTTTGGTGGATGAATGGATTCATAATTAATAAAATTACATTTTTTATGATAAATTAAGATAGAAATTCATTATTTATTAAAGGGGCAGGGGTATTTATAAAATACAAATTTCAAAACTATAACAGAAGAGGATAAATGTTACAAGTGATATTTTAGGGGTAACTGATACTATCCCATACTTTAAGGGGAAAAATTGTATTTCACCCTAAAATATATTTTAAGTTTGTACACGCTCCGTTTATTTAAAGGTCAAATCAAAGCAAAACACATTTTAAGTTTTATTAGAAATTCATAACAAAGTTTCTTATTTATTTACTTCACAGCTCTCTTTATTTGACCGTAATTTTGGTTATATATATAGTTGACCAAGGAAATATAGAAATTTACATGTTAAGTGCAAGCCAATGCAAATAATTTAATTTCCTTAATAGAAGATAATATTAATTAATCTGATATTTTGGAGAGAAAAAACATGATAGGAGAATATCAAATCTTAGTCAAACAGCTTTTGCACATGCATTGTATTGAAGGAATTTCTATGATTCCTTGAGATTTTAGTGATTGCAACTTTGATTGAATTGCAAAAATATAATTTGGATTTCCCAATTCTTCATGATAAAAGATAGTTTAAAAAAAACTATTATACTCAAAATATATTTTATCTTCAATTAAATATTCTAACTAACAAATCATGAGCTTATAATTAATATATCATAGTTTCAACATGCTATTTTTTTTATGTTATATATAGTCTTACACAACTAAGTGCTACTTTCTAGTTCTAGCAAATGATTGATGATAATAATTGAATTTTGTCAACAAGTTATTAAAGGGGATTTCAAGTTTAAATGTAGAATTATGTACAAATCGTTATAGCATGTCCACTCCAAGCACTTAATAAATTTAGGGCGTATTTGCAATATTTTATACTTAGCTTAAACATGAGATTCTACAAAAAGGCTCAAAATTGGTACAAAATCAAAAGCACTTAAATTTGGCATGACATGTAAAAGAGAGGTGTTTGCAAGAAGTTTGTAAGATTAGACTTTCACTTACTTTTATTGCATCAAAAGCATATAAATTGGTACAAAATCAAAAGCACATTTAAATTCAGAGGCAGATTTCGACCTATTCTTGTTTTTGGCCTATTGTCTACCTCAACTTAAGTTATGATTATTTTATCTCTCCATCAACGATATTCATGAGTTCTTTTTTCCAAATGAAGACACATTAGGGTGCAAAATGTCATATAAATTATATTTTTAGGGTGCATAGTGCCAAATTTTTTAAATCGAGGTGAAAATTGCCAAATTTTATATTTTCAAGGTGCAAAGTGCCAACATTATATATTTTAAGGGTGCAGAGTGCCAAATATATATTATCAGGGTGTAAAGTGCCAAAATAAATATTCAAAAAATGACTATTCTGCCCTTTTACCAATTTATTTTCTCACCAAAACTCACATTAGGGTGCAAAATGTCAAATAAAATATATTTTCAGGATACAGAGTGTCATAACTTTTATATTAGAGTGCAAAGTGCTAAAACCCTAGAATTCGAAGGTATAAAATGCAAAAAACCACCCAAACTTCTTGCGGAATGAGTTTGATTAAGTTTCGCGAAATCGGACCAGACCAAACCAAACCAATTCATATAGACGCTCAAAAGTTAAAGAAAACAAGGGTGTCTTTCCTCCAAAGAGATTAGTAAGTCAATGATTAATCATTAGCTTGATTAACGTCATTAATAAAGTCCCATGTAACTGGTCCTATAGAGTAGGTTTAAGCCTGCTGAATGACACTATACATATAACATCAACGAGTGGACTCTTTTCATTGGTCTTACAAAATATTCCTCCAAGATGACACCTAAGCCTCCTCTCATTCCAATGGTCAATTAAAATAAACATTATTTACCAAAAAAAAAAGCTTAAAAAGTACATTTAGCTTTTTAAATTTATAAACAATTTTAAAACTTATTAAAAGACAAATTGAGGTTGGTAGTGTCAACTTTCTTTAAATCCCCAAGCATCATTGTTTCTAACCTCATATCAAAGTTCCATTTTTGTCATATTTCTTGCACAAATTAGACAATTCCAAAAATCACATATCATAATCATAGAATAGTATTAATTATATAATATATCTTTACCGTTGATTTTTCGAAATGGTTTGTACGCCGTTGGATAAGCAAAAGCAAAAGCAGAAGCACAAGAAAGGTTTGTGGTCTCCGGATGAAGACATGAAGCTGAAAAGCTACATACTAAAGCATGGCCATGGCTGCTGGAGCTCCGTTCCGGTCAATACGGGTAAGTCATGTTTGGCACATAATATATGCTAAAACGTAAATTTATTATCATCATATCATGGATTATAACCATTTTGCAATGCTTTGGATCACAATGTCTCTGTTTTGCACATTTGATCTCGAATTGGATGGAAAGAGGGGAAACAATGAAATGTGCAAGAAAAAAAAATTGGGATCAAAAGTGCTTCTTTTGTATATATACACAAAACTCAAAAATGTTAGAGTGTCCAGTACTATAGGACTAAAAGTGCATTTATTTGATTCATGAACTTTTTACTTTCGCAACTTGTGCATGCAATCTCAAATTATCGTCTTCTATCATTTTAATGCCTCAGCATAGGGGTGTAATTGAGCTGAGTAGAGTCGAACGATACATTGTTCAAGTTTGATTTAGATTTTATCAAGATTAAAATTTTGTGTTTGAGTTTGATTTGATTGTTGAACAAGATGAGCTCCAACGAGCTTTTATTGAACGAGCTCGAGTCGAATAGCTTGATATATTATATGTATAATATTAAACTTTAGCTTATCGTCAAGCTTGAGCCAAGCTTTAAAAATTATGGAGTGAAAAATGATATTCAATTTTATTTGAATAGTATGACGAACTGAGCTCGAGTCGAAGATTGAATAACTTGGTTTGAATTTAGTCCTACATGTGTGCATAAATATCTAATCCGAACAATGACAATGTCATTTGATAGTTACCCTTTGGTTTGTGCTAAATGTCATTTTTATGACAGGAGAAAGTCAAAAATTACCCCCATGACTACTTAAAATTAAATTAAATAATAACAAAAATTAATAATAAAACACAATTTCAAAGGGCTACTTTAATCATGTTTGTGACTTTTGAATAGGCATTAGTCCACTGAAAATAACATATAATTAGATAAGGTTTACTTCAACTAATGATGTATGTACATCTCAATACCAAAACATAAATTTTCTTAAACAATAGAATTCTGTTATAATTTTCTTAAAAAAAGATTAATAAAAGACAGCTGTAATTGACTTTTAATCACCCTTTCATTGTCTTTCTTTAATTTTTACAGGTTTACAGAGAAATGGTAAGAGCTGCAGATTAAGGTGGATTAATTACTTAAGGCCGGGGTTAAAACGAGGGATGTTTAGCACAACAGAAGAGGAAAAAATCCTTACCCTTCATCAAATATTAGGCAACAAGTAAGAAACTAATTTCTTAATATTTACGACTAGATTCCCTGAGATTTAGTCGTCTTACAAAGAACCCCTGACGTTTCAGAACTTACAAGAAGACCACTCTGATTTAGACTATGTACAAAAACACTCTTTGACGTCCCCTATAATTTCTAAAATTGTTTACAAAAAACCCCCTATAGGGGTGTTCTTGTAATTTTTTGAGGTTTTCTGTAAATACAAAAAGATGAAAATAATTAACACGCAGTTTTGTGTACCCGCAGGTGGTCTCAGATAGCACAACATTTACCAGGAAGAACTGATAACGAAATTAAAAATTACTGGCATTCGTATCTAAAGAAAAGAATAGCAAAAACGGTTGAAATCGAAAATCGAGTTAAAGATGAATGCACAAATGGTCAAAATCAAATATCGGAATTATCGCCTTCTTCATTGAAGTCGACCCCTCATAATTCCAGCTATGATTCTTTTGAAAACATGGAAGGATCATTAATAGATACAGATCAGTCCCAAAATTGCAATTTACCCAAAGTTCTTTTTGCTGAATGGCTCTCTTTAGATCAGTTTCATGTCCAGGACATGGGGGGCAATTTCGACAATTTCAAGAATATTTTCGATTGCCAAAGTTCAAATGATAGTTTTATGATGAATGAATCGTTTGATACAAAATCGAATAGCGTTTCGTACGATGAAATGCTTCAGTTACCGTTCAAGTTCGAGGATCAGATTTCGGAAAGTTGTTTAGTTGATTATTTTCCAGGTGAATTCAACATAAATTGTGACCATATTTTTACTGAAGGATTTCAGTGAAGAATAACTTTTTTATGTTTACATGAATTTGCTTGTTCCTTCGTACATAAAAATAATACTATATGTCGAAGAATTGCTTTGACAATTTTATTAGATCAATTTTATAAGAGACCATCATTTTAATTTTTCTAAGAATTATATCTCCATTCCATGTTTCTGTACTATATTATGACTATATCTTAGTTCATTGTTCTTGGAGTGAAATACAAAAATATCCCTATGCTTTCTCTAATTATCAATTATCACCCTGTGTTATTTTTATTGTTAAAAACCCTATTGTGCTATTATTTTATTAGCAAAATTACAACTATACCCCACTAAAGAAAGCCAAAGAGTGAATTACACTTTTGGTCCCTCTTATGGTCTGACTTTATCACTTTCGTCCATTTTAAATTTTTTGTAGCAGATGCATCACTCTTATCAATATAATGTATCACATCAGTCCCTCTTATCAATGCAGTGTAATACATTCATCACTCTTAAATTTTTCATAGCAGATTCAATATCCCTCTTATCAATTTGGTGTAACACATTGGTCCATCTTGTTCTTAAGACAAACTGAACATTGGTTGGAAGAGGAACATAAGAAGAAAGGGATATCTCAATATACATCCAATTTTTGGTATATAAAATAACGTTTTTGTTTTGTTTTACATAATATTGTCTATTGTCCAGAGAAAATAGTTAAATACACAATAGATCACATTAGAAATAGTGAAATTGCAAATTTGGTATCAGGTATTTTACAATTTTGATACCACTGAATACGTAAATATACATTTATAACCACAACTTAAATATTAATTGCAATTAATGTTCATATCACCGTCAAATAATTTGACCGAAATTCACGGAATGAGCCACTTACACCGCACGTGGCGGTTATCTCGTCTATTGGATGGAAAATAATTATGTGTCCATCATTTGGAAGGAAAGTTATCACATTTTTTGGAGGAAATATTAGAATGTTTGCCTCACGCTTTCACATATCATGTAATAATTTTCACTACAAAAGACGAGATAACAATTATGTACGATGCATGTGGCCGATTTCGTTCATTTCGGTCCAATTATTTGTAAATGGTATGAAAATTGCAACCAATATTAATTCTAACTGTGTAATAAATGTGCATTTACTTATCCAGTAATACTAATATTGCAAAGTGCCCTATTATATGGTACCAAATATGCAATTTCCCTGAAATACTATCTATTTACAACATTAGAAACCATTTGCATTTAATATTAAACTATTTCTCTGAATTAGGCTGGTCCATATGAGTATAGTTGTAACGGCAAAGACAAGTCCTATTGGGATCCATTTCAAAGCAATGATCTACAAGAAATGAACAACAACAATAATAAGCATAAATTTCCAGATATTTGCAAAATCAAACTATATTATATAGTGGTTAATGGCAATTTACCCACTTAATTATCATAATGTTCAATTTTCTCTCCCGTGATTTGAAAAAGAGCAATTTACCCCTTACTGAATTTAAAAATTCATATTGTCTCCCTAAAAATTTTAAGCCTTCATAAAAAAATGAATTGACGATAATACCCCCTTTTATGTGGACCATTTTACCCCTTAAAGGGTAATTTCATCTTTTCACATAATATATTTCATACCCACTCTCATATTTGAGTGAATGAGATATATTCTCCAACTCAGGGGAGGTAAATTGCTCCTTTAAAAAAATCACAAAAGAGTAAAATGCTTTTTCTTCAAATTATAGAGGGTAAATTAAACATTATGATAATCACAAGGGGTAAATTACCATTAACCCTATAATATAGTCTTAATAACTAAATTAAACTATATAGTACATAACTACATACCTCAAGCTTTTTGGAGCACCAAATTGGTGAAGCAATTAAATGTGCTTCACTCATTCTTTCCAACATCTCTGACAGTGTAACGAATTTGTTTAATTTCTACATTTTATTGAATGATTTATCACAAATAAAGTAGCAAAATTAATGAAAAATAATAAAATCATACCAAATCTTCGTCTTCGCTTTATTATCTGCGAAAAAAACTCTGATTTAACATCTACGTCGTGAGAACTATCAAAATTTAGCTTCGATATATTCTCCTGTGTTCTCGTGTCTTCGTATTTTCTTTTAATATTTCCAATGATACCGTCTGATTATGAAACATTTCATGTCATTATATCTTTTGTAGCATTAATGTTTCTCATTTGAAATATCATAAAGAGTTATGAATTACCGAATCTAATAAAGCTATATGGCCTTATAATTCTTTCTTTCAGTCTAACATTAAACTTCTGAAATTCCATATTCAAATCTTGTAAATAATAGAAAGCTAGCTTTCTTGGATATGATGAATCACATAGTACCATAAAACAAATTCCATTCTCAACCATGTAACTGAAACAAAACAAAAATAAAATAAAATTTTAGCTCTGTATGTAATGTAAATGAGTGAAATGCCAAAATACCCACTTTGATTTACTTAATTAGAAGAAAAAAATCATGTGCTATTTATTTATTAGTAAAAAAAATAATCTCCCAAGCCGGAAAATTACATATTTTTTAAGCAAAAATGACAGTTATACCCCCATCAAAAATTGCGATTCCTACCTAAGAAATTATCAACAATCCCCCTCTTAACTTTGAAATTTGGTAATAACCACCCTGTTAGTTAGAAAGTAGACAATAACCTCCTTATTGACTTATGAAGAAATTTTAAAGCTTTTTTCTAATAGAAAGAATAATACATGGCTTTTGTACTAATAATAATAAAAAAAAAATACACAAGAAGTTTTGCCAATTAGACAAAACACATGGGTTATGTTTGCATTTACCTCTAATGTAAATACCATCATAGAATAGAATGTATGCTTCCTTTAAGATAAACAAATTAAATAAATTAATACCCCTTATTTCCCTATATTTATACTCCTATTTCTTTGTGAGACATCCCAAAACAACTTCATTTCCATTAATAGAATATCTTTCTAAAAAGTTACTCTCTCCCCACCTAAAATAATGATTTAGCATCAATAACTTACAACTACTACTTTTTAACGGCAAAATAAATATAAAGATAACTGGAAGTTTCACTTTTTTTAAGTCTACATAAAATTTTGCGCCAAAATAAAGGGAGCGGAAAAACGGGAGTTAGTAGCCACCATCTGTCATGTTAGGACTCTAAAAAGTATTTCTAAGACCCTGTAACATGGCGGATGGGTGACTACCTCAAAGGGTAGCCACGAATTTTCCGTGAGGGAGTATATAATAATTCAAATGATTAAAAAAAAATGCAGGCCCATAATATATAAGCCCAATGTAAATAAAAAAAATTCAGAAAAATTACTGGAAAGAGTGATGATCCAAGAAAATGGTCATGTTGGAATTTGGCAAAGCTCCTCTTGAAATTTCTTTGAGCAAAAATTCTCCTTGTTGCTTGTAAGCAGAGATATTTTCATTCTCTTGATCAACATACCTTGGACATTGGGCCAAAGGGATTCCATCACTCACTCTGCCTACAATGGTAATTAGCTTCACCATTAATTAATTAATTAATTACTTTTAGTACTAATTCAATTTCAATTAATGTGGGTATTGTACAAAATCAAAAAAGCTCGAATCTTTTCTTCAAATTGGGGTTGTAAACTTGTTTTTGGCTTCTGGGTATTTAATATTTTGAGAGATAATTAATAACTTTGGTGTAAAAAGACGTAAAGAACTTGGTGATTAAGTTATTCTTTATGTCTTTATTAGATGATCGTACGCGGTACAAGCAAGCAAAACGTTAGGGGGGCAAAAGCCTAAAGGTCGACATGGAGAATAATATCTTTTTTTTTATACTAATTTATTATGCTAAATCCACAATATACATTAGAGCATTTCTAATGACTCCGAGAAGGAATACCCTCTTCCTCTCCCCCTCTCCCTAGTTTTTTAGTCATCTCTAATCACTCATTCTATCAAATCCATTTAATAATAAATTTTATCCTTCTCCATTATTATTATTATTATTATTATTAGTATTATTACTACTACTACTACTATACCAAAAACAAAATTTAAAATTAACATTAATTTAAAATCAAAAGTACATTAGGGATTACATCAAATATTAAATTAATTCATATAAGGAAATTCATCCTCTCCGCCATATTCGTTGCCACTATTATTGCTGCCGTTGATATTGCCACCGCCACCGTCTAGATTGATCGAACCTCCTGACAAATCTCCAAATAAACGAGCCCGACGACGTTTTTCGCGAATTTCAATCCTCACCTCATGCCAATATTCTTTTGTATTAGGGGTCATGTATGAGCAATCCATTTTCATAATCTCTCGTTCGTCAACCTCTTTTTTATTAGCCATCATTTCAGCAAGTCGTCGATTACAACCTTCTTCTAAGATCAACATGTTTTGTGTAGCATGACGATAAGACTCAATTCGGGCGGCTTCCTCACTAGGACTAGGCGTGTGATATCCTTTGGCCTTCTTCTTCTTAGCTCTTTTAGTTCCAATTAGTTCAAAATTAAAGTCTATGTTTTAGTCGAACATGATTTCATGATTGTATCGTATAATTTCAAACTTTTAGAAAGAATTATTTTTGGGTGATAAATACAACCCCAAAATTATTAAAACAAATCAATATTAAAATAATAGTGTTAATTTAATGAAATGAAAGTTATATTTTTATAATAAAAAATAATTATCTCCAAATAATATACAAATTTTAGGAACTTTTTATTTTTAAATAAAGATAAAAAAAAACCAAAAAAAAAACAACATAAAAAAAATAAAAATTAAAATAAGCATGTGAGGGAGGGGGCTTGGATTGGAGAAGCTCCCCCTCCCCTTCCCTCCAGGGTCCCTCTAGTCCGTATATCCTCTCCTCCCCATAGTCATTAAAGTTAAATGTATTTACCTCCTCCGAGAACACATTATGTTTTACTAGTTCTAAATGTGAGTATTCTTCAGGACTTGCAGGGTAAGGGACATATATATCCTTACATATTATTTTTTTTTATTTGGAATGAAATGTGAAAACCCAATTTCTCATTTTCAAATATATGTAGTGAGCTAATAAATGATAAGATGTGGGGGTAATTGATAATAACTAATGTTGCAAACTCTAATAAATACGCTAAACTCTAATAAATACGCTGAGGTTGGAGATTGTGAGTTAAGTTCAGTATAAGTAAAATTATCTCAAGAGAAGCTTACAACTTATGAGTTATGAACATAAAATAGCTTATTTTGAAAAAAGATGAAGCTAAAGCTAATTTTGCAAACACCAGAGTATTGCGTTCGAGGTAAGTATTTACAATAGAGTTTGCAAACAGACATAGAGAATTAGAGAAGTATGAAGAACTATACACGGAACGTTAAATTTTAAGTCATTGTCGGTCATCGGAGCGGATTTTCTATTCATTTTGGATCTGGTTTAATCTATTAGGATCTTTACCTAATTAAAGATCCAATGAATATAATTCGAATAATAAAATACGATTTACTAAATATAAATATATATCTTAAAAGCCCACTTAAGGCTCATAAACAACACCCCTGCAAACTAAGCTCAGCTCAGGACCATTATCCTTTTTTAATCATGAAGCTCTGCCAAGCCCGACCCAGATTATAAAGCCCAATCCCCCAGCTCACATCGTTACATGGGCCGGGTCTAGCAAGCCTGGGTCGAAACTAACCAGCCCGGCCAATTTCACACCTGTAGCAGATGCACCAAATAATATTAGTTAAGGTAAAACCGTAAAACCCTATATCATAATCAATAATCGGACTTTTGGCCGCTTGCACCCTCGAAAATGGGCATTTTGGCAGATTGCACCCTCGAATTTAAATTTTAGCAGATTGCACCCTCGAAATACATAAACTTTGGCAGATTGCACCCTCTAAATTTTTTTAGCCAAATAATTCGTCGGAAAATCAAAATTCTGATGTTGGAAAGGGTATAATTGTCTTTTTAATTCAATTCCCTCCAAAAAAAATTATTACCCGCCAGAAAATTAAGCCAACTAAATTAAATGTGTAGTTTAGGGGTTAATTTGTCCATTACACATTAATTTAATCTAAATTCCTAAAAGAAAAATATAAAAACCCTGATCCAGCAACACCGATTAGAAGTTATATGTAATATTAGGTATTATACGCCGTGTATTGATCAATGGGGTTGAAATTGCGAGTAGAAGAAGATGAAAATTATGAGTTCCTCATTCCCTTGGGTTGTCAAGCTCCACGTTATAGTAAGAAAATCGATTATTAGTTTATTTTGTTATTCACACATATTTTCGGGCACTGTTCATTTCATAGTACTATATTTATGTATTATGGTAAGAAAATCGATTATTAGATTAAATGAATATTGTTGTTATTTCTTATTTGTGGGTTGATAAGTTAATTGTGTTTACATGTGTTTATTATGTCTTGGCAATCATTTTTATGTTAAATGCAATAATATTAATTTTTGAGCTGATGAAGAACTATGCAAAAATGGTTGAAAGATTTAAATGTGTTGTAAGAAAAATGAAAATTTAGGCACAAAATTTAAATTTTTGGAGGGAATTGAATTAAAAAGACAATTATACCCTTGCCAACATTAGAATTTTAATTTTTCGGCGAATTATTTGGCCGGAAAATTTTAGAGGGTGCAACCTGTCAAAGCTTATGTATTTCGAGGATGCAATCTGCCAAAATCTAAATTCGATGGTACAATCTACCAAAAGGCCCATTTTCAAGGGTGCAAACTGCCAAAAGTCCTCAATAATCATTAATCACATCCAATAAATTGTAAAACTAGCAGATTTTTTAAACGACAAATTGCTGAGTAAATATGCAGCACGATGAAGTCACGTGGCAAGTCATCCGACACAACCACTGCAGTTTCATGGCCAAGTAAGCCTTCTTCTCGTCTCTTTTTCCTGACATTAATCAAATAAATTTTTTATTATTATTATTTTTTTAATTTGCTGATTTTTATTTTGTTTAACAGAACAGAAACTGGGATATTTTGTCGAAACCCTTACAACTTAACAGGGGTATGCAACCGGACTACCGGAGCTCCTACCCTCTACCCTCTACCCAACAGTCGACACGCCACCATACACGATCACGACGATAATATAACACTGATATATTCATAATATTCAATTTACCTCCTGGTAATATTCATAATGTTCAGTTTACTTCCCTTTGATTTGAAAAAGAATAGTTTCCCTCTTATAAAAAATTCACACCGTGTCCTTTATATTTTCATATTTGGTACTTTAGCCCAGTGTTTTAAAAACTGGACTGGATCGGTCGGTTCGATCGGTTTAACCGATAATCAATTGTCAATCCGGTCCAGTTAACCCTCCAGAACCAGTTTTGTTCCTGACCAGTTTGAACCGGAAAAACCAGTAAAACCAATGAGTCAGTGAACCGATTGAACCACTGGTTCACTTATAAAAATAAAAAGTTTACGCTATAGATATTTATTTCTCTTCCACGACCTTTAAACTTCAACAATACTCTCACATCTCTTCTTCTATTTTTCACTTTGAATTAAACAAAATCAACAAGAAACAAAATACCTTATATATAATAAGTTATATAAATATATTTGAGGTCAAATTAATTAGAAAAGTTATTTTTTTTCACAAACTTCAAGTATTTTTTTTATATATATATAATTCAATGAGAAAATTCATCAATAATTTATCTTTTTCATAGATGATTAGTAATAAAATTATTGTTTTTGATATGGTGTTTATTATAATATGAATTATTGTGTTGATATCATGTTATCATACTTGTAATTTTGTTGCTATCATTCATTCTTAACTCAAATTTTGTAGGAAAAATAATTGATCATGAGATAAACATTTAGTTTATGGAAATAAAATTGAAAAAAGGAATAATATATTTTTTAAATAGTTGATTACATATATTAAAATTAAAATTAAAATATTATATTGTAACGATGTCACACCGGTTGGATCAGTGGTTAAAACGGTTAAACCGATCTAACTAGTAACACTACCGGTTAGATGTCCGATCCGATTTTTAAAACATTGATTTACCCCCTTGTGTGATGATAATATGACAGTTTATCCCTTTGTTACGATAAATGTGACAAACATTATTACAAAATGACACCTAAGCCGCCTCTCATTGGTCTTACAACATATTCCTCCAAGATGACACCTAAGCCGCCTCTCATTCCATTGGTCAATTAAAATAAACATTATTTACTAAAAAATAAGCTTAAAAAGAACATTTAGCTTTTTAAATTTAAAAAAAAAAATTAATAATTATTAAAAGACAAAACGAGGGTAGGTACTAGGTAGTGTCAAAACTTTCTTTAAATCCCCAAGCATCATGGTTTCTAACCTCGTATCAAAGTTCATTTTTGTCATATTTCTTGTGCAAATTAGACAAGTCCAAAAATCACATATCATAATCATAGAATAGTATTTATTAGAATTCACCACATGGATTGAGCTAAGTTCATTTACTTGACTTGAGCCTAACTTAACCTCAAAAGCTAGCTTGTAAGGTCTTGAGTCTAACTCAACCAATGTGGGACAGTTAGTCTTAATACTCCCCTTCACGTGTGGGCGGACAGAATGTGTGGATTAAACAAGCCCAACACGTGACATATGAAAGCCCAACCTTGTGAATTTGCGACATGTGGGTGAAGATCCAACACACAAATAATAACACTCCGAGCCTTTGTTAACCTGGGTGCTCCCCGCTCGAAGCTACTGCTCGAAGCCTCCTCGGAACTTAGAATTTGATTACATTGTATGTACTAGTCTCTAGCTTGTACGGCATCTAGTAATGCCCAAGTAGGACATCAAATTGTATTGTAATCACGATCGATAATATATATTTAACCCCATCATTGGCATTACAACACCTTTATTGTCATTACTTTCCATTATTGATCCCCTACAAAACCACGTCAGATCAAAGTGCATTGATTACCGTCACTTGAATCAGAATTTATACTACCACACAAAAAAACAAAAAAAATTAGTTGATATCATGCATTGAATGATGAAATCAAGTTTAAACATTTCATTAAATATAGGACATTGAAGCAGTAAATCTTGAATTTGATGACATTTCATTAGAAAGCTTGGAATACATTTTGAAAGAAACAGAGAACAACTTAAATGAACAAAATGATTGTATTCCTTCTGTCATTCATAGAAATTAGGGATAAAAAAATAAAATAAAAAGAAAACCAAATTTAATGACTTAAGAAAAAAAATCCGAAATCAACTTGATCAATCAAATAGTTATAGAACAAGCATAAATACATTAAAGTTATAATTTAAAAGTTGTTACAACCAATATTAGACAGTCAAATAAAGTACTTGCCCGGAAAATTTCCCAACTTTTAAATGAATCATCGCATCAAATAGTTATTGACATCAAGGCTTTAGTAAAGTACCACGTGTAATTCAAAGGATACAAACACCAATTAATAAGAACTAAACGATCACGCAATCAACATTCTTTAACTTAATATTCATGCACTCTAGTTGAATATAACATTTGAAAATTTATTTGTAATTTATTCAACCAAACTAATTGGTGTGTCATCCATGGCTTGCTGAAACGCACAGACTGTTCTACGTTGTTGGTCTCCAACGGAACCAAGTCAGAAAGTTCTTCTTGAAATTCTCGCGAATATGGTCATCACGTTCCAAGCTGCATATGGTCTTCACAATCGTCTCAAAATTGTCATCCAAACCCCATTTTTTAGTTGCATCAAACTCGTGTGGCACTTCATTCAAATCAAAAAGTAGAGGGACGTTCAAGTCAATCATTGTATATGGACCTTAAACCCTGAGCCATGTTTTGTTTTCAATCAAGTTCTGAGACTCGACTGCAACCGGAGAAAATAAAAACTTCTCACTCAAAACATTTTCATTTCATAGGTAAATGCATAAATTAAACAAAAAATACATGTTTACTTGAGATCAGACTGTAATATGCACTCAACAATTTATCAGCATTCTGAATCGCAACAAAAAGGAGTTCTAGCACATTTGGCTGAAGATGATTCGAAAAATAGTTCGAGGATCAGATTTCGGAAAGTAGTTTAGTTGATTATTTTCCAGGTGAATTCAACATAACTTGTGACCATATTTATACCGGAGGATTTCAATTAAGCAACTTCAGTGAAGAATAACTTTTTAAGCTGCATCAATTATCAATAAATATATTATGACTATATCTTAAGTTCATTGTTCTTGGAGTGAAATACTGTAATTATCAATTATCACCCTGTGTTATTTTTATTGTCAAAAACCCTACTGCATGTGCTATTTTTTTATTAGCAAAACTATTACTATATCCCACTAAGGAATGCAAAAATTCATTTTTGGCACCATAGAACTAGGCTGTTGGGCACCCAAACTAAGTATGCGGGTGACAGCAATTGTCCTGTGGCATCCAAACTGAGTGTGCGGATGGAGACCCAAACTGAGTGTGCGGGTGGAGCCACAATCGAATATCGTGGGCGCTTGCGTGAATGCACTATAAGGAAAGGGTATGCGCATTCCTTAACACCAATTGGTTTTGGGGCAAGTGGTAGCGCCTGAGGTCCTACAAGTGGTATCAGAGCCAAGGTCACGTGTTCGATTCCCAGCAAGAGCAATTGCTGAGGGGGAGATTGTTGGGCACCCAAATTAAGTGTGCGGGTGACAGCAATTGTCCTGTGGCATCCAAACTGAGTGTGCGGATGGAGACCCAAACTGAGTGTGCGGGTGGAGCCACAATCGAATATCGTGGGCACTTGCGGGAATGCACTATAAGGAAAGGGTATGCGCATTCCTTAACACCAATTGGTTTTGGGGCAAGTGGTAGCGCATGAGGTCCTACATAAGCGTTTTTCAATTTTGGTACTATGGTGTCAATTTTGGTACCTATTCTGAATGTTGTTTTCAATTTTGATACTTCCATCAGTTGACCGTTAAGTCAACTGACGGAAGTACCAAAATTGAAAAGGTAAGAATTGGTGTCAAAATTGACACAGTGATACCGAAATCGAAAAACTCCTAGTTTTATTGTGTCAAAAATGATTTTTTGCCAATTCCCCTCGCCAATTATATCCAATTCACAATTTATGTCACTCCCATTTTAATAATAATAATAATAATAAGAATAATAATAATAACAAAATAGTAAAAAAATATATTATAAAAAATATTTGGGTACACAATAATAATAATATTTTTTTTGCTACACATTTTATCATCAAAACCACTCCTTATTACATTGACTTAACTTCATCCAACAATTTCACTTTTTTTTTTATGATGACAAAACATTCAACGAAAAACGTCTTTTAAGTCTTCAGTTTGATCTTCACTCAAAGATGAAAATCACTTAGCTGAATAAAAATATACAATTATCTTCTGATTTAAACTTCCGCTTTTCAGTTGTATCCTTATTTCAATTGTAATTTGCCTTCTTCTCATTTTCTTCTTTCTCTTCTTCTCCTTATTATTCCAATAACGGGGATGTTGCTTAGATACATTACTTCTTCTCATTTTGAAGAGTTAGAAGCAATTATTTATTGATTCCTTTTAAATCGTTCGAAACTATATAAACACCTTTTAAACCATATTGGAAGTTAGGTTGAAATAATGAATGAACAAATCAATAAACTGCATTGATGTGCTATATAAAAAAATATGAATAAAATAATATAGAAACTAATTTTATATACTTATAATTAAAATAAAATACTTTAAATAAGTATGCAAACTATTATATGAGAATGTATAATATTTTTATATTCTCAAATTTACATTTAGCCAAAGGAGTTGATCTTAGGTTTTTTTTTTTTTTTGGCTATATCTCAAGAGATATTCCTTAATTTAAAATTAGAATTATTATGAAACTTATGAATAAATATATTTTTTTTAATAAATTCAATCTTTATGAATGACAATTCATTTTTGGCACCATAAAACTAGTCGTGTTTTAATTTTGATACCATTGTGTCAATTTTGGCATCAATTTTGACTGGCCTTTTCAATTTTGGTACTTCCGTCAGTTGACTTAACGGTCAACTGACGGAAGTGCCAAAATTGAAAACGGCACTTAGAATTGGTACCAAAATTGATATCATGGTACCAAAATTGAAAAACACCTACTTCTATGGTGCCATAAATGAATTTTTGCCAAAAATACCCCCATTCACCTAAAAATTTATAATGATCTCCTCGTTAACTTTGAAAATTGACATAAACCCCTTTGTTTATTTAAAAAATTGACAATAACCTTTCTATGATTTATCAAGGAATTTCAAAAGAGTTTATTAATTGCTAATAAAAAAAGGGTTAATTACAGGGACATCCCTGAGTTTTGGTGAAACTCGCGTTCATTCCCCTCTAAGAATACTAATTACTCGGACCTCCCCTGAGGTTTGCAAAACCTTACAACCATTAGGGTTCCGTTAATTTTTGCTTACGTCATCATAAAATTCTTGAAGATTGCCAATTTTGCCCCCGATTTACTATAGCAAATATGTATGGACTATATTACCCCTCTCAGCAAATGTTACAATGTTACATAAGAATGGATCTAGTAGCAATGTCAAAATACATTTGTGGATTAAAATGTTGTTAAATGTATATAAAATGTGTAATGACTTTACTAATGTATATTTATATTTAAAATAACATTTTAAATATTTCTAAAGTATTTTCTTACTTATTGTAAAATATATGCAAAGAGAAATACAGTACTAACTCTTACAAAAAAATATTTTTATTCAAATAAATATAAACATTGAAATTTATTTTTAATGTATAGATTTCCACATTGTCCCTCTTTTTTGTGTATATAAATTCAAATAAATATAAACATTCAAATTTTATTTTTATTATTATTTTTAGTGTTCTTATATTTTACTTGATAGAAAAATATTGAAAATACTCAAGTTTAATTTTTATGTCTATAAATATAAAATTTTATAATGGTCAATAATGTTTTAGAAAAAATATTACACATGTTTATAAAATTTTATATTAGCCAATAATATTTTAAAAAAAATATTACACATATATGAACTCAAGTTTTATTGATATGAAATAATTAAAGAACTTATTTGTTGGGAAATTATTATTTTTTAATTATTCATAAATATAACATAACAATTTTTAAAGAAAAAAAATATATTCAATAATATTATAATTTTTATAATAAAAATAAAAATATAATTTTTTTAAAAAAACCCTAAAATCACCCCACCCTACCCCCACCCCAAACCCCCAACCCCGCCGCCACCACCTTCCCAGGCCGTCCCGATGGCCTGGGATCACCAGATCCAGGCCGGCGACGACCTGGGGAGAATATCCCAGGCCGTCGCCGGCCTGGAACCAGCGATCCCAGACAATAATTTATTGATTACTTAAACCCAATACTATTAAATAATATTTACTATAAAATACTAAAATAAATCTTGTTTACATAATTAATAAATTATTTTTTACGCTATTGATAAATTATACAGTATTGAAATATGTATTTTATAAAAATTTAACTAAAAAAATCAATAAATATTTTTTCACAAAATTTAAAGATACTAATTCAAATACCCTTTTATAAAATAATTATCTATGAGGTATTTGTAAATAATTAAATTTATGGGTTATTTCAGTTTTAAACTTAAATATATATATATATATATATATATATATATATATATATATATATATATATATATATATAAGTGTTTAAGATTTTCAACAATGAAATCATAAATTTATATCTTACTTAAATACAATACAATTAAATAATATTTTATTATAAAATACAAAAATAAAATCTTATTTACATATTTATTATTACTATTAATTGCATAATTAATAAACTATTTTTTTTCTTTTTTATGTGATATAAATCGGGGTGGGGTTAGTTTTTTTTTTCTTTTTATGAGTAAATCTAATTTTATTAAAGTTTGGGGACTAATAGGCAAATATAAATTTTTGTAAGGTTTTGTAAACCTTAGGGGAGGTCAAAGTAATTAAAATTGATGAGGGCAAGAGAGTAATTTCATGCATTCCATCCACCTCCGTTAGTCTCCGTTAGGGTTTTGTAAGGTTTTGTAAACCTCAGGGGAGGTCCGAGTAATTAGTATTCTTAGAGGGGAATGAACGCGAGTTTCACCAAACCTCAGGGGAGGTCCATGTAATTAACCCATAAAAAAAAGAAACACAAGTATTTTTGCTAATAAAAATAACATTGGGGGGATTTGATAATTAAGCAAAGCACTAGGGGTAGCATTTTGCTCTTGTTCTTAAGACAAACTGAACATTGGTTGGAAGAAGAACATAAGAAGAAAGGGACATCTCAATATACATCCAATTTTTGGTTTATAAAATGACGTTTTTGTTTTGTTTTACATAATATTGTTAATTGTCCAGAGATAATAGTTAAATACACAATAGATCACGTTAGAAATGGGGAAATTGCAAATTTGGTAACAGGTACTTTGTAAGTTTTGTATCACTCGATACGTAAATATACATTTGTAACCACAATCTAAATATTGATTGTAGTGTTCATATTATCGTCAAATAATTAGACTGAAATGCATGGAATAAGTCACTTACACCGCACATGGTTGTTATCTCATCTTTTGGAAGGAAAATAATTACGTTTCCATCACTTTGGAAGGAAAATTATCACATTATTTCATCTTTTGGAGAAAATATTATAACGTTTGTCTCAAGGTTTCACATATTATATAATAATTTTTACTCCAAAAGACAAGATAACAGGTACGTACGATGGACGTGGCCGATTTCGTTCATTTCGGTTCAATTATTAGTAAATGATATGAATATTGCAACCAATATTCAAACTGTAGTACTTACTAAATGTGCATTTATGTATCCAATGATATTGATATTGCAAAGTGTCATATTATATAGTACCAAATATGCAATTTCCCTTAAACCTTAAATACTTTCCATTTACAACATGGGGGATTCTACCCGCAGTTCATGTTTTTCCCACAAAATGAACTGCTGGATTATTATACTATTAAAATTGTGTCTTTTATTTCATTTAGCAAACTACGATTTACTAAATATAAATATATACCTTAAAAGCCCACTTATGGCTCATAAACAACACCCCTGCAAACTAAGCTCAGCCCAGGACCATTATCCTTTTTTTTATTCATGAAGCTCTGCCAAGCCCGACCCAGATTATAAAGCCCAATCCCCCAGCTCACATCGTTAATTATATGGGCCGGCTCTAGGAATTAATAACATAGTAAAGGTAAAACCGTAAAACCCTATATCATAACGTCCAATAAATTGTAAAATTAGCAGATTTTTTATCTTCAAACGACAAATTGGTGGGTAAATATGCAGCACGATGAAGTCACGTGGCAAGTCATCCGACACAACCACTGCAGTTTCATGGCCAAGTAAGCCTTCTTCTGGTCTCTTTCTCTTTTTCCTGACAATAATCAAATAAATTTTGTATTATTATTTTTAATTTGCTGATTTTTTTTTTTATAGAATTGAAACTGGGATATTTTGTCGAAACCCTTACAACTTAACAGGGGAATGCAACCGAAGCTCCTGCCCTCTCGCCAACAGTCGATACGCCACCATACGCGATCACGACGGTATTAAAACCCTGTGATATTCATAATGTTCGATTTACGTCCCTTTGATTTGAAAAATAACAGTTTATCCTTTAGAAGAGTTCCACACCGTCTCCTTGATATTTTCATATAAGTGGCACTTTACGCCCTTGATTTATGATAATCTGGCAGTTTACCCCTTTCTTACGATAAATGTGACAATTTACCCTCCCCATGTTATAAAAACACTTTTCATACCCAATCTCAATATCGACAATTGAGTTTACACTCTTCGCCTGAAGTAGGTAAGTAAATTGGCATTAGCTCGTTTTTAAATTGTATCATGTTACGTATAGTTTATGTTTCATCCGAGAATTTTGAATTTTGGGTGTTTGGTGTTTCTTGCAGGAGTGTTTTATTTGTATATGAAAACAATTGAAAGGGCACATATGCCTAACAAATTGTGGGAAAAGGTTAAATTGCCTAGAAATTACATAAAAGCCCTCGAGATTATTGACAAGCACTTGGTAATGACTGTTTTAGTTAATTGGTTTATATATATAAGTACTCCTAAATGACTGTTATTGTTTTATCTTAACAGTTATTCTGGCCAAAGCTACTAGTACACAATATAAAGCGGAGATTAACTAGGATGACAAAGATGCGGATACGCACGAGAAAACTCGCTCTAAAAACAAGGTTCGCCTTTTTTCTCTTCATAATAAAGTTCTCTAGTTGATGCTTACATGTATGAAGCAATGTTGTTGAATTATTTGGCCGAAGAAGTGCTCAGGAAAGAGTTCAGGGAGGAAAGTGCAAAAAGTTTAAGTTCAGGGGGGAAAGTGCAATTTTCTCATTTTAGTATTTGGCATTGATTTGAGTTCAGCAGCTAGTATTCCTTTCAACTGTAACCTTATTCTTAAAACTGTGGCTTCTTTTATTTGATGCTCAAATAGGTGTCGATTTATTTGATATGCTTTCAGCTTATTTAGTCAGATGTGTCTGCAGAGAGAAAATTATGACAGTACCTACTAAAGAAAAGAAGAGAGAAGCTCGGAGAGAGGAAAAGGCTGAGAAGGCAGCAATCCTAGAGAAAGTACGTTTTTATCCCCGTTTTCTTCTTTTGTCCGCGACTATTTGAATCCATATTGCAATAGTTTGAAATATTTTTACTACTATTGTGTAGAGTATTGAGAAAGAGTTGGTTGAACGTCTTAAGAAAGGAGTTTATGGTGACATCTATAATTATCCTATTGACGAGTACAACAAAATTCTCGACAACGAGGTTGAAAAGGGAGCTTTCGAGGAAGAATACGATGATGAGGAGGAGGAGGAAGGTGAGGTTGAATATGTTGAAGGCTACGAGGAGCTCGAAGAGGAGGATGACATTGAAGATTTTGGTGGTCTTGCAATCAGAGACGACAGTTATGGTAACTAATATTGTTTGTATACTTATATCTTGTGGATTTAATTTGATGTGGGCGAATTCGCAAAAAAATTGTTGCAGTTGGTATGGAACACGATGAAGTTAGTGTAGCTTTCGAACATAAGAGAGGGAGAAAGGACAATGCAAGAAGGCTGGGCAACGAAGAACGTGGAGGAGCCAAATCGAAGAAGAAAGTTAAAGTACTTGTCGAGGTAAATACGACTGGACTAGACTATTTCGAACTAAATGCAAAAACACCCCTTGTGCTTTACCTTATTATAAAAAACCATTTTGAAATTCCATCATAAATCATCAAATAGAGATTTTTTGTCAATTTCTTAAGTGAACAGAGGGGTTGTTGTCAATTTTCAAAGTTAACAGGGGGATTATTGATATTTTTTAGTGTTAAGAGGGGTGTTTATTTATCCTCTGGTGGGGTTATATTTGTTATTTCAGCTTTGGAGGGGTTTCTTTGCTAATAAAAATAAGCACAGGGAGGTTTTTGATAGTAAAAATAATACATGGGTTTTTTTTAAAGTTAATCAAAACACAAGGGGTGTTTTTGCATTTCACCCATTTTCTTCTCTGTGTTCTATTATTCTTTTTCTTTCCAGCACAGTTATACATGAATTAACATATTATTTCTAATGAATTGATATCTATGTTTACTTAGGTTGAGCGCGAAGTTACAAGTGAAAGACAGAGAGATTTTCTATGGTGAGTGAAATTTTGTAATTAGACCTTGCCTCGAATATCCATAATATACCTAAAAAATATTATGGTATGCATGATTTGCAAATACAATAACTTTTGGATTAGCTTCAATTTAATGTACTAGTTATATAAGTTTTGATTAACTTCAATCTTAATTATCATATGAATTCGGTAAAAAAAATTCTTCGATTAAGTATAGAATTTTATGTGTTTAGGAGCCCCTGATAATTATATAAATCATTTTTTCACGATGACTGCAATTAGGGGTGTTCATAAACTCGCTCTACTCGACCCATCCGTCCGATCCGACCCAATTCACTCACAATTCGTCGGTTTAATTTTTAAAATAACCAATTGCGGGTTGATAACTTGTAAACCCGCATAATATGGGTCGGGTAACGGGTTTGATGGTTAAAAAACCGACCAACCCTCAATTCGTACTTAATCATATTTAATGTACTTCTTATTCATGTGTTTAACAATAGTGTGAAATAAATCACGTCTACTAACAAATGACTAAGAACAAAAAATAAACTTTCGTTAAGTTTCTTGTTTATATTAATTTTCATGGTATACATAAGGTTTGTACATAATCTGGCAATTTATCTCTAAATTATAATCATCGACTTAGGCCATCTCCAATGGTTCAGGGCTAGCCCTGGGGCTGCCCCCCCGGGGCAGCCCCAGGGCTAGCCCTGAGCCCTGTCGTCGTCTCCAGTGGTTGGGGCTCCGTGGGGGAATTAATTCCATTTTGAAACTTTGCCCACTCTCACCTATTATTATTATAGATTTATAATTTTTTAATATTAATATTAATAATAGTAATTATATTAGTACTCGTAATTTAATTATTAATTATATTAAAATATTAATATTAAATAGAATATTTAATTAAAGTAACTTAAAATTAATACATAATACGTAAACTCTCACCTATTAATATTATAGTTTTATTTTTTTAAGTACGGAGTATTAATTAAAATAACACATTAATTACAACAATACACAATATTAATTACACAACATAATCAAGGAAAAGAAAATAAAAAAAGTCCTAAAGCTCCTTATAAACCTCATAAACATAGTGTTGAAAAAAGTAAGTTAATGGACCATTTTGGACGTATTTTAAGTGGGACCCACTTTGAGTAAAGAGTCGGGTCTTGACGGAATTATATTCTCCTCCGTGAGTAGATTAAAATGGTATATGGTACGTCCAAATCGGAATACGGGTGAATGAGAAATTAAATCTCAAAGTTCACATATGTAATGGAAAAAATTGGAAAAAAAAATGAACTTATCCCACATTGAAAGTGTGATAAAAAAAAATTTGGGTTTATATATGATTTCTAAACCATAAGGGTTAAGAAATTATTACTAGAAGGCTCCCTCCTCGCGCGCGGGGGGGGGGGGGGGGTGCAAATCTTGGGTTGGATTACCACACAGCCCTTCAAGACTTGTGCGTGCCTGCGGACACGAATGTCGTCCCGAAAATCCTATTTCGGACAAGTCTAGTTTTGCTATTTTCGGCCCAAAATAATTTATTTTATCATGTTATATTTAAAATAACATTACTTATACCAAATAAACACATTAATTAGAAATACAAACAACACATAATTGTACCAAATTACATTAAATTATACACAACAAATTTTAAAACAAAAACACTAATTAAAATAACACATTAAATAAAATCACATTAATTACAATAACACATTAATTAAAATACAACACATTAATTATACAAAATCATACACACATTAAATAAACCATACACACAATAAATACACAACAAAAAAAAAGAAAAAAAAAATCGGGTCCAATCAGGTGCAGCCAATTGGCGGCACCTGACTTAAAGAGGGGCGCGTGTTTACACGCGCCCCCTTTCTTCCCACTCGCGGAGCGGGCTGGGCGCAGGGCTCCGCCGAGCCCTGCGCCCAGCCCGTTCCGCCCCGCAGCCGAGCCCGGTCCCCGCCCCGCACCGCTGGAGACGACTCGCCGCCACCACCCCGACCCCGGCCCCGGCCCCGCCCATACCGCTGGAGATGGCCTTACAAGTTGGTAAAAATAAACATTATTGCTAAGATAGATAGTTAATATCTAACTTTTGAAGTGTGATATTGAAAATGTGTATTTTCTTTTAATCAATTTAATAATAGCAACAATATATGTTTGATTTTACATTTGTATTGATATAATTATTCATAAACTTTCTCAACCCGCAAATCCACCCAACCAACCCACCAACAAGCCCGCACCCGCACCCGCCTCACCTGAACCGAGCAATTTATGAACATAAAAATGCGGGTAAGGTTTTAAATTTTGACAAACCACATATATTGGGTCGAGTTGATTTTTTCATATACACCTGTCCAAAGCCGACCACGTTCACCCCTAACTGCAATTTTAGAGAGACGCGAAAACGATTAGCTTGAAAGTGGACGGACCTTCATGAGCTTTTTTTACTTGGATGTCCACGCGTCAATGACAAATTTCGACAAAAAAATTTAAGCCAAAGTTGCAGTTAAATATCTAACTAGATTCCTCTGTCATATGCAAATGAAAGTACAAAATTTTCTTTCAAACATGAAATTTTGCAGTCACAAATAGATCAATTACAACTTTTCTACAAAGTGTATCTTATGAACAAATACATCATTATGCACACATAATAATAAACAACAAATAATTCTACACCAAATTACCACACAATAAACTTTAAAAAAAAAAAAAAAAAACAAATAGTTATCAAAATCAAAAAGGGAAATTTACAAATTCAAATAAGACTAAAATTAATTTAAAAAATGCCAAGCAATTTCTTTGGACCAGTTCCAGTTGCACGATATTTTGCGGCAATTTCCTCTGCTTTGAGAAGATCTTCCCCACGTTTAGCTTCAATATTTGCTTTCTTTTCTTCTGCTGCCTTGTGTACAAGAGCCACCTTGTTTTTAATTTTTTCTACATATACTGCTTTCTTTTTCTCCAATTGCTCCTGTAAATTCAATATTAATTAAAAAAAATACATTCTTGAATTTATAAAATAAACAAAAAAAAAATGAAAATACAATATTTTACCTCAAATTTCTTAAGCTCAGCTTCTAGACTTGCTTTCTTGCTGTTTTCCCAAGCTCCAATTGCAGATATTTTCTTTTGAGCTCTGTAATTATTTATTAATCAAAATCTAGTAAATAATTTGATGAATTTATTTAATTTCATGTTAAATAAAAATGCTTACTTGTTTTCAGCTTTTGATATCTCACTGTCTTCCCATGCTTTAATTAGAGACAACCTCTTCTCTGTTGCAACTCGGGCAAGCACAGCATCTATGGAAATATTAAATATTTATTGACTCATAAAAAAAATTAAGTTTTACCAAATAAAAATAAATAATAACAATTATCATAGTTTTTAATATTACCTCTGTTAACAGAGCCCTCAGATTTCTTCTCCTCATCAACTTCAGGTTCTATTGCAATAGATTAATTAAAAAAATATTTAAATATTAGGAAAAACTACATGTGAGATTTATATATAAATTTATGGTACATAAACAAGTCATGGGAGCAACTATGAAATCATGGAACCGCATACATAAATTTAAAGTCAATCATATATATATTAAATAAATTTTATGTCCAAAGGCATGATGAAAACTAATTGTAATTAATTAAAAAAAATAAAAAGATTAGTAGGTTAAGTTTAAAAAAAAAACTTTCACTTAAAATTTGAAATTCTAACCAGCACCAAAAGCAGAAAAGATATTCTCCCAAAGATAATCAATTCTCACAAAAGCAACCACTTTTCTAAGAAATAGACAAATTAAACTCCAAACTTTTACTTTATTTAAATTCAAATGAAACAAAAAAGGAAGCTCACTGCAAAATTCATAATTAAACAAATTCCAAGAAAATAAGTAGAAATTTTCAAGTCCTGATTACCACCCAAAATTTACAAGATAAAATACAAATAATAAATTTAAGTAAGCTTACAAGAAAATCAGATCAAGTTACTCGATCGAGCTCGTTCAATAAAAAACTCGTTTGAGCTCGTTAGTTACACAAATCAAACAAACTTGAACGTCATTTTCCTTTTGATAACTTTTAAACCTCGACTCGATTTGCTAAAACTTAAAAAAATACATAGACCAAAAATGAATAATCACACAAATAATCCAACACATAGTATTTAAATTAAATAATCAAATCTCCAATCAAGAATAAATATTTCCATAAAATGAAAAACAAAATTACTTTCAACTATGGCAAGAGCTTTGCACTCCTCTTCAGGTTTGTCTTCAGCTGGAGGTGGTGGAATTACTGTTTTCTCCTCAGGCACATCTTTCGGAGCTTCAATCGGCTCCTCCACCGGAGCCGGCGGAGGCGGCGGAGTCTCGGAACAAACCTCTGGCTCAACCTTCTTGGCTTCTTCCTCCGCCATCACTTCAGAAAACTTAGCTATGTTTAATTTTATTTGGTATAATTAATTTAAATAAAGAAAAAGAACTAGTAGAAAGAATATATAGAAGATAAGAATTTAGTGTGTGTTCTGTGAGAGAGAGAGAGGGAGATATTATTAGGAGTTGGTTGGGAAAGGTAAGTTTGGTGGATGATTGGTACAGATGATATGCTTCCTCTATTGTGAGTTGGCAATAGCACCACAGCTATTTTATAAACGAAAAAAAAAAAAAAATTATTTAGGATTAAATGAAAATGAAAAAGAAATTTCATAAAAATCTTATTTTTCGGGTAAAAGGAATAATAATCTTTGTACATACAGCTTTTATCTGCTGTTGAATGTTGGGACCGGGTGTATTAAAATAAATCAGAGGTCATGTATGTAATATTTTGTATATTATATTGTTGAAGGAAAATGGCAAAACTTGTCCTGTAATTAAGGTTTGCTGGCAAAAAAAATCTCTAGGTCCTATTTGAAAGGGTTTTTGATTTAATTTCGCGGGTCTCGATTTTAAAAAAATGGTTTGGGTGATTTTTGTGACACCTTTGAAATTAAACATCGTCTGGATAGGTTTTGACTGTTGAGTTTTGTGAATTTGAAAAAGCTCAAACCCTATTTTGATTGGGTTTGGATGTTGGGATTTGGGGAAAAAAATAGGTGGTAGATGTCACATCAATATTTTTTTTATTAAATTTGAGGAGAAAAATAGGTGGTATTTGTCAAATTAATTTTTTATAAGTTTTATAAGTTTGAATGTTAATTTCAAAATAGGTTTAATGAGTTTCATGGGTTTTATCAATCTCCATTTAGAAAAGTTCTTGCTCAATTTTTGACAACGAGTATAAAGGGGCAGAAAGAGTGGCCGGATGGAAATTTTGTTTGGAAAGTTTGAATACATAATTGACCGAACCATATCAAAAAATGAAACTTTAATCCATGTTTACAAGATAATAAGAATGATGGAATAAAAATAAGTATTCTAGTATTAATAATCGTATTTTGCAATTTTTAAGGAAGAAGGAAAATGAATTACCTATTTATTCCCTTGATTTTTTTGACACAGATGGTCAACTCTGTCGAAAAAAATGAGGCGGTGCAAGTTCTTTAATTATTCTTAAGTCAATGGTGTTAAGTGATTATTTTATATTTCGAGGGTGCAAAGTGACGATTTCTTGTGTTTCAAGGGTAAAAATTGATGACTTTTTCATAATTTGAGGGTGTTATGTGCATATTATGTTTTTGATGTGCAAAGTGTCATTTATCTTGTTTTGGGGTGCGAAGTGCTAAAAATTCTAAATGAATTACCTATTTTCCTCCTAGAAAAATCTAGAGGGTGCAGGTTGTAAATTTTTCGTATATCGAAGTAGTATTTTTGTATTTTGAATGTTTAAAGTGTCTATATTTTATATTTCAGGGTGCAAAGTACAAAAAATAGTAGAAACCATAGTTACATTTGGGGCGTGAAAGGAGATACAACCGATTCATCTAACGAGCTTATGAGCTTTGGACCTTTAAATTTCCTCCACGTCAAATCTTATTTCTTTGTCAAGAAGGCCCTCATATCTTTTGGAGTTGTCGGTAAGGTCATCTCCAACCAAAATTCATGCCCAATTGCCCCATTTTTTGCCCAATTGTCCATTTAAATTCATATTTTCTCCACTCTCATCACTCTCACTTATTTTAATAATAATAATATAACAATAATTTTTTTTTTAATAAAAATCATACTCTCTCCATCTCAATAATCTTGCTCCCTTTAGGTTTGGCACGGTGTTTTAGACATTTGTTAAAAAAGTAAACTTTTGTTATTTTTTTAGAGAGAAAGGGAGCCATTTTTGGGACGTCCCAAAATAGAAATAGGAGTAAAAAAAGTGGGACGAAGGGAGTAATAATTTTATAATAGTTACACAATCATGAAAATTAAGGCATTCTTAATACCACTTTCATCCCTTAGGTCACATTTTTAATGATATTAGGTACTTGGCTAATAGCCTAGATTTCTTTGCTTGTTCTCACGTGTTTCGGGAAGGCAATTATGTCGAACACGCTCTTTCTAAAGTAGCTCTTAGCATTTCTCCTAATATTACTGTTCTTCCTAGTTTTATTCTTGACCTTGTAAACATTGATCTTGATCATTAATAGATTTTGCCCTCCCTGGGCCTCTAAAAAAGAAAAAATAAAAAATAAAATAAAATAAAGCTGAACCGCTCCCATAGCTTTTTAATAGACTTCTTGACATTGCCAAATTTGTTGCAATTCATTTTCAACTATTTTGGCAGAATCCTTCGATTTTAACCTCATTGCCTATTAAAATCTCTTAATACCTCTCGAATTAGATATATATAGGCTAGCTGCTGATCCCAAATCAACTAACTTTGAATTTATCAATGTTTACCATCTCAATATTTTAGTGAAAATTAATCCAAATCGAGTTTAATATTTTTTACAAATTACCCAAATCATTATTTTAATCAAAATCAAGCAAAAACTTTTCCATAAGAGCCTCCCATATTACAAAGGGGTCTACATCAAATTTACTATATGCTTAAATTACATAGAACATTGACTATTTGCTTTCATTTTCGCTTGGTTTTGGTGTAGTTGAATTTGATAAGGTTTTTTCTTTTCAACTTTGTTTTGATTTTTTACGCACTAAAAAATTGGAATATGTATATAATTTTGAGGTAAAATTATAAAAAAAGTCCTAAACTAATTAGTGATTTTGAATTTTCGTCCAAAACTATATTACTTAGCCAAATTAGTCCCGTAATTTTATATTTTTTTGGAATATCACCACACTTGCCACATGGATGCTTACGTGTCATGACGTAGCAAATTTTAGCATAAACAATTATATAAGATTACAGAATTCGTCCTAAACTAATTACAAATTTTGATTTTTCATCCTAAAATATATCAAAAGCCGAATTATAATATTGCGGGATTAAAAGATAGAGCTGAATAATTCAAATTAGTTCACAATTTATCGGAAGAGAATAAAAATTTCACCTACTTACTATTGAAGACAAACATGGTTCAAATTTGTACAGACTTCCAAAGTTGTAGGAACTTTTTTTGTCTTTTTTAATTAAAGTTGTACGAACTTTTGTTGTAGGAATTTAGACCCAAAATATTGCAGAGAGAGCCGTTGAGGAGAAAGCTTTCGGGTGGTCCTATTTTTGCCGGATTTGACCTTACCATACTTGACCGTTTCATGTTGTTTTTTTTTTTTCCACTTATATATTTTAAACCCCAAATTTAACGGCTACCATTTGAGGTATTACTTTTTGTGTTCGGCATCATGCACTTTCTTTTTTGGGATGGGAAAAGTGGTTGGACATTTTATAGTGAAATGAAACTTTTGACTATATGTATGGATCAAAATTTTGTTTCAAAATATATTTCGTTCAGTCAAAAATCGAAGATTTTTGGAAATGTTATTGAAACATTAAGGAAAAATTGTAAAAAAAGTTACTAAATTAAGAAAAATAAGAGAGTTTCAGGCAAATAAATAGTTTTGAAATTTCGTCTTGTTTCATTTCGCTTGATTTAAAAATGAAAACTTTTCAATTTTTCGACGGAAAAGATGGAAATTTTGATCCATGATTGTATGGCTTTATTATTAGGCCATCTCCAGCCGAAGCTCTTGCCCAATTGCCTTGCCCTCTTGCCTTGCCATCATGTCTTTTCGACCCACCTAAAAACTCATATCCAACCGAAGGGCAATCAACATCCATTAATTCAATTTCATAATTTTCCGCACTCTCACTTTTCGCACTCTCCCCACTCGAACTTATTTTAATAATAATAATAATAATAATAATAATAATAATAATCATAATAATTTTTTTATAGTTACACAATTAAGTATTTGTTTTTTCTATTTAAGTTGTATTGTGTATTTTTAAATTAAGTATTTGTGTTCAAGAAATCTCATTTATTTAGATTTGTATTTGTCTAATTATATATGAAAATGTTCAACAAATCTCATTTATATAATTCATGATTTATTTTTTTTGGAAAAAAAGCACCCATAAATAAGGCTTATCTTCTAATTTTAATTAAATGAGAATTAAAATAGATTAAATGGAAATTAAATAGGAGCTCAATTACTTTTGACTTTTCTAGAATAATCTTCTTCTTCCCAAACCCATTTCTCTCTCTCTCTCTCATTTTTTTTTATCCAAAAGGAGGCAAAACAATGCCTATGACTTTATAAGTGCTTGAAGGGCTTCTGGTGGCTCTTCAAACCAATGCAAACCTTCACCCAAATCATGACCAAGTTTTGCCAGAGCATCTGCCATCGAATTAGTCGATCTTCTAATATGTCGAAGGACCACATTCCATGGTTTAGCAATCAAATTCCTTCAGTCCTCTAAGATGAACTTCATTGGGCGATCCCTTGTGTCAGTCTTCTTGATAAGGTTGTAAATGACTTCAGAGTCAATTTCCACCATAAGATTGCGAATCCTTTTCTCCCACGCAAATTAAGGCCATCCCGGAGAGCTAAAAGCTCTATCTGGTTTATGGAGCCTGCTCACAACTTTCGACAAAAACCAAAATCCCAATTGCCATCATCCTTCCTAACCACCCCACCAATTGCCGCGGAATTCAAATTAGTCCTACAACTTCCATCCGTATTCAATTTAGCCCAACCTCTTTCAAAACGTTTCCAAACTTGGACCGTCACTGTCTTTTGTCGTCTTTGAAGAGAGAAGGAACTCCGAATGTCAAGAGCCAATTGTTTCATCCTAAATAAAGTTACTTGTAAAGCCTCCTCTATTCCGTTAAAAACGCGGGTGTTACGAGCCTTCCATATGTTCCAAATAGTTGCCAAAAACACGAAACTCCACAGATGACTCAAAAGAACTGAATTTTGTAATGAAAGCATACAAGCCTCCCTAATTCATGCATATTTGTCCAGACTCGCGAGAGTTAAGATGTTCGAAGGATAGGCCACTTCTTCCCAAATCTTCCTAGCAAAGGAACAATCAAATAAAAGATGGAACAAATCTTCCCTTACCAAATAACATCTTGGGCACAAATCAGAGTTCACAAAGTGGCAATCAAAACGAAGAGCGTTTGTCAATAAGATATCATGTGCAATTAACCACACAAAGAATTTCAAACTGTGAGGACATCTCAACTTCCATATCCATGAGAAATTATTATTGTTAGTCGAAAGTTGTGTCTCTTGTGCGTTATATGCTGGCTTACAGGTAAATTGCCCGTCAGACGAACCAAACCAACCTCGCCCATCCAACCTATCTTTTCCAAACGGAATGGGAGTCGATAAGGTATTGGATTTGATGGTGTCTGGGATGTGCGTTCTAACCCGTTCCAGGTTCCAACAACCAGTGTCGCTAATTAGGTCTGGAATACTCAACATAAGTTCGTCGTTTCTTATATCCCCCTCAATAATATTGCAAAGGACAACGTCCTCCAGCCAACGATAGAATTGGCATTGTTCCTGGTAGAAGCCGCAAAAAGAAGCAGATCATCAGCAAATAAGAGGTGCGGCAAACATGGCCCTCCCCGACACAGAGTAATAGGTTTCCATGAATTGACAGAAACTACTTCCTCAATCATATATCCAAGTCTCTCCATGCAAAGAGCGAATAAATATGGTGATAGAGGATCACCTTGTCTCAGACCTCGGTTGGGCGAGAACGGCTCCAAGGGCTCTCTGTTCCAAATAAGCCTAGGTTTCGTTGATCGAACACAGTTAAGAATGAGACGAGCAATATTTGGTGGGAACTCGAAGAATTCAAGTGTTTGCTCCAAAAAAGACCATCTAACGGTGTCATATGCTTTCTCCAAATCGATCTTAAGGATCATGCCGCTCTCTCTATTGCTAGACCGATGTAAAGAGTGAACAGCCTCTTGGACACTAAGAATGTTATCCTAAGTACCCCTCCCTGGGATGAAACTGCTCTGAAACGGGCTAACCAAATTTGACATAAATTCAATCTTTGTGCAATCAAATTTGTGACAATTTTATAGCTAGTATTGCAAAGAGAAATAGGTCGAAACTCTGGAACCGTTTCCGGGCAATCTGTTTTCAGGATGAGAATAACTCCCTTACCGCATGTGGTATAGTCCCATGCATAAAAATATCGTTCACCAAACTAAATACAGACTGACCCACTATGTTCCAGTATCTTTGAAAGAAAAACGGCTGACAACCATCTAGGCTAGGCGCCTTGTACGGACTCAAGTGTTTGACTATATTAGTGACCTCATCGAAAGATGTAGGAGTTGACAGACATAGCTTTTGATTTACATCTAAATGTCTCTGGAAAGGGCTACTCATACTTGCTGGATTCTGATATGAAACTTCAAAACTGAACAAACCATTGAAGAAACTCCAAACATGATCTTAATAGTTGTCGAATCATTACACCACTCTACTAAAATTTTAATTGCCGCGATCTTGTTTCTCCTCTTTCGCGTGATAGTCGAAAGATGAAAAAACTTAGTATTATGATCACCAAACTGCAGCCACTTTATCCTCGATTTTTAGAACCAAAGGGACTCCCCCTAAGTAAGTATCGTATTCAGTTCTGTAATCAGGTTATTTTCTAAGGTCATAAGGAAATGATTCTCTTAGTGATCTAATTTCCTCTGTACCCCGGCAAGATGTGTAAGAAGTTTTCTCTTCTTAATAAAAATATTCCCAAACGTTGTCTTATTCCACAAGCTCATCGCCATCGGCAAATTCTTGAGGGCCTCATTCAAGGATGAGGAGCTACTCCATACTTCCTCCAAAATTCTCTCGCAATCCTGATGTGTAGTCCAGCAAAGCTAAAAAAAAAGGTTTAATAGAAGGCCTCGTATCGTCATCAAAGCATTTAGTAAGAATCAGACAGTGATCTGAATGAAAAGGGGGTAAATGTTGGACACAAGCATCCGGAAATATCTCTCTCCAGAGGTCATACACAAGAGAAAGGTCAAGCATTTCCCTAACTTTGATGCCACCGTACCGAGTACCGCACCATGTGAACTTTGGTCCAACAAACTCCAGATCCATATGGTAAAAATTTTCAATTCTTTCCACAAATTTGTTACAACGATGCCAACTATATCGGAACCTCCCTTATTTCTCACTCGGTCATCTGATATCATTAAAGTCACCGGTTAGCAGCCATGGAATATTCACAACGGAGCTCAAACCCAACAGAGAGTTCCAAAGATCAGATCTCAAACTCCCATTTGGACTCGCATAAACCCCTGATCAAAGCCAATTATTATCATTATTCGAACCCACAATCGCATGAATAACCTGATTATCAACCGAATGAATATCCACAAATATAGTCTGCATATCCCAAAGCATCCAAATCCCTCTAGACCTAGCAACAGTTAGAGCACAACATACTCCTGAAAAATCCAAACCCCTGGACACACTCAAAGCTCTATCCTGTGAAAGCTTAGTTTCAAACAAAAATACAATATCTGGTTTACAATTCCGAACAATTTCAGCAAAACAAATTCTACAGTTATTGCTACCTGCACCCTCACAATTCCAGGCAAGAATTTTAATATAAAAAAATAGATGAAGAAAAATAACCAAAAAGAAGTTACCCGTTCAAACAAAGTCCCCGCTCACATGATGTGGCATTGTCGATGGCCATCTCCGAATCACTATCCAAAGTTTCAATCATCGTGAAGTTACCAGACCCTGATTCTGACCCCAAACCCACTGCAAGGTCTGACTGGTGGGCGGCATTTCTTGCGCAATCCATGTCTCCACAACCAATAAATTCGGATCAGGTGGCTCCGACGATTGTTCAGGGTGTTGGACCACATTTTTCCTCCCTAGATAATCTCTAATTCTAGCTATTTTCGTGTCAAACTTCACCGGTGTGAATTGCTCTGTCTATTGTTGTTAACGCACTGTGAGGAAAGGGGGTTAATTGGAAAAGTAAAGTTGCTTTGGGGACTGGGTTGAACCATTGTGGATGGACTAGCTTTTACAGGGTTTCTAGAGGCATTGGGCCTATCTGCAAGTATGGGCTTGGGCATGTTTGGGTCTCTATTAATTGTGGTCTTTCCAACTTGAGGGTGGTCTAATTTATTGCTCATGGGCCTTCTAGAGGTCTGACCCACACTCCTTTTATCTTTAATGTTAATAGATAGAATTTCTTGGACCAACTCTTGTACCATATTTTTGTTTAAATTTTCTTGATTCACACGTGTGTTATCATAATTAATATCAGAATCTTTACTAAAAAATTGTGCCGATAAATACTCTTCTTCCTCAACATGAAGATTTGCAAATCTGTTCTGTTGTGGATTGCTCTTACCATAACCAGAGCCGTAATTGGTGCCACTCCTAAACCTACCTTTTTTAACAACCATCCAATCGCCAAATTTTTTCTCCGAAATACGTTTTTGCAGGTCCTCGTCGGCGGTGATCGGAGCAATGAAAGGTTCAGATTTTTCCGGTGATGTAGTCGAGTTTTTTCGAACAGGGCAGTCGTTGCTTTTATGTCCTACCCTACCACATTCGAAGCATATTGAAGGTAGATTCTCATATTCTATCTGGAAAATCATATTATGAACGGTGACAGCTCCAATCAAAGGATTATCTAAATTAATTTGAACACAAAATCTAGCGTACTTACCCATGGTTGCCCAATACGTATTATGATCCATCTTTATAGGATCCCCCACACACGACGCAATACCAAAAATTATGTTCTCCTTGAAATATTCAAGTGCTAGTTCCGGCACACGAACCCAAGCCACAATAATATTAATCATGTCCATCGAAGGATGAAAATTCGGGAACCATTTTCTAACTGTCAAGTATTGGTTAGCAACCATCCATGGACCCTCCGTCAGTATTGCTTCTGTCAAGGCTTCATCCTCAAGTTTCAGAACAAAACAACCATGCCCAAGTTCAATCAAGTCATATTCCCCTTCAATTTCCACAGATTTTCAATCCTCGAAGCAAGCATATTAAGACTAATGGATCTCCCAAGTAGACGTAGAATCAAGGCCCCTTTCCACGGCTTATGAATAATGTCGAGGTAATCAGGTTTCAAACTTATCGTTGGATATGGTCGTCCATCTGACGGTTGGAGGATCTCAACCATATTTGAGTCCAATTACATCCCTGATTAATATTTCACAACATCAATTCCACCCCTATGCCCAAGCAATTACTGGATGTAGGATCGGTCGGCAACCGGACTCTTTTGTCCCACTTCTTCATCCCTCAATCCCGTGTAAGAATCCTCTGCCATCATATTCACCGGATATTCCAAAGTTGGCTTGATAATAAATTTGCAAACATGATTAGGATTGCAATCAATATTCAACATTTGGTGGATTGAATTCTCCTCTTCACTTTGCTTCTGCCAAGGTAACCAAGATCAGAATTTTTTTTCTTTAAATTGTAAGAAAATTAAAATAATATATATATAGAATCATTGGGTGGCCACCAAGTGGCAGCCACCCATCTTTCCCAAGCGCCCAGGCGCGTTGCCCAGCAGGCAACCGGGCGATCGATGGTCGACCGCTCGCTTGCCCTCATGCCTGCCCGTCCTGCCCACCTTGCCCGCCAGCTTGCCCTTTGCCATCTCCAACCAACGGCGACTCCCCCTCCCCCTCATGCCCTTTTGCCGGCATCGGTTGGAGTTGATCTTAGTTGTAACATTTTCATTCAGGTATTGAATGCAAATTTATAAATTGGAGATTATGAGTTAAGATGATTATTATTTTTAAAAAAAATAAGTTGGGAATGTTTGTATTAATTCACTCAAAATTCGATTTAAAGTGTGTGTGGTGTTTTGTGGTGTTTGCTATTCCAATATCAACTTAATTATTTTTATTATTTTTGAAAAAATGACATATTTATTACTCTTTGTCAAACAACAACTTTAAGCAAATAAACTTATTTGTTATAAAACTAAGCTAATTGGAACAACAACTAGCTAGAATAACAACGTAAAAGACAAGATAGAGTAGGAAGAAAAGTTCTTATTTCATATATGATTGTGTATACAATTGTGTGTATAAACACTTTACAACACACCTATTTATAGGACTAGAAAAGCAACTCAAAAGCCAAATGTTGCAATACAACTAGAACTTTATTAATGTTGGTCAATACATCATGTACATGTCCTTTCATATGTTGAGTTCAAAGGTTCCTCATATGGCTAATGAACTTCCAAATGCATCCACCTAACATTAGATTCATAACACTCCCCATTGGATTCATGTTGCTTTTGAAATATGCCTCGTTAAAAATCTCGTCAGAAAAACCCAACGGAAAAAACCTGAACAAGGAAAAAAGAGTACATATCAATATGGGGCTGATAAGCGTGTAACACTGCCTCGTTAAAACCTTGCCAAGAAAACCCATTGGGGCAAAATTTGGACGAAGGAAAAAGAGTACAATGTGTGGATTAATAATGACACGCTCCCCTTGATGCGGGCATAAGCTCCACAAGTTGACGCATTCCAATATTATGACCATCAATTTGAATGACATAGTCATCAATGCTTTAGTGAACGAATCAGCAAAATTATTGCTTGACTGAATTTATTGAACATCAATATTACAATTTTTTTTGAAGCTCGTTGGTGATGAAAAACATTGGTAATATGTATTTCGTTCAGTCTCCTTTTAGATACCCATTCTTGATTTGACCAATACACAAGCGGCATGTTTCTTGGAAATGTTGAATCGTAGATCTTAATCATAAACATTCACAGCTTGTTTCGAACAATTCTAAAATTTCAGAGTAGTTCGAAGATGTGGTTGCTAAGGTTTGATTCACAGATATATCGCAACACCACCATACGTAAATACCTACTCACTTTGAGATATAAATATATATGTGTGTGGACCAGAAATGTATCCAATATCTGCATAACACACCATATGTGGATTGGAACCTCTGATTAAAACAAGCACATGTCGGTTGTTCCACAAAGATAGCGTAATACATGTTTAAGTTCATTTCAATATCTGCATGTAGATGCAGAGTTATATCTTTCCAGTAATTTAAAAATGCAATATCCGACATCATACAATTTGCAGAATACTTTATATTTCTGATTGCATTTAGATAAGGTACTTCAGGACCTAACAGTTCTTCATTGTCCTCTTCCCGAGACAAAAGTGATATTCATATACCCAAATAACAATCAACCATGACATTTGCTCAAAGAATAAATATTTATCAAAATTTTATCTGAAGTTATTTCATTAAGTAATTTGCGGTATTTATGGGATCTACAGGAGTCCTCATAAAATTTAAATCATCCACACATACTGCAATAATAGAAAACTCATTTCAAAATCGTTCATTGCAAAATACATGGACAAATTGAATTTTGCACGAATCCTTATTTTACGATGTATTTATTTAGCTGGTTATACCACATCAGACCAGATCACCCTAACTCGTATAAGGATCTTATTTGTTTAATAAAGGATAAGCATGAGACCATTTAATTCCTTCAGGAATTTTAATATAAATATCACTGCCCAATGATCTATCTAATATGCGGTAACTACATCCATAAACACATTTCAAGTCCTTCAGGGACTGAAAATCAATTAAATACTGCAACGGAATTGCACCAATCACGGGGGAATATGTTTCATCGTAGTTATTAGTATCTGTGAGAATTCATAAAAGAAGTTGTGTTTTATATCTCACATTTTCATCATGTTTTCGTAAAATTATATATTTGTGACATATAAATTTCACATCTTTAAGCGTGCGGACTACTAGTCCAAATATTTTACAATTCAATAGAGATCTCTTTTATTTATTTATGTCGACATTAAATTAACCGTTCATAAATATTATTTATAACTTTTTACTGCGACCCATAAGGAAAAGTATTATTTATAGTTACTTTGTTTATATCCCAGTTTTCTTCATATATTTTTTATTTCTGTATCATATGCCTCTTCATTAGTATCTCGTGATTTAGACTGATTAGTAATTTTTTCTATAGCGCTTTATTTTGAAATAGATTCCTCCCCAGAAGAGACAAATACTTTAAGAACCAATTTCCTTCAGAAGTTTTCTTTTGCACCAAAAGTAATTTCACGCTTCAAGTGCGTTTATAGTATGCTAGCATATTATCCTTCAAGGACTTCAATCCATGTTGGTGCAATTTTTAATTCTTGCTCGTACTATTTGTGCGTGGGCCAAGCTGAGACAAGTAATGTACATTGATGTACTCATGTCAAAATAATTTCACGCTGTTCTACATGCAATGACATCAATTCTCCCCTTAACGGCGAAAAACTGTCTCAAAAAAAAATACCATGATATTTTGATTTAACCATATCGCCTTGTCAGATGTTTAAGATATATGGTTATAGCCTTCAGACGTTCAAAATATATGATTACAGCCGGGAAATAAAAACTAACCAACACGTCTTTGTAGACTCATATATGTTCATTTTGGTGGAAAAATCAGACCGCACAATTGAGAATTATTTGGCTTCCAGCCTGACACAAGTTGCAACGTTTCCCTCAATCTTATACTTGAGCAAGAATCTCAGCAAAAGCAATACGTGTTGACAATAGGAATATTTAAACAAAAAAAAACTTTACAGGACCATGAAATTACATAAAGGTCCACAAAATGGATCTACAAGTCTCATACATCCCATTAAAATCATCATAAAAAGGTTTGGGACTCATGACCAATCTGCACAGTAGATGGTCTTACAATTTACTTTCTTTGTAAGCAATCAACACACACATACTCATGAGGTAAATAATCCTATGGTTCTTTAAAAGATGCCCGTAATAATTCGGAGCATTTGTAATTTTCCCTGGATGACCAAGTTTATCATAATATTATGGATCATTGAACCTCTAGTTCAACTTTAATTACTTATCTAACATTACTCATTTTGGTGGAAAAATTTCTGATCCAACAGTGCTTATGGTCGCATAATTCATTTTGATGAGAAAACTTGAATTTTATTCATCAATATTTTTCTGGCATGAAATATTGGATGTAGTATAAATATATTTTATATTCCCCTCGTATATATATTTTCCATATAAAACTTGTCAATACTCTATTCAAGACGGATGTCTTTGAATTCAACAAATCCATTTTGAATTTTAAAGAGCACAAAACCTCTTTCACAAAAGTATGTTCATCCATACAATTTACATTTGCTCTTCTGGAGTCTTTTTAGGATACCTCAATATGTATTAACTTTTGCTTTTGCTAATTTCAAGTTAAAGAATATTTTCAATCTCGAAGAATTGTGTGTGTCGACCTACTGTCAACTAAATAAATATTTTCGCCTTTGATATTTACAATGCTCACATAATTTGTTGGGATTCGGTAAGATAAACAGCCCTAGGCACAGCGGAGTATAAAAATTTTCTAGGGCCTCTTAAAGAATCTTGCCAGGATATTCTCTAGTTGTATATATATGAATATAAATAAATGACAGTATAAGTTTTCTCGTTTATACCTGTCTCCTTGCAAATCCCCGGCTAGCAAGACAAGCTCTGAATTCTACCCCGGTAAGATCGACCCACACCTTTGATTTCAGCGCCCCACGTGTTGCGCCTCTACGAGTTGATACACCACAATATCACGAAAATTAATATATCCTAATCAACTGGAACATGATGCAGGATTTATAAACGCAAGTATACGCAATCGCAACAAGTAATATAATGATAAGTAGATTATCGTCTCCACAGGGAATTAATGAACTAAACAACTAATTACTAAAGATCACTCTTTTTCTTATCCAAATTAAACGAATCTTTGTGATTATTATAACTAAGCAACAATGAAAGTAAAACTAAATTATAAACTGACAAGATTAACTATGACGATTAAAGCCTAGGATTACAATTTCCTTCAATGTTAAACTAATTGCTTTTATTTTCCCAACAATTCTATTTTAATTAAGATTTATTGCTAGTCTAGGGCACTTAAGTTTTTACAATTTCTTTCCAGAATATTGTAAAACTAATCTAACCTAATCAAAGAGCTATATTCCTATGCCAATGAAGTTAGGTCAAATTGAATCAAGAACAAGCCCTAATTATGACTACCTAAGGCAATTAAGTATATTCCTATCTTAATTGCTAAACAAATTACCCAATTCGATGTGGGTGCAATTCGTACAAAGGTTACCCAATCTTTAACCTAAAACCTAATTTCCTCTCCCGATTCAATTAGATTTGTGAAACAATAGTTGGCCAGACTAATGAAATTCAAGCACAAGAATGGGTAAACAATAAACCTCAATAAGATAGAATAAGGAAAAATAAACAACAATCAATTTAAACAAAGAAATCCATTGTAATCCTAGAAAACTAAATTTAGTTCATAGCTAAAACGGAAATAAACTCAAGAATCGTCAAAGTCATGATTACAAAAACACAAAAGAGAAAAGAAATTGCAAAAGATGAGAAAAGAGAAGTAGATCTGTTTTTCTAATCTTCAAGAATTGTCTTCTCCGATGTTGTTCCACGCTTCTCAATGATATTTTCTTCTTCTTGGTCTCTCCTCTTGTCAAAAAGTGTTCAAATATCTCTTTTCTCTCACTTCCTCCACATATATATAAGTTTCCAAGTGAAACTAGGACTCTAAAAGTAAGAATTCGCGGACAGCTTTTGCCCCAGCGGAAAATTAGTTCGCCCCAGCGGAGGTCTGCTTTGTGATTTCGCTCCAGCGGAGAGGTTTTCCGCCCCAGCGAAGAGGCTTCTGCCCGCACATCCAAAAATCAAGACAAAAATCTGAAAAATTCAAAAGAAAATACCAAAATGAATACGTGACTCACCAACGAGAAAAACCAAGTTAAACCAAGTGAAAACGATCTAAGAATTCTAGAAACTCATGTCATTCCCCGCAAAAATACATAGAAATTAACTCTATTTTGTAGAGTTAACACACCCCCAAACTTACTATTTTGCTAGTCCCGAGCAAAAGACAAAAAAATGACCACAAGATTTGGACACGACCAAAACAAAGGACAACAACTCAAACATTTACAATCATGCATTCCCAGTCAGACTAGTAACCATCACTTTCAAAACGTTATGCATTGTATCATGTTATTCCTGCGTGTGTGTGTGTGTATACATAATATGAGAATGTCGGAATCACCCAGATCACTATAGTTTCAAAATCATTGAGCCTAATTGCATGAATTCTTTAATTGCCAAGCCTATTCTCTATTTTCTCAGGTCATTAAACTCGTCACTAAGTTCTAACAATGCTTTCAGTCGAAGTTATGGAATCCTTTAAGTTTGAACTTTCACTTAGCATTTTTTTTTTTTTATTATTTAGCATAACTCAAGTATATTTAGCACCACTCGCACTCATAACCTGTTCTAAAGAAGCAGTCAACATAGAGGAGTGCAGAATAAGTAAGTCAATGCACCCATACGTCGTTCATCTTATCGCAGTCAAGTTAGAGGAGTACAAGTATAAGTCTCAAGCGACGAGATTTTTCAGGTCTCGTACAAGTGAGGTTATTTTCTTTTAATTGAACTTAAAGCTTTTCAGTACTTTGCTTCATTCGGTTTTTATTAAAGTCATCCTTATCCCCAGACTTAGGCAAAACTATCACTTAGATTCTAAGTTTTCTAACCCTCGAATCTAGAGATCAGGTAGGCAAGATAAAATTTCTTAAGCTCTATTCTAGACTATACTTCACTAACTTCATCCTAAATCATCGATTATGCATTCGTGCTCGGAATTTTTGCAGGAAAAACAATTAACAACACATAAAATTTAAAAAATTTGATCAAAATCGACCAAGCATGCACGACGTAAATGCAATCACCCCCAAACTTAAGAAATGCATTGTCCTCAATGATGAAATTGACGAAGATAACAGATAAACGAATTTGAAGCTGAACACAAAGAAAAAATAAAATAAATAAAGCACTTAAATAACGTCCCTGATTTCAGCTGGAGTTCAATCTTCGTCTTGTATCTCATCTGGTGGTGGTGGGAGTTGTGGGAATGAAGATGTGTCCACATTACTGGCTCGAAAACCTTGAATCATACATTCGTATATGATTCGCAAGCATTCCCCATTATGCCTCACTTGATTCAGAATATTATTTGTAGCATTGGAATTGAGCTCGGTTTTGATGTTGGACGGCGGCGATGGGTAGTGATTGGTAAGTGTTGACTTTCTTGCTAGGGCGGAGTTGGGTTTGTGCGGGGGCGAAGGCTATTCTGGAAATCAGCTTATAACTTTTCGAAGTAGGTTTCGCGGGGGCGGTATTATTTTTCCGCCCCAGCGAAGGATGTTCTGAAAATTCATTCAAAATTTGGTCCATCATTTTTCGCTGGGGCGAAACATTATTTCGCGGGGGCGGAACATGTTCTGGAATTTTTTTTTTTTTTTTTACTACTTGGGTTGCCTCCCAACAAGCGCCTTAGTTATAGTCATGGCTCGACTATGTCCTTCTTATTTAGGATCGCCCAAGGTAATGGTGGCAATTTGCCGATCAATATTGCTCCCCAAATAGTTCTTTAGTCTTTGTCCATTGACCTTGAAAGTTCTCCCACTTTGTTCATCTTGTACTTCCACAGCTCCATAGGGAAAAACCTCCGTAACAAGAAAAGGGCCAGACCACCTTGATTTGAGATTTCCCGGAAATAATTTAAGGCGAGGGTTATACAATAACACCCATTGTCCAGGCTCAAATTCTCGACGGATGATCTTTTCATCGTGTATCTTCTTAATTTTCTTCTTGTAAAGCATGACACTTCCATTTTCTGGTGGCCTAATTTCTTCCAGTTTATTGACATGTGAAAGTTGTTTTTCATGTCTTCTAGACTTATTGCCAACTCTTTTTGCACGAATCCTCTCTTCATTGAAATCACCACCATAAGGCCACAGATGATGAAAGAAGATTCTTTCATTTTTCACTTCCCCAAACTGTTTGAGCTCTAAATCTGGGGGTTCTTCAATTAACGACTTCTTAGCATTTGCAGACTTTACCGGGCTTTTCGCCGCCTCACTTTTCAAGGTTGGTTTGGTAGATCTTTGACTAAGATCAAGAGTTCTCACAAAATCGACCAACTTGTCACATTTCTCATCATATTTCGAAATCAACGGAGTTTCAAACAAATCATCAGGATGATTATGTAGAGATGTATCAGAAATAATATCTTTTACCACCTTGATTGAGAAACAATCTTCCTTTTTCTGATGGTGCTTCAACGATGAATAAATGTTGAATGTTACTTCTTGATCTTGAACTCTCATCTTAAGTTCTCCTTTTTCAACATCAATCAAGGCTCGACCGGTAGCTAGAAAAGGCCTTCCAAGTATGATTGGCATATCTCGATCTTCCTCCATATCTAGAACTATGAAGTCTGCCGGGAATATAAATTTGTCCACTTTAACCAAGATGTCTTCTACTATTCCTCTCGGATAACTAAGAGTTCGATCAGCCATTTGCAACGTAACAGAAGTGGGCTTTGCCTCCCCCAAACCAAGCTTTCTAAAGATCGACAATGGCATCAAATTTACACTTGCACCTAAATCGCATAATGCCTTATTGATCAACTGATTTCCAATCGTGCACGGAATAGTGAAACTCCCTGGATCTTTCAATTTTGGTGGAAGCTTTCTTTGAATAAGCGCGCTGCACTCTTCAGTAAGTGCTACAGTTTCATAATCTCCCAATCTTCTTTTCCTTGATAAGATGTCTTTCATGAATTTTGCATAGCTCGGCATCTGTTCAAGGGCTTCAACAAAGGGAATGTTGATTGATAACTTCTTGAAGATATCAAGAAATTTTTGAAACTGTTTATCCAACTTTTGTTTTTGTAATCTTTGGGGGAATGGAGGTGGTGGATATTCTTGAACTTTTGGTTTCTCATGGTTTGCTTCATATCCCTTGGATTTCTTTTCCATATCATCTCCGTTATTTTGCTCACCCTCTATTGATTCACTCGGTGGCTTCACTTCTTCTTGCTCAAGCTTTCTAGTGTTACCCTCGATCTCCTTTCCACTTCTGAGAGTTATAGCTTTGCACTGCTGCATATTATCATTTCTTGGGTTTGTCTCCGTGTCCGCAGGCAAAGTTCCATGAGGTCGAGCATTAAGAGTATTAGCCAATTGGCCAATCTGAGTCTCCAAAGCACGAATAGAAGCGTTCTGATTTTGAATTACGACGTTCTGGTTTTGAATTATGGCATCTGTCTTCTGCATGTATTGGAGCAATAATTCTTCTGTAGATGGTTTTTGTACTTGTGTTGGTGCATGAGCTTGTTGAAAACCCGGAGGTGCAATTGGTCCTTGAGCTTGAATGTTTGGTTGATTACCACCCCATGAGAAATTAGGGTGATTTCTCCATCCTGGATTATAAGTGTTGGAATAAGGATTGTTTCTCAGACTATTCGAATTTCCAACAAAATTAACCGATTTTGGATTCTCAGGGCAATGTGCAACCGAATGATTATCTCCACAAATATCACAAGTGGCATAGATTCTCTGAACATTGTTTCTACTACAGTTCTCATCAAGTTTCTTTGTGAGAGCTGCCAATTGAGATGTTAGAGAAGCAATAGCGTCAACATCTACAACTCCGGCTACTTTGTTCTGCTCCGTGCGTCTTGATGACCACTGTTGAATATTTGATGCCATTTCCTCAATAATATTTCCGGCTTCCTCAGGAGATTTTCCCCCAAGAGCACCATTTGCTGCAGCATCGAGGTTTCCTTTTATGTTATCTGTAAGCCCATTATAAAAAGATTGAATTTGTAACCAATCTGGAATCTGATGGTGAGGACACTTTTTTAGCATATCCTTAAACCTCTCCCAGGCTTCATCTAAAGTTTCATCTTTATGTTGCAGAAAATCAGTGATGTCATTCCTCATCCGAGCAGTTTTTGCAGGTGGAGAAAACTTAGCTAAAAATTTATCCACTAACTGATTCCACGTTGTAATAGACTCATCTGGCAGAGCTTCTAACCAATCTGCAGCCTTCCCAGTCAAAGAGAATGGGAACAATCTCAGTCTGACAGCATCTGATGATACTCCATTGAATTTGAATGTATCACACATCCTCAAAAATAGTTTCAAGTGTTTGTTCGGATCCTCATGTGCATGCCCGAAGAATTGTTTCGACTCAAGCATATGTATGACTGCTGGCTTGATCTCAAAATTATTGGCCTCGACCGTTGGCCTAGCAATACTCGATCTAAGTCCTTCAACATGAGGGACTGCATAATCTCTGATAGAGCGATAAGCAGCAGCTGCTTCTTCATCAACTTGTTCACCCATAGTGTGACCTTGAGACTCTGAATTTATTTTCAGCCTTTTTAATCTTCGAATTGTGCGCTCGATTTCAAGATCTAATGGAATAAGTTCTTTATTTCGATCACTGCGCATGCAAAGAATAAATGTCCTGAAAATAAAGAAAGAGACAACAAATAAAAATTTGATCTAAGAAAAGAACGATTGATATTAATATTAGCTAAATAGCGCAGATAATTCCCCGGCAACGGCGCCAAAAACTTGATGCAGGATTTATAAACGCAAGTATACGCAATCGCAACAAGTAATATAATGATAAGTAGATTATCGTCTCCACAGGGAATTAATGAACTAAACAACTAATTACTAAAGATCACTCTTTTTCTTATCCAAATTAAACGAATCTTTGTGATTATTATAACTAAGCAACAATGAAAGTAAAACTAAATTATAAACTGACAAGATTAACTATGACGATTAAAGCCTAGGATTACAATTTCCTTCAATGTTAAACTAATTGCTTTTATTTTCCCAACAATTCTATTTTAATTAAGATTTATTGCTAGTCTAGGGCACTTAAGTTTTTACAATTTCTTTCCAGAATATTGTAAAACTAATCTAACCTAATCAAAGAGCTATATTCCTATGCCAATGAAGTTAGGTCAAATTGAATCAAGAACAAGCCCTAATTATGACTACCTAAGGCAATTAAGTATATTCCTATCTTAATTGCTAAACAAATTACCCAATTCGATGTGGGTGCAATTCGTACAAAGGTTACCCAATCTTTAACCTAAAACCTAATTTCCTCTCCCGATTCAATTAGATTTGTGAAACAATAGTTGGCCAGACTAATGAAATTCAAGCACAAGAATGGGTAAACAATAAACCTCAATAAGATAGAATAAGGAAAAATAAACAACAATCAATTTAAACAAAGAAATCCATTGTAATCCTAGAAAACTAAATTTAGTTCATAGCTAAAACGGAAATAAACTCAAGAATCGTCAAAGTCATGATTACAAAAACACAAAAGAGAAAAGAAATTGCAAAAGATGAGAAAAGAGAAGTAGATCTGTTTTTCTAATCTTCAAGAATTGTCTTCTCCGATGTTGTTCCACGCTTCTCAATGATATTTTCTTCTTCTTGGTCTCTCCTCTTGTCAAAAAGTGTTCAAATATCTCTTTTCTCTCACTTCCTCCACATATATATAAGTTTCCAAGTGAAACTAGGACTCTAAAAGTAAGAATTCGCGGACAGCTTTTGCCCCAGCGGAAAATTAGTTCGCCCCAGCGGAGGTCTGCTTTGTGATTTCGCTCCAGCGGAGAGGTTTTCCGCCCCAGCGAAGAGGCTTCTGCCCGCACATCCAAAAATCAAGACAAAAATCTGAAAAATTCAAAAGAAAATACCAAAATGAATACGTGACTCACCAACGAGAAAAACCAAGTTAAACCAAGTGAAAACGATCTAAGAATTCTAGAAACTCATGTCATTCCCCGCAAAAATACATAGAAATTAACTCTATTTTGTAGAGTTAACAATAGGGTATATTAATATCTAGGTTTTAGAACAACTTTGGAACGAAGAATCGAAGACGAAAATTCTTCCTAAAGTGGAAGTGAGTTCGGCCGATCACAAGAGGGAGAGGGAGAGAATTTTTGCTTTTCTTGATTTTCTTGTGGAGTTGTGTGTGAGATATGAGACCTAGTCTCTTATTTATAGATGTCTCTCATAACCTAATCCTACTAGGATTAGGATACTAATTCTCCTACATGGGCAATGGCCCTCTTTAATTAGAAGACTAAGTCTTCTAATTAATTCATGGCCCATATTAATTAATTTTTCAGGGCTTTATTTAATCTTCCAATTAAATAGCCCAATTAATTAAATCATCTCCCAATTAATTAATTAAACTCCAAGTCTAATTAAATTAATTATTCCATTAATTAATTAAATCCTAATTAATCAATTTACTCATAAATTAAATTTCAATTTAATTTATAATCTTGATCCAATTCCAATTGGATCCATTTTCGTTCCATATGGGTCGACCCAGTCGACCCACCCATTTAATCGACCCAGTCGATTTTGACCCAGTCGACCGGTTCGTTCTTGTTTCCTCGCTTTCGCTTCATGTGTATTGTGTATGCCCCCGTAGGTTCACCACATAATTGGCCGTGGGTTGTAATTAAATATTATTTAATTACTCGAGCAATTAATACTCTAAATTAATCGAACACTCTGTCGATTAATCATTCCAAAATTAGCACCCCTGCTAATTTGGGAATTCTCCCACACTCCACGGTCGATGTCCAGTCACAAGCCCATGGAGCCCAATCACTGGTGAATTAATTCAGTGAACCTTTTATCATTTACAATTTCCATATACGACATTATCTCTCCATTGATCAATCTCCCAGTCGAGACTTAAGGGTATGGTCTTTCATCGGATTCCCTTTTCTTTTGTCTTGACCTTATGTACTCTGGTCTCGAAATAAATTCTCTTTGACTTAATCTTTATGAGCTACTTACATAAAGTCGTCAGATATCTTGGCCAAGGATTTTACCAGAATTAATTTCTCACAGAAATCCATAGGAGAATTTCCCAACCTATCAAGTCGGGTCAACGGATCCTTTGTTGATGATATGAATCTGCATACGAGTTCCTCTAAACCCAATGTGAGTCCACAGAGACTTTCTGGTGATCCCCAGTCAGTCGGAACTCACATCAAAGCATAGACGTTCTAGTACCAGATAAACCCTATCACCTCAAGTTGTTAGGGATCGTTCCTCGTATACTATTTGTAAATTGGAATAACTTCAACCCCGATATGCGACTACCGATTCCATGGTGAGTTATTTCCTAATTGGGGTATTCAGTGCGCTTGCCATCCCAGCAAGCCACCCACTTATGTGTATCGACTATCCCAGTCACGCTCGTGGACCCCAGCGTCCTCCAGTTCATCGGAGTATACACAACAGTGAGAGTCTAACCGAATCCAACGATGTCCTATCTCGATTGGATTCTACGACTCTTGAATATGTTCTAGATCACGGCCTTAGAGATCAGTCCACGGGTTGTCCCATAGCCCTGTGATCTAAGGACTTCTATCCTTATGCATAGATAATTATTACATAAGATAAAGATGACCATTTAATAAAGTGCATTTATTAATCGAAATTGAATAGTTCCGCATTTATTACAATAAATACTAGCCATACAGCTGGCTTGCAGGACACTATTTCTATCAATCTCCCACTTGTCCTAAAGCCAGTCTTTTATGTTCTTGAGTCCCATCTTATGCAGATGTTTCTCAAATGCCTTTTGAGGCAGAGGCTTCGTTAGTGGGTCCGCCGTATTATCTTCTGAGTCGACACGTTCCATCTTAATGTCTCCTCTACCAATGATATCTCTTATCACGTGGTATCGTCTTTGTACGTGCTTGAATTTCTGATGAGATCTCGGCTCCTTTGCTTGCGCTATTGCCCCATTGTTATCACAGAAGATAGTAATGGGCTCAGCGATGCTAGGTATCACATCCAATTCCTGGATGAAGTTCCTCATCCAAACACCTTCTTTTGCTGCGTCACTCGCGGCAATGTATTCTGCTTCGGTGGTTGAATCCGCGGTTGTTTCCTGTTTGGAGCTCTTCCAGCTAACCGCACCACCATTGAGGCAGAAAACATATCCTGATGTCGACTTGAAGTCGTCTACATCACATTGGAAGCTCGAGTCTGTATAGCCTTCCAATTTCAATTCTCCTCCACCGTATACCAAGAACAATTCCTTAGTCCTTCTCAGGTACTTCAGAATTGCCTTTACGGCTATCCAGTGCTGCTCACCTGGATCAGACTGGTAGCGACTTGTAACGCTTAAAGCGTACGCTACGTCTGGTCTCGTACATAGCATACCATACATTATGCTTCCTATCGCGGATGCATATGGTACTCGAGACATATTGCTTCTCTCTTCAGGCGTCTTTGGGGCCATAGACTTGGAGAGTGCAATTTCATGTCTCATTGGAAGCAATCCTCTCTTGGATTCTTCTATACTAAATCTTTTCAAGATTTTATCTATGTACTGGGATTGGGAGAGGCCCAGCAGTCCTTTTGATCTATCTCGGTAGATCCTTATACCTAGTACAAATGATGCTTCTCCCATATCCTTCATTGAGAATTGTGTAGACAACCATGCTTTAGTTTCAGACAACGCTTTCACATTGTTTCCAATGAGAAGAATGTCGTCAACGTAAAGCACCAAAAATTCAACTGTACTCCCACTGATCTTCTTGTACACGCAAGGTTCGAACATGTTCTTGATGAATCCAAAAGTTTGGATTGTCTCATCAAAACGAATGTTCCAACTTCGGGAAGCTTGCTTCAGTCCATAAATGGACCTCTGGAGTTTGCACACTTTGTGTTCATCTCCTTTGGATGCATATCCTTTTGGTTGCTCCATGTAGATCTCCTTATCAATGTCTCCATTGAGAAAAGCAGTCTTTACATCCATTTGCCATATCTCGTAGTTATACCACGCAGCTATGGCCAGCAAGATCCGAATGGATTTCGGCATTGCGACGGGCGAGAAGGTCTCCTCAAAGTCGATACCTGGTCTTTGAGTGTATCCTTTTGCCACTAGTCGCGCCTTGTAGGTTATCACCTCTTCGTTCACTCCAAGCTTTCGCTTATAGATCCACTTGCAACCCACGGGAGCCACTCCCACTGGTGGATCTACCAAGGCCCAGACCTTGTTTGAGTGCATGGAGTCCAGTTCGGATTCCATGGCTTCGCGCCACTTTCCCGAGTCTATGTCTAGCATAGCTTCTTCGTAAGTCCTTGGGTCGGTTAGAGACTGTCCAGTCTCATGCAGCAGACCGTAGTACCTCTTGGGTTCTCTACGTTGTCTTTCTGACCTACGAAGTATTGGTGTACTTTCTGGTGCACTTTCATGCTCATGTTCTCCCACTGCCTGTGGTGACGGGTCAGCTCGATTGACCTCTAAGGCCTTTTCAGCTTCAGTGACCTCATCTAGTTCTACGTTATTTTCTTTCTTGTCCACCAAGAAATCCTTCTCCAAGAAGTGAGCGTTCCTCGAGACAAACGTTGTTTGTCTTGTAGGATCGTAGAACTCGTATCCTATTGAGTTTTCCGGATACCCCACGAATTTGCACAAAGTGGATTTAGTTTCCAATTTTTCTTCCACTAGCTTTTAACGTAAGCGGGAGATCCCCATATGCGCATGAATGCGTATGAGGGTGCCTTGCCAAACCATAGTTCGTATGGTGTCTTTTCTACGGATTTCGAAGGTACCATATTCAGTATCTTCGTTGCCGTGAGGAGGGCATGTCCCCAAAATGAAAGAGGAAGGTCAGTGGCACTCATCATGGATCGAACCATGTCCATCAAGGTTCGATTCCTTCTCTCTGCTACTCCATTTAACTGGGGTGTTGAAGGAGGAGTCCACTGCGATAATATTCTATGCTCTACAAGATAATTCAGAAATTCGTTACTAAGAAATTCTCCACCTCGGTCAGAACGAAGAGGCTTTATCGTATGACCAACTTGATTCTCTACTTCCATCTTGAATTCTTTGAATCGCTCAAAGGCTTCAGACTTGTGTTTCAACAAGAACACATATCCATAACGACTAAAGTCGTCAGTGAAAGTGATGAAGTAGTCATAGCCACCTCGGGCGCTTTTTCTTAGTGGTCCACATACGTCAGTATGTATCAAGTCCAATGTTTGCTTGGCTCGCTCAGGGTTTCCCTTAAACGGCAACTTAGCCATTTTACCCTTTAAGCATGGTTCACATGTTGGCATTTCATCAATGCGATTGATTTCAATCGCGCCAGATGATGCTAACTTTTGAATTCTTGACTTAGATATATGTCCAAGTCTAGCGTGCCATAATTGGGCAGATATTTCATTATCTTGTTTCCTTTTGTTTTGTTGTATATGCATCACTAACTTAGGTGGTTCAATGGTATATAGTCCATCTTTTAATGTACCAGTGAAAAACATATTATCATTCATGAATAACGAAAAAGAACCTTTATTAATAGTAAAATTAAAACCTTATTATCCAAAACAGGAATTGAAATAATGTTTTTCACTAAACCAGGTACATAAAGAACGTTCCTAAGGACTAATTTATTACCACCTAAATCTAACTCCACTTCGCCTATGGCCTCGGCAGCAGCTCTAGCTCCATTGCCAAATCTCAGGATCCAATCCCCTGGCCTAAGTGGCCTTGTTGCTCCCATCACCTGTAAATCATTACAAAGATGAGAACCACAAGCAGTGTCTAGCACCCATGATGCACAGTTAATTGATAAATTAACTTCAACAAGGAATATACCTTTCGAGCTCTCCAAGAACTCTTTGCAGTTCCTCTTCCAGTGTCCATGTTTCTTGCAGTAGAAACATTTTTGTTCACCAGACGAAGCTTTACGCTTCTTTCCCTTCCCTATGGGCCCAGATGGTGCTTTGCCTTTGCTTGAAGAAGCATTTCCTTTCCCCTTCCCTTTCTTTGTCCTTTTGGACTTGGATTGGGTCGAGGTAGCAACCATCACTGGCTTCTCTCTTTTCATGGAAGCCTCAGCAGTGGCGAGCATATTAGCCAACTCGTGAAGTTCAACATTCATCTTGTGCATGTTGTAGTTCACTACGAATTGCTCGAATGATCTTGGCAACGATTGGAGGATTATATCCTGGCAGTAGGTCTTGTCCATCTTTACGTCAAGATGACCAAGCTTTTCTATAAGCCCAATCATCTTGATGCAGTGAGATCGAACATTAGCACCTTCAGCCATCCTCGTTTGTTGCAAAGTCTTAGCAGTTTCATACCGCTCATATCTACTTTGCACCCCAAATAAACCATTCAGGTGCGTGTAGATTTCAAAAGAAGACTTCATATGCTCGTGCTGCTTTTGAAGTTCATTCGTCATGGATGCCAACATGAGACAACGTGACTGCAAGTCATCGTCAAGCCATAAATCCACGGCTTCTTTCTCAGTATCATCGGCATCCTTAGCAAGTTCGGGAGGGGGCCCATCAAGGACAAAACCTCGCTTTTCAGAAGCGAGAATGATCTTAAGATTCCTGACCTAGTCATTGAAGTTGGGTCCAGTTAATTTGTTTTGTTCAAGTATGATGGAAATCGGATTCTTAGACATTATATCTACAAAACGACGAGAGAAGAAATAAATACGCGAAAGATTAATTTAAAATGCACAATTTACAAACATGGTTTTTTTTTTATTTGTAAATCACTCCCACTATTTTAATCAAAATCTTATGCCCCCACATAAGTTTCGGGAATTTCAAAATATCCTAGCGGGCTTAAGGCCCAAATGCAATCTCCTAGTACCCACGACTCGTTGGCCATACTATTTGATTCACTTGGTGGTCGAATACGTCGACGGTTAACCATTGCAGCTAACCCTTAAGTTCATTTAGCTTCGGTTTTCGATATGGACCCACGACTCGTGAGACATCCATACTTACTAGCGTTAAATCATGTCCAATACTCGTGGAGAGAAATAGTTCAATCCTAGACACCCCACGACTCGTGAGACAGCGCCTAAAACCTTGTTATCCCCTCCCTTGGCACTAAACTCGTGCATCGAGGCAATAGTCATATCATCTTCCTATAGCTCGACCCACGACTCGTGAGACATCG
>CM064880.1:20470402-20886584 GCA_003313485.2 Penstemon barbatus
TGGATCGAAAAAGTGGCGTCGCATTCTTTCAAATTAGTAGATGAAGTCAGTCCTCTTAACCCTCGATATATGCTCGCCAATACAGGAATGGCTAAGCAAAACTTTTCTCCAGAAGCCATCATGCTTGCAACCTTGAAGACGCTGGGTCGTATGTGATTAACATTTTTGTTCGGAACAAGAAACCTGCATATCCAACACACCAATAAAGCAGCAGTGTAAGTTTCTTCTCTATCAAGATCAGCAATCCCGAGAGTATCGAAAGGGATATTTTCTTCTGTTGTCCGATCACGAGTCGAAGAAGCGGGAATCTCCCCTGAAGGATTATAAGAAAGTCGAGGCTTTGTCCCTCCTTTCCTACATGATCGTGGGTATGGTTCTCGATATCTGATAGAACCTTTGAACCAGAACTGCACCCAATCAAGAACGTTTAACCCGTCAGAGTTGCCGCCTCCTAAATGATGATATGCCGAAAATAAGTGTCGACAACTAGAAGGGAGGAATGATTTGCCCTCTTCATCAACTTCAAGAAGCTCCTTCGCTGACGGAATCACCTCGTCATAGAATAGACCGCGAAGGGAAGTCCACCGAGTATATGCAAATCCCACAGAGAAATGGAAAGTTCCCCAACCGCCGTGTGGAGCGAATTGGTGGATGGACTCCACAGGTCGCAGAAGGTGCGGATGATGTTTTCCTCGACGTCATAAGTAAACAAAGAAGCCCAAACTGCATCATGTATCCCAGCTCGATGGAGATTCTTGTTTCTCTTTGCAAAGACATCTTCAATCCACTCCCAGTAACCTGAAACATGAGAAAATTCACCGAGTGACGGTGCCGAAGAGTACCATGAAGACCTCCATGAAGTTGATGAACGAATAGGGTGCGAGAAACTGGACGGTGAACCTCTGTTAAGTGCGTTAGGCTGCAAAATACACACTTTCTGATGCTTAGGTGTGGTCGAAGACAATACACTAACATCCTTTAAAATCTCCAATGAAACTTTTGATGAGTGTGGCTCCTTAGACAGGGTGTATTCTGGGGCGAATCGACCAATTGCCGGTTGATACACAGTTAAAGTAGTTCCTTTTGTTTTATCTGCTTCATCCTTCTTGATCATATAGAGGCTCGGGTATGGAACTTTGCAGTCGATAAACTCCATTAGTGGCGCGATGTTATATCTGCAAAAAAAAAAAAAAAAAAAAAAAAAAAAATCAGTTTCTTTAAAAAAAAAAAAAGGGGGGGGCAATAAAATAAAGGGGCATGATGCGATATTAAGGCTACGGTGCTGGATGTATTCTTGATATAGAATATTATTTTGATGCTAAAGATGTATATGGTTCAATGTACTACTTCCTAAGGATACGGTACAAGCTTCCAAGGCTATGGTACAAACTCAACATCCTTTAATCTTCTAAACTCAAATCTCTCACACGGCAAGCCTATTTGCATAAATTCAAACCCACTGTTCATAGTATGATGTCTAAAATCTTGATGAAACTTTCCTAGTTTTTTTTTTTTTTTTTGAATTTACAAAAAAAAAAAAGGAAAAGAAAGAATTTGCAGTTAGGTGGGATATGGGTTTGTCTCTAAAGTAAAGGGTTGCTTGTGATTTGAGGTGAATTGGTTGAGGGAATTTTATCTGGAGAACCGTCCCACCATATAAGATTTATTGGTTTGATTAGTTGCTGGTTTATGTTGTATATGAGATTAAATCATCTACTGCCTCGGTTTAAAGAAAAGGAGTTTAACAAAAGTCATGGAAGTAAAGTTGAAGACCTTAATGTGCTGTTATTGATTCAATGTACTACTCTTCGAAGCCTACCGTACAAATCTGTTTAGAACAAAAGAAAAAAAATATTTCAACTTCGTTGTGGGAAATACTCGGCTCTTGGATGAAGATAAAGAGTGTGTATTAAGTTTTCTTTTATAGAGGATGTGCAAAAATTATGATGAGCAATGAAGAGAATTTTTTTTTTGGAAATTTTAAATTTCCCGAGAAGAAGATGGAGTAAATTGTTGGTAAAAATTTCCATGTATGAAAGCTAGAAAATTCTCAAAGATCTGAACATATTGTCGTGGACTCATATATGGAATATTAGGAGGAGTCGAAATTAATGTTTCTTAAAAAATTGAGATTCAATTTGTTTCTTGAATTAAAGATTTATTGCCTTGATCACTTGATACAAGTCTCCGATTATGGAAAGAGAATGATTTGAGAAGAATTCTACACATTGGATTAAATTTGTCAATTGCCAAGAAATCTACGGCTTCTGCAAATAAAAGGAATTGAAGAAGATGAAGTTGGTTTCTACCGCCTACACTTGGTCTATGTAGACCGTACATGTTAAATGGGCCAAATTAAGTGGGCTTGAGTGATGGGTATTTAATTAAATTATGTACCCACTTAAAGTCCACTTCAATTAAATTCATGATCACGGTTGTTCAAATTTCTTTTACCGTGACGCAATATTTTCAAGTGCATTTTTATGTCAAAGTCGTGACTTACTCACTTCAAAGCATGCTTCGAAAGCGTTATTCGTGAATAAGTCTCGAAGGGGCATTTGTAGATACATGAAATTTATGCCAAAATTAAATAATGACACTTATAAATAATTTATTAGTAATCAATTAATTTTCTATTTTGGAATTTTATTATATTAAATTCCGAAATTAAATAATGATATTAATTGATTTCTAGTATTTATTTATTGGCCAATTATATCAAGCCATGTGTCAAAATGATAGATTTAAAGACAAATGATTAAGTGGCCAATCAAATTGTGCCACATGTCAAAGTGAGGTGTTTTGGCCAATCAAATGAAGCCTTTCATTCCAAGGAAGTAAGGGCCAATCAAATCATGACATGTCACCAAGCTGCTATGAAGGACTCTCTTCAAAATCTATATAAAGAGGTCTTGTGAATTCATTTGAAGATATACAGAGACATATATACATATCTACATACAAATTCACATATACATATAGATATTCTCCTCAAGCTTTGAAGGTCTGCAAGCTCTTCAAATCCGTGACTCCATCCGCAAATCTTGGAGAAAGTCGCATCACACGATTCAAGAACAAGCCTAGTGCACTTGAATCCATACGTTCAACGAAGAGAAGAATCAGAGGATTCATACATAGAGATTTGTAACCACTTTTAAATTTTAAATATATATTATTTGTTACTTCTTAATTTTATTGTCTATTCAAGCTTTTTGCAGACTTTAAAATTTGTTGTAAACAATATATTCGTACAATATGCCTAAGACCTAGTAATTGGATAGGCTCGGACCATAGACACCATTCATATGCGCCCGTTATTCGATTTAATATTCTAATTGAATTTTAAGTTCAATTGGAGGTTTCTAAGTGTGCAAGGTCTCATCAGATTATGCTTATCTTGTTTACGTTTTCTATCCTAAGCATGCATCTCATACATCAAAGAATAATGTGCGAAAAAATAAACATCACCTAGCAAGATATGATTGGTCGATTGCCCATCCTATGCGATCCATCACGAGCCATGTGATGAATCAATTGGTCAGTCTAGGGTGAAAATTAAATGTCCTAACTATTACAATTTACAAACCCATACATCATGGGCCTTCTTGTAATATCCAGCTTGATTGGGCCTCCATGTCCTCCAAGGTAAATGGGCCTCCATGTGGATCTCCAAGTCTTCATGAGGTCTTCTCGGCTCCAAGCCTAATCTAAGCCTAGCTTACATAATTTAAATGGTCCTATTCTATTACATTTGTTTGCGCAAGCAAGGGCACCAATCAGGCCCATTTAATTACAACCCAAAAATAAATAAACCAAAAACAACACAGGGCTTAAGGGCAAAATCGACCAATCCACACATTCACTCAAGAACATGCATAAATTCACATAAGGGCAAAAATGTAAATTTACCGGCTCCTTTTAATTTTTAATTCATAAAATTTATTCAAGTTAATTAATTTTGAATTAATAATTAACCTCTAAGATTAATTAGCTCTTACTTGAGCTCCAAGTAATCTACAAATCCTATCTTGATTAAGATTGGTTAATTAAGGTAATCTAAATCTCTAAGATTCTTACCTTATCCAAAACTCTAAGTTTCCCAATATTCCCAAATCTCCAAGATTCTCAAGATTATCCTATTTTGTTTAGATTAGTTTAATTAAGGTAGTGTTAAATCTAACAAGATAACTACCTTATCCCAAAACTCCAAGTTTCCTAATCTTCCCAAAATTCTAAATTTCCAGAATTTTCAAAATAGGCAGAATTAGAGTCCAACCAAAATTTGACCAGTCGAAACCAATCAGGAGCTGCCACGTGGACAACCCACGCGCGACCCCGTAGGAGCGCGTGAGCTGCCACGGGCAGCAGCCGCGGCGCGTGACAGCGTGCGGCAGCCTGCTGCCGCGCACAGCAGCGCGCGAATAGCAGCCCTTGAGCTGCTGCCGTGCGCAGCGTGCGCGGACAGCGTGCTGTCCGCACACCGCCGCATGCCGCGGCTTGCGGTGGTCGCCCAGCCGCGGTGCGCTGCTGCGCACCGCCGCGTGCCACCGCAAGGTTGGGTCTAATAATTTTTTTTTTGTTTTGATTACTTTTATGATTTAATTAAAAACAGTCCCAATTAAATCAAAATCCAAAATTAAAAATAACATGATAAAAATACGAATCTAAAATTACCCATTAACTATAAGTTAACAATAAAGTCCTAAAACATTCATAGTTAAAGAACTAGCCACATCAATCAAACATATGATTTAATAAACACAGAATTCGCAAATTCATATATATACAAAGCCTAGAGTTGGCTCTGATACCACTGTTGGGATTCGGTAAGATAAACAGCCCTAGGCACATCGGAGTATAAAAATTTTCTAGGGCCTCTTAAAGAATCTTGCCAGGATATTCTCTAGTTGTATATATATATGAATATAAATAAATGACAGTATAAGTTTTCTCGTTTATACCTGTCTCCTTGCAAATCCCCGGCTAGCAAGACAAGCTCTGAATTCTGCCCCGGTAAGATCGACCCACACCTTTGATTTCAGCGCCCCACGTGTTGCGCCTCTACGAGTTGATACACCACAATATCACGAAAATTAATATATCCTAATCAACTGGAACATAGGGTATATTAATATCTAGGTTTTAGAACAACTTTGGAACGAAGAATCGAAGACGAAAATTCTTCCTAAAGTGGAAGTGAGTTCGGCCGATCACAAGAGGGAGAGGGAGAGAATTTTTGCTTTTCTTGATTTTCTTGTGGAGTTGTGTGTGAGATATGAGACCTAGTCTCTTATTTATAGATGTCTCTCATAACCTAATCCTACTAGGATTAGGATACTAATTCTCCTACATGGGCAATGGCCCTCTTTAATTAGAAGACTAAGTCTTCTAATTAATTCATGGCCCATATTAATTAATTTTTCAGGGCTTTATTTAATCTTCCAATTAAATAGCCCAATTAATTAAATCATCTCCCAATTAATTAATTAAACTCCAAGTCTAATTAAATTAATTATTCCATTAATTAATTAAATCCTAATTAATCAATTTACTAATAAATTAAATTCCAATTTAATTTATAATCTTGATCCAATTCCAATTGGATCCATTTTCGTTCCATATGGGTCGACCCAGTCGACCCACCCATTTAATCGACCCAGTCGATTTTGACCCAGTCGACCGGTTCGTTCTTGTTTCCTCGCTTTCGCTTCATGTGTATTGTGTATGCCCCCGTAGGTTCACCACATAATTGGCCGTGGGTTGTAATTAAATATTATTTAATTACTTGAGCAATTAATACTCTAAATTAATCGAACACTCTGTCGATTAATCATTCCAAAATTAGCACCCCTGCTAATTTGGGAATTCTCCCACACTCCACGGTCGATGTCCAGTCACAAGCCCATGGAGCCCAATCACTGGTGAATTAATTCAGTGAACCTTTTATCATTTACAATTTCCATATACGACATGATCTCTCCATTGATCAATCTCCCAGTCGAGACTTAAGGGTATGGTCTTTCATCGGATTCCCTTTTCTTTTGTCTTGACCTTATGTACTCTGGTCTCGAAATAAATTCTCTTTGACTTAATCTTTATGAGCTACTTACATAAAGTCGTCAGATACCTTGGCCAAGGATTTTACCAGAATTAATTTCTCACAGAAATCCATAGGAGAATTTCCCAACCTATCAAGTCGGGTCAACGGATCCTTTGTTGATGATATGAATCTGCATACGAGTTCCTCTAAACCCAATGTGAGTCCACAGAGACTTTCTGGTAATCCCCAGTCAGTCAGAACTCACATCAAAGCATAGACGTTCTAGTACCAGATAAACCCTATCACCTCAAGTTGTTAGGGATCGTTCCTCGTATACTATTTGTAAATTGGAATAACTTCAACCCCGATATGCGACTACCGCTTCCATGGTGAGTTATTTCCTAATTGGGGTATTCAGTGCGCTTGCCATCCCAGCAAGCCACCCACTTATGTGTATCGACTATCCCAGTCACGCTCGTGGACCCCAGCGTCCTCCAGTTCATCGGAGTATACACAACAGTGAGAGTCTAACCGAATCCAACGATGTCCTATCTCGATTGGATTCTACGACTCTTGAATATGTTCTAGATCACGGCCTTAGAGATCAGTCCACGGGTTGTCCCATAGCCCTGTGATCTAAGGACTTCTATCCTTATGCATAGATAATTATTACATAAGATAAAGATGACCATTTAATAAAGTGCATTTATTAATCGAAATTGAATAGTTCCGCATTTATTACAATAAATACTAGCCATACAGCTGGCTTGCAGGACACTATTTCTATCATAATTGTCCATGTATCTTCAGGAGGCTCGCAAAATCTTGTGCATCTAACATGATACTTATATGTTTATGCATCTTCAAGATGCTCATAACATTAATCCACTTTGTAATTGACATTGATATATAAACCAAGATACGACATATACGAAACCAATGCTTTTTACTCCACCACTCTAGAAAGTGCTAACAATTTGCACACCCTTGTCTATAATTGTTTGTCTTCGAGTGGTATGATGTAATGGAATGCATAATAATAAATTTTCATCATGACTAAACCATGTCATGTCTATAGTTAATTTCATTTGCTTCCGCGAAATAAATTATTAACATTCACTTCCGGGAATGAATAATTTATATTAACATTTGCATTCACTTTGGAATTAGTCCGGTGAGAGTATGATTTTCTATCAAGAGGTCATTATTCAAAATAAATTAATTTAGAGTATTTCTCAAAACCTCTCTTTCATTTTTGCATCTTCGCGAGCCATTTACAATCATATTTTATCTCCACATAATCTCGATTGAGATACAATTTCATAATTGTGGAGTATAATAATTTATCAGTTTAAGGCTATAACTTCAGGTGTATATATTTATAGTGAGCATTTATGAGAATCCCACAACTTTGGTGATTATATTGCTCTTTCAAAATTTTATTTGATGCAACATCATGTGCAATCATTCATAGGGAGCATTTGAAAATATCACTATTGTGATTAAATCGCTCCTCCAAAATTTATAGCACAACCGATTATTCACTTTAGGATTTCAATCCTCCACGAATGAGTTGGCTAATGCAAGCATTGCCCTCACTTTGTTGTTAACTGTAGAAATCCAAATTCTTCAATGTACATATGTGTAAATTCTTGAAGAGAATCAGCAGAGAATTGAAAAAACTGTATTCAATTAAATTGTGTAAAATTGTACAGAGTAAGTTTCGAACCCATCCCTATTTATAACAAAAAGAGGCGGTGGGTGAGTTGGTTACAAAAGCGTAAAAACGCTTTCTTTAATAAACTAAACTAATCTAAACAAAACTAAAAAACAAAAATAAAACATAAATTATATTTACAAAATAGAAATCAGAAAATAGAATCCCTAATTTCCCTAAATTAAAAACAACACCATCGTCTTCATCTCAGCCCGTCTGCTTCAAGTCAGTTCATAGTAGCTTCCTCCAATACTCCCCCCTCAAGATGGAGCATGTATGTTAAGGAGCTTCATCTTGGACAATAGCTGCAGGAAACGAGGTAAATGCAACGCCTTGGTAAATAAATCTGCTAATTGGTTATCCGTATGTATAGGCAGTAGTTTAATTCTTCTTTGCTCGACCTGTTCCTTTACAAAATGACAATCAATTTCTATGTGTTTAGTTCGTTCATGAAAAATAGGTTTATTTGCTATATGCATAGCAGAATTGTTATCACAGTATAATGGAATAGGAAATGTAGAATTAATGTGTAAATCAAGGAGTAATTGTTTTAACCAAACCAGTTCACTTGAGACTGTAGCTAATGCCCTATACTCTGCTTCAGCAGAGGATTTTGATATGGTGACTTGTTTCTTGGACTTCCAAGAAATAAGTGAGTCACCCAAAAACTGATAGAATAGTGTCCTGCAAGCCAACTATTTGGTTGCATTTAATTGAAAGGACCATTCAATTGGATTAATAAATGCATTTTATAATTATATGGTCATCTTTATCTTATGTAATAATTATCTACGCATAAGGATAGAAGTCCTTAGATCACAGGGCTATGGGACAACCCGTGGACTGATCTACAAGGCCGTGATCTAGAATATATTCAAGAGTCGTAGAATCCAATAGAGATAGGACATCATTGGATTCGGTTAGACTCTCACTATTGTGTATACTCCGATGAACTAGAGAACGCTGGGGTCCACGAGCGTGACTGGGATAGTCGATACACATAAGTGGGTGGCTTGCTGGGATGGCAAGCGCACTGAATACCCCAATTAGGAAATAACTCACCATGGAAGCGGTAGTCGCATATCGGGGTTGAAGTTATTCCAATTTACAATAGTATACTAGGAACGATCCCTAAATACTTGAGGTGATAGGGTTTATCTGGTGCGAGAACGTCTATGCTTTGATTTGAGTCCCGACTGACTGGAGATCGCCAGAAAGTCTCTGTGGACTCATATTGGGTATAGAGGAACTCGTATGCAGATTCATATCATCAACAAAGGATCCATTGACCCGACTTGATAGGTTGGGAAATTCTCCTATGGATTTCTGTGAGAAATTAATTCTGGTAAAATCCTCGGCCGAGGTATCTGACGGCTTTATGTAAGTAGCTCATAAAGGTTAAGTCAAAGAGAATTATTTCGAGACCAGAATGCATAAGGTCAAGACAAAAGAAAAGGGAAACCGATGAAAGACCATACCCTTAAGTCTCGACTGGGAGATTGATCGATGGAGAGATTATGTCGTATATGGAAATTGTAAATGAGTTAAAAGGTTCACTGAATTAATTCACCAGTGATTGGGCTCCATGGGCTTGTGGCTGGACATCGACCGTGGAGTGTGGGAGAATTCCCAAATTGGCAGGGGTGCTAATTTTGGAATGATCAATCGACAGAGTGTTCGATTGATTTAGAGTAAATCTTACTCGAATAATTAAATAATATTTAATTATAACCCACGGCCAATTATGTGGTGAACCTACGGGGGCATACACAATACACATGAAGCGAAAGCGAGGAAATAAGAACGACCGAGTCGACTGGGTCGACTGGGTGAATAATCGACTGGGTCGATTATTATGGGTGGGTCGACCCAGTCGACCCAATTGGAACAAATTGGGATCCAATTGGAATTGGATCAGGATCATAAATTAAATTGGAATTTAATTTGTGGATTAATTAATTAAGTTGGATTTAATTAATTAGAAGGGATTTTAATTAAATGGACTTAGAGTCTGATTTAATTAAATGGGAGATTAAGTTAATTAATTGGGCTATTTAATTGGGAGATTAAATAAAGCCTGGTTAAATTAATTAACTGGGCCATGAATTAATTAGAAGACTTGGTCTTCTAATTAAAGAGGGCCATGGCCCATGTAGGAGAGAAGAGCCCTAGTCCTAATAGGACTAGGTTAGGGAGATAACTATAAGTTGTTATCTTGTAGTTATTTTTCAGACAACTCAATAAGCAAAATTTGAGCAAGAGCAAAAATTCTCTCTCCCTTCTCCCAGTAATAGTCGATCGAACCCTGTCTTCCTTTTGGAAGAATTTTTCGTTTTCGACTTTGTTCCAAATCGTTCCTAATTCCTAGTCTATAATATATCTTGTGTTCTAGCTGATCAAGATATATTATTTTCGTGATATTGTGGTGTATCAACCCGTAGAGGCGCAACACGTGGGGCACTACTGCAGAGCTTGGGTCGATTTTGCTGAGGAGAATTTCAGAGTCCGTTTTGCTGACTGCCAACTTGGATTTGCAAGGAGATAGGTATAACGTGCAAACTTATACTATCGTTTTATTTATTCATATATATACAACTAGAGAGTATCCTGGCAAGATTCCGTAAGAGGTCCTAAAATTTTATATTCCGCTGTGCCTAGGGCTGTTTATCTTACCGAATCCCAACAGTGGTATCAGAGCCAACTCTAGGCTTTGTATATATATGAATTTGCAAATTCTGTGTTATAAATCATATGTTTGATTTATGTATGGCTAGTTCTTTAACTGTGTATGTTTTAGGACGTAGATCTGTTAACTTGGAGTTAATATAAAATTTTGATTCGAAATTTTTATCGTGTTAATTTTTATTTTGGATTGAATTAATTAAAACTGTTGATTTTAATTAATTAAGGAATTAAACACAAATTAAAACAAAACAAAAGAAAAAACAAATTATTGTATCGACGCTTTATTCTCTTGGTGAGAATGAATTAGTGCTCGGCGCAATTTTTTTTCCTTTGTTAACGTACCATGCGTGACCATATGTGTCTTTGTAGGCATGTTGTTTTAATTTGGAAAAGGTGTTACGTAAGATTTGAAGCCATGTTATGTATTAAATTGCAATTGAATTTTTTTGAAGCCATGTTATGTATTAAATTGCAATTGAATTTTGTTGATTGCAAAATGTTGGATTCTTGTCAATTTGAAGCCTACGATTTACGGCATGACATGGTGGTTCAAATTTTCGTGGCAGAATTTTGTATACATCCTGAAAATCTTGGAGATTTGGTTGTTATGGAATCTTGGTGAATCTTGGATTGATCTTAGAGATCTAATTAAACAAGGAAACTTAGAGTTTCATTTAATATAAGACATTTAATTAAAATTAATGTCTTGTAATTAATTACCAAGATTAAAGATCTTAGAGATCTTATTAAACAAGGAAACTTAGAGTTTCAATTGTAAGAAGAGATTTAATTAATCTCTTCTAGTAAGTTACCAAGATTAAAGATCTTAGAGATCTTATTAAATTAGGAAACTTGGAGTTTTGGATAAGGTATAAATCTTGGTGGATTTGAACACTAACTTAGTTAACTAATATATTCAAAATAGTATTATCTTGAGAATCTTGGAGATTTGTAAAATTGGGAAACTTAGAGTTTTGGATAAGGTAAGAATCTTAGAGATTTAGATTACCTTAATTAACCAATTTAATCAAGATAAGTTTGTAGATTACCTTAATTAAACTAATCTAGACAAAATAGGATTATCTTGAAAATCTTGGAGATTTGGAAACTTTGGGAAACTTAGAGTTTTGGATAAGGTAAGAATCTTAGAGATTTAGATTACCTTAATTAACCAATTTAATCAAGATAAGTTTGAAGATTACTTAGAGCTCAAGTAAGAGCTAATTAATCTTAGAGATTAATTGTTAATTCAAAATTAATTAACTTGGATGAATTTTTGCGAATTAAAATTAATGAAGCCGGTAAATTTACATTTATGCCCTTATGTGAATTTATGCATGTTCTTGAGTGAATAAGTGGATTGATTGATTTTGCCCTTAAGCCCTGTGTAGTTTTTGGTTTATTTATTTTTGGGTTGTAATTAAATGGGCCTGATTGGTGCCCTTGCTTGCGCAAACAAATGTAATAGAATAGGACCATTTAAATTAAGTAAGCTAGGCTTAGATTAGGCTTGGAGCCGAGAAGACCTCATGAAGACTTGGAGATCCACATGGAGGCCCATTTACCTTGGAGGACATGGAGGCCCAATTCATTACATGGAGGCCCAATCAAGGTGGATATTACAAGAAGACCCATGATGTATGGGTTTGAAAATTGTAATAGTTAGGTCATTTAATTTCCACCCTAGACTGACCAATTGGTCCATCATGTGGCTCGTGATGGATCGCATAGTATGGGCAATCGACCAATCATATGTGCAATGCTAGGTGATATATGTTTACTATTATTCTTTGATGTATGTCTTGCATGCTTAGAATAGATCACGTAAACAAGATAAAGCATAATCTGATGAGACCTCGCACGAAGAAAACTTAAAACCTCCAATTGAACTTAAAAGCTCAATTAGAATATTAAATCGATTAACGGGCGCATATGAATGGTGTCTATGGTCCGAGCCTATCCAATTACTAGGTCTTAGGCATATTGTACAAATATATCTCGATGTCTCACGAGTCGTGGGTCGAGCTATAGGAAGATGATATGTCTATTGCCTCGATGCACAGTTTAGTGCCAAGGGAGGGGATAGCAAGGTTCTAGGCGCTGTCTCACGAGTCGTGGGGCATCTAGGATTGAACTATTTCTCTTCACGAGTATTGGACATGATTTAACGCGAGTAAGTATGGATGTCTCACGAGTCGTGGGTCCATAACGAAAACCGAGGCTGAATGAACTCAAGGGTTAGCTGGGATGGTTAACCGGCGACGTGATCGCCCACCAAGTGGATCGATTGGTATGGCCAACGAGTCGTGGGTACTGAGCGATTGCATTTGGGCCTTGAGCCTATTAGGAAATTTTTATTTCCCGAACCTTATGTGGGGGCATAAGTATTCGACAAAAATAGTGGGAGTAATTTACAAATGAAAACCATGTTTGTAAATTATGCATTGATATTAATCTGTCGCGTATTTATCGTCATGTTTATGATAGTTTATCATAAGTTATGTATCCATGAATATTTACCATCATACTTGAATCAAATAAATTGACTGAACCCAAATGAATTTTGAATGACTTCGAAACTTGAGAAATTATTCTCGAGTCCAAGCAAGAACTAATCTCCTTACAAAGATTTCATTGTTTTTCCTTTCGAAGTTACACTTCGACTGGAATGGTGATAGGTTTCACCAAGCTGCCTTTTTTCGAAGTTACTCTTCAAATAAGAAAGGTGATAAGTTTCACCAGAGGGTTGAGGATGGTTCTCAAGCCCAAATTTTCTTGAAGGCAAACATGAAGTCTCCCATGAATGGGAAGTAACATCTTGTGAAAAGGCCTCAAAAGGCTCGAGAGATGGAAGAAGAGGAATGTATCCTCTCTAAAGGGAAATAACCTTGGAGGTTTTTGTGTAAGGATGATAAGTTGAAAAGTCAATCAAAATGATTCTTCCATGGATTAAGATCAAAGGAAAAGGGAATTGAACCTATTCATCCCATAAGGGATGATTAAATTTTATTGAACTTAACCTTATGGTTAAAGTAATGCATAAGGGTGTTGGATGCCCGATGAAGCACTCATTGATGCATTCAATGCATCTAAAGCCATGAATTATTTAGATCATTAGAATTTGCTTATACCATCCCTTGTCTTAAGGGATGTGATAGTTCCATAATGGTTGGAACTGATTGCGCTATAAGATTTATACGCAAAAGGTGTACATAAGCAAATGAGTATGGATACTCATATATCGACTAAATAAAATATGCATAGTCAATAAAATATAAATAATCAAGATTTCATACACTTGAGTCGTTGTAAAAACCGAAAGGCGATACACGAATACTAAAACATATTTCCGAATTAAAAGATTCAAAGACTGAGCTCGACTGGGTCGAGCTTGACTGAGATGCTGTACATAGTAACCGACTTTCGAATCTTGCTTGATGGAAATTAGATTTAGTAGTTGGTTGCTAGGCAACCAAGAGGCATAAACAAATGCAATGGATTTAATCCATTTATAAGTGTGTAGAAACGCTAAAGCATTAGTGGGAGATAAGGCGTCTCTAGTACCCTCATGGGTAAAAGTACGTTGTGATGTACAATTCCAAATTACTTTTGGAATAAAAGAAGAGAGCCTAATCAATGAAAGCATGTAAGAGATTTGGATCAATTCAAAATCAAACATGCACGCAATTGATTATTTAATAGAGAATTAGATTCTCGAAATGTAAGACTCGCTCAAAACATTGTCAGTTGTTGAGCATTTTGGACATGTAAATGTCCATTAAGAAATCTTACATGAAATTCCTTATTCAAACAAATGAAACTTGATCGAGAAAATCGAAGATACTGAGCTAAGTATCTCTGAAGCCAGATCCAAAACATATCACGTGATATGAGTTTTGGTATTGTACCTTCATATGCATTCATGCGCATATGGGGTCTCCCGCTTATGTGAATAAGCTGGTGGGAGATAAGTTGGACGTAAAGTCCATCTTATGCAATTCGTGGGGTATCCAGAAAACTCTATAGGATACAAGTTCTACGATCCTACAAGATAAACTACGTTTGTCTCAAGAAACGCACACTTCTTGGAGAAGGATTTCTTGCTAGGCAAGAAGGAACACAACGTAGAACTAGATGAGGTCACTGAAGCTGAAAAGACCAAAGAGGTCGATCAAGCTGACCCATCACCACAGGCAGTGGGGGAACAAGAGCATGAAAGTACATCAGAAAGTACACCGATACTTCGTAGGTCAGAAAGACAACGTAGAGAACCCGAAAGGTACTACGGTCTGCTGCGTGAGACTAGACAGTCTCTAACCGACCCAAGGACTTACGAAGAGGCTATGCTAGGCATAGACTCGGGAAAGTGGCGTGAAGCCATGGAATTCAAATTGGACTCCATGCACTCGAACAAGGTCTGGGCCTTGGTAGATCCACCAGTGGGAGTGGCTCCCGTAGGGTTGCAAGTGGATCTATAAGCGAAAGCTTGGAGTGAACGGAGAGGTAATAACCTACAAGGTGCGACTAGTGGCAAAAGGATACACTCAAAGGCCAAGCATCGACTTTGAGGAGACCTTCTCGCCCGTCGCAATGCCTAAATCCATTCGAATCTTGCTGGCCATAGCTGCGTGGTATAACTACGAGATATGGCAGATGGATGTAAAGACTGCCTTTCTCAATGGGGACATTGACAAGGAGATCTTAATGGAGCAACCAAAAGGGTATGCATACAAAGGAGATGAACACAAGGTGTGCAAACTCAAGAGGTCCATTTATGGCCTGAAGCAAGCTTCCCGAAGTTGGAACATTCGTTTCGATGAAACAATCCAAACTTTTGGATTCATCAAAAACGTGTTCGAACCTTGCGTGTACAAGAAGATCAGTGGGAGTACAGTTGAATTTTATGTGCTTTACGTTGATGACATTCTTCTAATTGGAATGTGAAAGTGTTGTCCGAAACTAAAGCATGGTTATCTACACAATTCTCAATGAAGGATTTGGGAGAAGCATCCTTTGTACTGGGTATAAAGATCTACCGATATAGATCAAAAGGACTGCTGGGCCTCTCCCAATCGCAGTACATAGATAAAATCTTGAAGAGATTTGATATGGAAGAATCCAATAGAGGATTGCTTCCAATGAGACATGGAATTGCACTCTCTAAGTCTATGGCCCCAAAGACGCCTGAAGAGAGAAGCAATATGTCTCGAGTACCATATGCATCCGCAATAGGAAGCATAATGTATGGTATGTTATGTACGAGACCAGACGTAGCATACGCTTTAAGCGTTACAAGTCGCTACCAGTCTGATCCAGGTGAGCAGCACTGGATAACCGTAAAGACAATTCTGAAGTACCTGAGAAGGACTAAGGAATTGTTCTTGGTATACGGTGGAAGAGAATTGAAATTGGAAGGCTATACTGATTCTAGCTTCCAATGTAATGTAGACGACTTCAAGTCGACATCTGGATACGTGTTCTACCTCAATGGTGGTGCGGTAGCTGGAAGAGCTCCAAGCAAAACACTACCGCAGATTTAACCACCGAGACAGAATACATTGCCGCGAGTGAAGCAGCAAAGGAAGGTGTTTGGATGAAAAACTTCATCCAGGAATTGGATGTGATACCTAGCATTGTCGAGCCATTACTATCTTCTGTGATAATAATGGAGCTATCTCGCAAGCGAAGGAATCGAGATCTCATCAGAATCCAAGCACGAACTAAGACGATACCATTTGATATGTTATATCATTGGTAGAGGAGACATAAAGATGGAACGTGTCACCTCAAGGGATAATACGACGGACCCGCTGTCTAAGCCATTGCCTCAAAGGCATCCGAAAACATCTGTCTAAGATAGGAATCAGAAGTATGAAAAGTTGGCTTTAGTACAAGTGGGAGATTGATAGAATAGTGTCCTGCAAGCCAACTATTTGGTTGCATTTAATTGAAAGGACCATTCAATTGGATTAATAAATGCATTTTATAATTATATGGTCATCTTTATCTTATGTAATAATTATCTACGCATAAGGATAGAAGTCCTTAGATCACAGGGCTATGGGACAACCCGTGGACTGATCTACAAGGCCGTGATCTAGAATATATTCAAGAGTCGTAGAATCCAATAGAGATAGGACATCATTGGATTCGGTTAGACTCTCACTATTGTGTATACTCCGATGAACTAGAGAACGCTGGGGTCCACGAGCGTGATTGGGATAGTCGATACACATAAGTGGGTGGCTTGCTGGGATGGCAAGCGCACTGAATACCCCAATTAGGAAATAACTCACCATGGAAGCGGTAGTCGCATATCGGGGTTGAAGTTATTCCAATTTACAATAGTATACTAGGAACGATCCCTAAATACTTGAGGTGATAGGGTTTATCTGGTGCGAGAACGTCTATGCTTTGATTTGAGTCCCGATTGACTGGAGATCGCCAGAAAGTCTCTGTGGACTCATATTGGGTATAGAGGAACTCGTATGCAGATTCATATCATCAACAAAGGATCCATTGACCCGACTTGATAGGTTGGGAAATTCTCCTATGGATTTCTGTGAGAAATTAATTTTGGTAAAATCCTCGGCCGAGGTATCTGACGGCTTTATGTAAGTAGCTCATAAAGGTTAAGTCAAAGAGAATTATTTCGAGACCAGAATGCATAAGGTCAAGACAAAAGAAAAGGGAAACCGATGAAAGACCATACCCTTAAGTCTCGACTGGGAGATTGATCGATGGAGAGATTATGTCGTATATGGAAATTGTAAATGAGTTAAAAGGTTCACTGAATTAATTCACCAGTGATTGGGCTCCATGGGCTTGTGGCTGGACATCGACCGTGGAGTGTGGGAGAATTCCCAAATTGGCAGGGGTGCTAATTTTGGAATGATCAATCGACAGAGTGTTCGATTGATTTAGAGTAAATCTTACACGAATAATTAAATAATATTTAATTATAACCCACGGCCAATTATGTGGTGAACCTACGGGGGCATACACAATACACATGAAGCGAAAGCGAGGAAATAAGAACGACCGAGTCGACTGGGTCGACTGGGTGAATAATCGACTGGGTCGATTATTATGGGTGGGTCGACTGGGTCGACCCAATTGGAACAAATTGGGATCCAATTGGAATTGGATCAGGATCATAAATTAAATTGGAATTTAATTTGTGGATTAATTAATTAAGTTGGATTTAATTAATTAGAAGGGATTTTAATTAAATGGACTTAGAGTCTGATTTAATTAAATGGGAGATTAAGTTAATTAATTGGGCTATTTAATTGGGAGATTAAATAAAGCCTGGTTAAATTAATTAACTGGGCCATGAATTAATTAGAAGACTTGGTCTTCTAATTAAAGAGGGCCATGGCCCATGTAGGAGAGAAGAGCCCTAGTCCTAATAGGACTAGGTTAGGGAGATAACTATAAGTTGTTATCTTGTAGTTATTTTTCAGACAACTCAATAAGCAAAATTTGAGCAAGAGCAAAAATTATCTCTCCCTTCTCCCAGTAATAGTCGATCGAACCCTGTCTTCCTTTTGGAAGAATTTTTCGTTTTCGACTTTGTTCCAAATCGTTCCTAATTCCTAGTCTATAATATATCTTGTGTTCTAGCTGATCAAGATATATTATTTTCGTGATATTGTGGTGTATCAACCCGTAGAGGCGCAACACGTGGGGCGCTACTGCAGAGCTTGGGTCGATTTTGCTGAGGAGAATTTCAGAGTCCGTTTTGCTGACTGCCAACTTGGATTTGCAAGGAGATAGGTATAACGTGCAAACTTATACTATCGTTTTATTTATTCATATATATACAACTAGAGAGTATCCTGGCAAGATTCCGTAAGAGGTCCTAAAATTTTATATTCCGCTGTGCCTAGGGCTGTTTATCTTACCGAATCCCAACAAAAACATACAAAATCCAGTTGTGGATTTTCTAGTATCCCTACAAGATGCCCAGTCTGCATCTGCAAAAGAAGTAAGAGTTAGTGATGAATTACTGGAATAAAACAATCCCTTACCTGGGCAGGATTTAACATATCTTAAAATGTGATGTAGAGCCTGTAGATGTGGTAGCCTAGGCTTAGAAACATATTGACTGAGCTTGTGAACAGAAAAACATATATCAGGCCTTGTGATAGTAAGGTAGAGTAACCTCCCTATCAATCTTCTGTATTGTGCAATGCCTTCATCATCTAGTAATTCACCTTCAGTTGAACAGAACCTTGTCCTTGGATTCATAGGTAAAGACAGAGGTTTGCAACCTAAATACCTTGTCTCCTCCAAAATTTGAAGGGCATATTGCCTTTGATTCAAACAGATACCTTTTGAGGATCTGGCCACTTCCAAGCCAAGAAAAAACTTAAGAGAACCCATATCTTTTATCTTGAATTTTGTTAGCAAGAAGGTTTTAAGTAAAGATATCTGAACAATGTCAGGCCCTGCAATAACTATATCATCTACATATAATAAAAGAGCAAGAAAAGTAGAGTCATTACCCTTAGTAAAAAGAGAATAATCAGATTTAGATTGGCAAAAACCAAATTCTATAAGTGCCTCAGTAAATTTAGCATTCCACTGTCTTGAGGCCTGTTTGAGGCCATAAAGAGACTTCTGTAATTTGCAAACATTTTTAATAGAACCTGTGGTTTTAGGAAAATGATAACCTAAGGGAAGATCCATATAGACCTCCTCATTTAGGTCCCCATATAAAAAAAGCATTATTAACATCAAGTTGACATAATTCCCATTTCTTTGCTGCTACTAAAGCTAAAAGAACTTTCACAGTTACTAACTTAGCCACAGGAGAAAATGTTTCACTGTAATCTATTCCTTCCTTTTGAGTATAACCTTTAGCAACTAATCTAGCCTTGTATCTATCAATAGAGCCATTAGGATTTCTTTTGATTTTATAGACCCACTTGCAGCCAATAGATTGCTTACCTTGAGGAAGAGGTACTACTGTCCAGGTTTTAGTTTCTTCTAAAGCTTTAAGTTCTGCCTGCATTGCTTCTCTCCAATGTAAACTAGAAACAGCTTGATGATAAAAACTAGGCTCATATTCAGAAGAAACATTCATAATAAAAGTTTTGTAAGAGGCAGACAAATTATTATAACCTAAAACATTAGATATGGGATATTTAGATATAAAGTGTTTGGACTGATTACAGTGATAATCAGTTAAATAAGAAGGTCTTTTAGTTTCTCTAGTGGACCTTCTTATGGGAACAGTAGGTAAAGGCAAATTAGAAGATGGGACAAAATCAGTATCATTATCAGCATGATTATTATCAGGATGTGAAGAATTGGAAGTAGGATTATAATCAGGAAAAGTATAAGAAGTAGGAGGGAAAATATTGTCATCCTTTGTGAAATTTGTAGAATCAGGGTTAATAGAATGAAATGGAAAAATATTTTCATGAAAAGTTACATCTCTAGAAATAAAAATTTCTTTAGTTTGAACATCATAGAGTTTATACCCTTTTACTCCAAAAGGGTATCCTATGAAAACACAAATTCTGCCTCTGGGGTCAAGCTTATTTCTTCCTTGTTTCAAGGTGGAAGCAAAAGCTAGACATCCAAAAGTTTTTAAAGAAGTATAATCTACATCTTTTTCATAAAGTAAATTGTAAGGAGTTTTATATTGAATCACCTTAGAAGGGGTCCTGTTGATAAGAAAAGCAGCTGTACTTACACATTCATTCCAGAAAATAATAGGAACTTTAGATTCAATAAGCAAAGCTCTAGCAATATTAAGTAAATGTTGATGTTTCCTCTCCACAACAGAATTTTGTTGTGGAGTTTCAACACAGGAGAAGTGATGTAAAATGCCAAATTTACTAAATAATTCTTTAAAACATAATTCTGGAGCATTATCACTCCTAAACACTTTAATGCACTTATTAAACTGAGTTTTAATCATGTTAAGAAAGGTAGGAATAACAGAACCTATGTCTGATTTTTTTTCTAAAAAACAAACACAAGTGAACCTTGAGTAGTCATCTACTAAAGTTGCAAATTATTTATGATTAGTATGGGAGGCAGTATGGGAAGGTCCCCACAAATCACAGTGAATCAAGTCAAAAGTAGCAGCAGAAGTAGTAGAGGATTGAGGAAAAGACAATCTTTTATGTTTTGCTAAAGGGCAAATGTAACAAATGTCATTATTACAACTACTAGAATTTTGGAAATCTAAAACATCTTTAAGCCTAGACATGGTTTTGTGTGATAAATGGCCTAATCTTCTATGCCAAGTAGAAACTGAAATCTTATTACAAAAAATGGAAACAGGGGGAAGGGCATTCTGTTGATCAGTCTTTTGGTCCAGAATGTAAAGTCCTTTGAGAAGCCTACCCCTTCCAATCATCCTCTCTTGGGTGTCCTGAAGGAGGAATGAAGTAGGGGTAAATTTAATGACTAAGTTATCTAATCTAAGTAATTCACTAACTGAGATTAGATTAAATTTAAAATGAGGAATATAAAAAACATGTTTTAGTAAAAGACCAGGATATATCAAAACATCACCAATTTCAGTAACAGTAAAGCTAGAAGAATCAGGAAGAATGACTTTAGCATTTTGAATTGAATGCAAAGATGTAAACAATAATCTGTTATTACAAATATGTTTAGAAGCCCCAGAGTCAAGTATCCAATGATTATGAAAAAATGAAATGTTAGGATCATATGTTGTAGAACAAATACCAGAAACACATGATATATGTGCTGACTCATTTTCATAATGAGCTGAAGAATTGCTAGAATTCTGAACTTGTGAAGAAAGCAGTTGCATCAATTGTTGACACTGTTCTGTAGTGAAACTTTGTAGAAGAGGATTAATAGGATGGCTGGAATCAGTAGGAACACAGTATCCAGATTGTTGTTGATTATTTGAAAATGAATTGTAATCCTCTGAAACTTGGTTTATTGTATTATTCTGGAAATTATGTGGCTTTGGTTTAAACTGGTAGCCAGGTGGGCAACCATGCAATTTGTAGCATTTATCTACTGTGTGGCCCTGTATATGGCAATGAGAACAAACAGGTTTCTCTTTCTTTTTGAAGGTATTGTTAGAATTGGAATTCTGTTGTTTGAATTGATTGTAAGATCTGGGATTTTGGGGTTGTTGAGTAGAGGTCTTGTTGGCAAAGGCCATGGAAGAGTTAAAGTCTGAAAATTGTTTCTGTCCCACTAGTTTTTGTCTTTCTGCTTGTGTGGCTAAAGCAAAAACCCTGCTAATAGGGGGAAGAGGGTCCATAAGTAGAACTTGTTCCCTTAGTGTGTCAAAGGAGGGGTTAAGCCCCATTAGGAAGCTCATAGTATACTCTTCTTGATTGTGGGAATGAATTCTCTTGGCATTACCACAATTTCCTGGACAAGAAACAAGATTAGGCCTATATGTATGTAATTCATCCCAAATAGACTTCAATTTTGTGAAGTAAATGTTGACAGTCTGATTGTCCTGAGTGAGAGTAGCCAAATCTCTTCTAAGTTGAAAGACCCTTGGTCCATTGCTCTGCTGGAACCGAGTCTTCAAATCATCCCATATTTCCTTAGCAATTGTAGTGTAAATTATACTAGAATGTATGTCTGAAGAGACTGCATTAAGAATCCAAGAGACCACTATGTCATTATTCCTAGACCATGCATCTTGTAAGATAGGGTCTGTTTCTCCTGGATCTGTCAAAGTTCCATCTATGAACCCTAATTTTCTTTTGATATTGAGTGCCAGGGACATGGAGCGTGCCCAGAAAGCATAATTGTCACCAACCAATTTGTTTTGAACAAGCAATAAGCCAGGTCCATCAGAAGGATGAAGGAAGTATGGGGTAGAGGGGTCTTCCGTAGGAAGTTTTGAACGTGTACTGGTGGCAGAAGAAGAATTAAGACCTGATTCTGTGGACATGATGAAAGAGCAGAGAAATCTTTGGAAGAAATATGCAAGAAGAAAGGAAAAAATTCTTCAAGAAAGATCAAGAAAGGCTTCGAAGGCAAAACTTCGAAAGAAAGGGTAAAAAGATAGGAGACAGAACTCCAATTTGGAAGACAGAACTCCAAATTTTAAAAAAAACAAGGAAGAAGATGACAATCTTCAATGGGAAAAAAAGAAATCGAAGCGGAATTGTATTAGAATCTTACTGATACCATGTTGTTAACTGTAGAAATCCAAATTCTTCAATGTACATATATGTAAATTCTTGAAGAGAATCAGCAGAGAATTGAAAAAACTGTATTCAATTAAATTGTGTAAAGTTGTACAGAGTAAGTCTCGAACCCATCCCTATTTATAACAAAAAAGGCGGTGGGTGAGTTGGTTACAAAAGCGTAAAAACGCTTTCTTTAATAAACTAAACTAATCTAAACAAAACTAAAAAACAAAAATAAAACATAAATTATATTTACAAAATAGAAATCAGAAAATAGAATCCCTAATTTCCCTAAATTAAAAACAACACCATCGTCTTCATCTCAGCCCGTCTGCTTCAACTCAGTTCATAGTAGCTTCCTCCAATACACTTTATCTTTTTCGTTTTCCCAATCTTTCATTTCTTACAAAATTTTCGAGACTCGTTTTAGTAAAAAATTTAACCTTAAGAATACATGTCATATAATTTCGAAAATATGTAGAGCATCGAATTCAGATTTGGTGATAATTTCCATATCACTAATGCAAATACATAAGTAATTTATAATGCTAAAAATATTTACTCAAAACTTCGGGTTTGAGTTAATCATCTTAGCTCTTTTTCAAATCCAAAACAATCTTGCTAAAAATATACTCAAATCTTCGGGTTTGAGTTTATCTCATAGGATTTTAGCATAAAAAATATTTTCATTTAAATTTTAAATTCTTGGTATAACAATAAAATAATAATTTATCATTGATTTAAGTACAAAACCTTTTGACAAATCATATGAACGGCATCAATAATCCAAAAATTATTATCTTCAATAGTGCAAAGTCATATAATTGACTTGTACTGGAATATCAAACTTGAATATTTACAACTAAATGTGAGATCAAAAATAATTGATAAATTGTTATTTAGCCACAAAATAAATCATATATGCCAATATATTACCGAAAATATTATTAGGCACAATGGACATCCATAAGTAATTTGAAAATTGACATCTGACGAAGTTCATGATTTGAACTTTTTATCTCACAAAAGAACATAAACAAACATGCATGTAATAGTCATGGCAACCAATTTCATGGATGAGAGCACTGCCTTGATTCTAAATTATAAAGGAAGTCAAATTATGCAAAGGGTAATATAGACTGAAAATCTCTTTTCATACAGATCAATTTTATTCAAATTCATATTTTCCAATAATGTCCAAGAATAAAAAGAAACACTAAAATCTCTATTCAGAAATCAATTAACTTCCATAGACATAAAAAATAGTGCTAGTAAAGAATAATCAGTTAATTGGTCAATGGATGAATAAGCATTAGTATATTGAACAAAAGAAAAATTTTGGTAAAAAAGATTCGCAATTTATATGTGAGTGTGAGCTGAAAATACTTAACTATTTTGTACTTGTGCTTAGGGGTATTTATATATTTGTCAACGAACAAATCAATTTAAAACAACATTGGACAGAAAGTAGGAAAAAATATTTTGTTCATATTGTTGGGATTCGGTAAGATAAACAGCCCTAGGCACAGCGGAATTTACAATTTTATTGGACCTCTTACGGAATCTTACTAGGATAATCTCTAGTTGTATATATATGAATATAATAACGACAAGAATAATTAGATCCAAATTATAACTGTCTCCTTGCAAATCCAAGTAGCTCAGCAAAGTTGTCTTTTCTCCCTCGGTTGGGTCGATCCAAAGTCTTGCTAGTAGAACCCCACGTGTTGCGCCTCTACGAGTTGATACACCACAATATCACGAAAATTAATATAACATAATCGACTAGAACATATGGTATATTAATATCTAGGCTTAGAGAACGAATTGGGAGCGAATAGAAATCGAAAAAAAAATTCTTCCAAAGTGGAAGAGGGGGTTCGGCTGATTTCTTCTAGGAGAGGGGATGGAGAATTTTTCCTTTGCTTGGGTTTTGCTCTTAGAGTTGTGTGTGTGAGACAACTGTAAGTAACCTACTTATAGTTATCTCCCTAACCTAGTCCTCTTAGGATTAGGACTTTAATTCTCCTACATGGGCTATGGCCCTCTTTAATTAGAAGACCAAGTCTTCCTAATTAATCCATGGCCCAGTTAATTAATTTGACCAGGCTTTATTTAATCTCCCAATTAAATAGCCCAATTAATTAACTACTCTCTTAATTAATTAAATTAGACTCCAAGTCTATTTAATTAATTTTTTATTTAATTAATTAAATCCAACTTAATTAATTAGCTCACAAATTAAATTCCAATTTAATTTATGATCTTGATCCAATTCCAATCGAATCCATTTTAGCTCCAACTGGACCCAGTCGACCCAATTCGACCCAGTCAATTCGGTCGACCCAGTTTGTTCTCTTTTCCTCGCTTTCGCTTCATGTGTATTGTGTATACCCCCGTAGGTTCACCACATAATTGGCCGTGGGTTATAATTAAATATAATATAATTATCAGAGCAACATCTACTCTAAATCAATCGAACATTCTGTCAACTGATCATTCCAAAATTAGCACCCCTGCCAATTTGAGAATTCTCCCACACTCCACGGTCGATGTCTAGCCACAAGCCCATGGAGCCCAATCACTGGTGAATTAATTCAGTGAACCTTTTAACTCATTTACAATTTCCATATACGACATAATCTCTCCATCGATCAATCTCCCAGTCGGGACTTAAGGGTATGGTCTTTCATCGATCTCCCTTTTATCTTGTCTTGACCTTATGTATTCTGGTCTCGAAATAATTCCCCTTGACTTAATCTTTATGAGCTACTTACATAAAGCCGTCAGATACCTTGGCCAAGGATTTTTCCAGAATTAATTTCTCACAAAAATCCATAGGAGAATTTCTCAACCTATCAAGTCGAGTCAATGGATCCTTTGTTGATGATATGAATCTGAATACGAGTTCCTCCATACCCAATATGAGTCCACAGAGACTTTCTGGTGATCTCCAGTCAGTCGGAACTTATATCAAAGCATAGACGTTCTCGCACCAGATAAACCCTATCATCTCAAGTAATTAGGGATCGTTCCTCGTATACTATTGTAAATTAGAATAACTTCAACCCCGATATGCGACTACCGCTTCCATGGTGAGTTATTTCCTAATTGGGGTATTCAGTGCACTTGCTATCCCAGCAAGCCACCCACTTATGTGTATCGAATATCCCAGTCACGCTCGTGGACCCCAACGTTCTCCAGTTCATCGGAGTATACACAATAATGAGAATCTAACCAAATCCAACGATGTCCTATCTCGATTGGATTCTACGACTCTTGAATATGTTCTAGATCACGGCCTTGGAGATCAGTCCACGGGTTGTCCCATAGCCCTGTGATCTAAGGACTTCTATCCTTATGCGTAGATAATTATTACATAAGATAAAGATGACCATTTAATAAAGTGCTTTTATTAATCAAAATTGAATAGTTCCTCATTTATTACAATAAATGCTAGACATACATCTGGCTTCCAGGACACTATTTCTATCACATATTTAAACAAGATGCAATTTGTGTTGTACATAACATGGAAAATTCATATTTTTATTTTCATAAAATCACACACTCAAATGAATTCTTATGAAGCCATATTATTAGTAGAATGAACTATAACAAGAATAATAGATAACTCACCGATACCTTATATGGTAGTTGAATTGATCCTTCAAGTATGAAAATGAGAGAGTGATCCGATTAGCTACTTGAAATCGAATTATAGAGTAATTTCGTGCTAATAATGTGTTATAAAACTATGTTAAGTGGAACAACAATTAGCTAGAATAACAATGTAAAAGACAAGATAGAGTAGAAAGAAAAGTTCTTCTTATTTCATATATGATTGTGTATACAATTGTGTGTATAAACACTTTACAACACACCTATTTATAGGACTAGAAAAGCAACTCAAAAGCCAAACGTTGCAATACAACTAGCACTTCATTAATGTTGGTCAATACATCATGTACATATCCTTTCATATGTTGAGTTCAAAAGTTCCTCATGTGGCTAATGAACTTCCAAATGCATCCACCTAATATTAGATTCCACCTAATATTAGATTCATAACATTATGGAGTATTTAGAAAACGTTTTTCAGCAACAAATGTTGTCTTACCTCAGCCATAACTCCAATATTTATTCATACATAAAAAAAATGATGATTTCCGGTAGTTTCAAACAAACACTTTTTGGTAGAATTTTTACATTTTGACAAAGAAGCTCAAAAGACGGCGTTTTAGACAAAAGGTGGTCATAATCAATTTCTAGTAGAATTCGAAAACACTACTTTTTTTTTTTTTTTTATTCGTTGTCCGATATTTCCTTAGATAACTTGAAAAATGATGAAATAAAAAAAAAAAAAAAAAAAACTCGATCAGTTTAATATATTGAAGTTTGAGATTAGGATTTAAACTGATTATATATAATCATTTGAAAAAATAAGTTGAGGATGTTTGCAAGTTCACTCAAAAATCGACTTAGAGCAATTTATAGAGTGGTTGCAACTCCGAACCGAGATCAAATTATTTCTACCATTTTTGGCAAAATGGACATATGTACTCTTTGTCAAACAACAATTTTAGACCCTTTTTGTGGAGTGATTAGAAAATCGTTTTTTCAGCAACAAATATTTTCTTTTCTTAACCCAGCCATAAGCTCCAGCCATTTATTCCTTAGAAAAAAAAATCAGCCTTTAATATTGACATGTTACCATGTTTAAGAGGATGAAACAAGTATATTGATATACGTGGGGAAAAAAATCATTGTTGGGTTTGTTTTTTTAAGGAAAATTGTCCGGAGTCCGGACTAGAAACACGAGGAAAGTACGCACTTGTTGGTGTTAGTATTTAATTTATTAAGTGGTCCATTAACTTCAATTAATTTAAAATAGGTAACTCACAAGAAGATGGGCAAACTTCTATCACCTAAAAATGTTCGAAAGGTTGTAAAAGAAAGGAGAATGTGAGTTTACTATAAAGATTTTAAGAGTGCGGAGACAACATGTTCGATTAAAGGATTAATTTACCCACATATTATTTTATAAAAACATCGATTGATTTAGTATATTCAAATAAAACTTAAATTTCCCGTGTTTTTAAATTTTTTCCGTGAGTCTAATATATGTATTAGTAGTTTTTAAATAATTTAGTTTCAGAAGTTTGCACAATATTATCAAAAGTTAGGAAAGTAATTGTTGCATGAAGACAATTTTCTAGATATATAATTAAAAAAAAAAATGTAATTCTTTATATAGTGCATATTTATAATTCAAAGGTATACTCCTATATATGTCGTGCTATAATATGACAAATTAATTTCAACCATATCTTTTAGATGTAGTATCAATATACGTGTAATGTGAGACAACGTCAAATTTAATATCCCACCCTTTCTTATGTAATTCATACCAACCGAAATACTCCCTTCGTATTTTTTATTTGTTGCCCTGGTAAAAGAAATTATTTACTTTTATTTATCATTTTAGGATTTCAATATAAAATTAATGCATATTTTTTTTTACTAATTTTATCATTTTTATTAATACTTATAATTAATGTTAATTAACGTCTAAATTATTTTATTATAAGAGTATTTTGGAATTTTTGCTTTAAAATAATTATTTATGACATTTCTTAATTCGTGTGTCATCCTCCAAAACGACAAATAAAATTAAAAGGAAGAGTAGATATTTAAAGTTGGTATTGAAACATTGAATCCTTAAAAATTGAAATTCTATACTTACGTTTTTAAGCTTGAAGAAACCAATTGCAACACGTAATTAACACGGGGCCATGTCAATTAGACTCGTCTACATCAAGTAAAAGACAAAAATGAGAATCTTCACTAAATTAATAATGAAACTCTTTTTTTCCACTTATTTTCTTAGGGCATTTGGAAGAATGTGACATTGCTAATTTTAAGAAATAACTTTTGAAAATATATAGATCTAAATAATTTAATTTTCAACTTGTATTTAAAATTTGAGTAAGTGAAAGGAAAATAAAATATGTTAAAACGGAGGGTCATACTTTTATGCATGATTTGTGGACAAAATATGAAAATAGGTGGAAAGATTCTTTAATGGAATCTCTTTGCGTCCGTAATCATCATTAATTAAAAGGCCCAAAATGCCACCAAATGTGAGTTGTTGTGTTTGCATTTGAGTTGACGGCCCCTTGCCAATAAAAACCCACATAAAATTCATAATAATAATTTTCTCCTTTTTCCACTTTAAAAAGTCCAAAAAAAAAAAAGGCATTATTTCAATCATGAACTAAAAGCCATGGCTCCACTAAAAAGCATGCAGAACAAATTCAAATTAAATACAGATGTACAACCAGGCACGAAAATATTTTTAGTTCAAATATTGAGCTAAGTATGTGATTAATGTATAGTACGTTACTCCCTCCATTTCTTTATTCGTCGTTTTAGGATTTCAATGTAAAATTAAAATTTTTAACCAATATTACACTTATTGTTAATGCTTGTAATTAATGATATTATTATATAATTAAAAGAGTATTTTGAACTTTTTATTTAAAAAATGACTATTTATTTCATTTCTTAATCCGTGTGTAATTCTCTAAATCAATAAATTAAGAAACAGAAGGTGTAAGAATATTAAAATAATGTGTGAGGCATGGGATATTTGGATGAATTATGGATCATGAGTTTGAATTTTGAAAATTGTTTTTCAGATGAAGAAAATAAAATTTGAATTTCGGAAAAATAACATGCAGGTCCGGTTGAAATTTTGCATGTTAGATTATATATTTAACTTATATATTTCAATGTTGGACTTTTGAAACATAGATCGAACCATGGAAAATTCCTTATTAGTCTTTTCATAAGTCTAAGTTGTGAAAAGATAAACGTAATTATAATATTTTAGTTTTTTTTTTTTTCCAAATATGGGGCGAATTTCAAAATTTCAGAACTAAATTCAAAAGTCAAAAAGTAAAAATACATTTAGATAGATTATTCATGTTGGGTAAGCAATATGGTTGATTTTGGGCCCATAATTGATTAGATTTCGGCTGCCTATGATATTTTCTTGTCTAATTAAGCACGCAAATAAATAAGTATGATTTGGACAAGAAATAATCTGCTGGTTTTGGTTGGCAAAACCATGGATCAAAATTTCCTATTTTTCCTAGGAAAAATCCGAAACGTTTCGGTTTTTCAAGGAACCGAAACGATTCCTTAATGTATTTTCGAAATTACAAGGTTTCCTTCGAAACCCACAATTTTTCCGAGTTTTCCTCCGAAACTATGGAAACTTGCAAAGTTTCCTTCAATTTCCGAAAATAGTCGTTGCCTTCTTTGAAAAAAAAAGTTCCAATTTTTTTTTAAATCCAGAATTTTGGAAGAAATCTCTTGAAAGAAGGAAAATATATCTCAAAAATATTGACTTACCTACAATTTTTCGAAATTATGCCTTCCAAATCTTCAATACAAAGTCCCGCAATCTCAAACCTCTTCATCCCTAATACACGAGTTATCTCAAACCTCTTCATCCCTAATTTTATTTTTGAACTATTAGTACTTTAATATCATGAACTTTAATTAAGCTATGTTTTAATTCTATATTAATTTTTGTTAGTTTTTGAGGTACGGTTATTTTGATTATAGTTTATAGATTTCATCTAGGATATTCCACTGTCTTTTCATTGTTTAGTTGTGATGCAACTTTTTAATTATTAACAAGCACTCATTCTTGTTTGGTAATGCTGGTTTGCAGGATTTGAAAAGGACATTACTAATAATTGTTTGCATTCATTTTACACTTATATTTCAAGTTAAATTATGCTTTAGAAATAAGAACATGATTTTTATGTATTTTTTATAACTATTTGTGTGTTTCCAGGTTTTTGTAATTTTTCCTAGCGTTTCCGCAACGTTTCCGAAATGTTTCCAATTTTTGAATACCCGAAACTCACCTACGAAACGAAACTTTGATCCATGGGCAAAACAGCCTCATTCTAACTTACAAACATAATCACTTTTTACACTTTAGAATAATTTATTAACCGTCGGATCTTGTCATCAAGATTGTGTTTGCCCAAGTTATAGCCACGTCGGCACAAATAACATGAATTTTTTTTGTCATGACTGTAAATTATATATATGAATGAAAATAAAGCAAGCTACTTGAGTTTGTTTGAACTTTTTTTAAGCGCAATATATATTTAAAAAAACTTGACTAAGAAATTTTCGCTTAATCACTTTTTAGAAATTGATTCTTGCTTTATTCATTAAGCTGAATATTAATATAATAATAATATAAAAATATCAAATTATTTAATTTTCGACTCGTTCGATAAAAATTCACTCAAGATCAGGTTGATTAACTATAAAATTAACCAACTAAACGAATTAATAGTGTTTAACAGTATTGTTATTGTTCCCTCAAAAAAAAAAAAAAAAAAAAAAAAAAAAACAGTATTGTTATTGTTATGTAATACTTAAATTTGAAATAGTAAGGTTGCCTCCCACTAAAAGCAATACAATGTATTTGGAAAAATTACTAAAGTGGTAGTGCATGAGTGTAATACTTAAGTTTTGAGTAATTAATTTTACTTAAATGGTTCACATGAAATTGTATATTCCCTCCGTTTTGTGTTATTTGTTATTTTAGAGGATTGCATGCAGCTTAAGAAAAACTAATAAATAGTTATTTTTTAAAGCAAAAATTCAAAAATCCCTTTTTAATCAAATAATTACATCATTAATTAGCATTAATTAAAAGTATTAGGAAGAAGGGTAAAATTGGTAGACAAAGTTTAATTTTACATTGAACTCTTAATACAATAAATAAAAGTAAATAAATTAATATCAAGCAACAAATAAAAAAAAACGGAGGGATTAACTCTTTGTAAAATGTAATACTCCATCTGTCTCGACTTATCAGTCTTTTTAGAGAAATTTTTTTGTCACTTCAGAATTTCAATGCCCTATTAAGTACATATTTTTCCATTTTGTCCTTATTTAATGCATCTAAAAGATAGAGAGATAATAAGAGAGAAAGTAAGAGAGATAGTGTGTAAAGTGTAAATAGTTTATGATGAGATAAAATAAAGAATAAGGGTATTTTAGGAATATAATTTATTTTTTCCCTAAAATTGAGGCTATTTAGTAGGTGCCTTAATATGTGTGAAAACTAACATTAATGTACGCAACATCTTGATAAAATATTTTTTTGTTATGTCAAGATAGACGTACTATTCCCTCCGTTTCATTATATCCTGTCATTTCACGTGTATGCACACAAATTAAGGAATCATTGAATATGACTGAATTCTAGAGGGAAAATGAAAAAGGACTAAGATACCCTTTTAATTAATTATCCTCCACTAATTATTACTCCATCTTTTAACTAACTCTATCTCTCTCCAGTCTCCAATATCAAATCTTTCCATATCCCTTAAAGGGCAAAAATAGAAAAAGAGTAATTAAGACTTTATTGAAAATCCAAAGTAACAGATAATATGGCACCAAAAAAACTTTTCAAAGCGACATATATTATGAAACAGATGGAGTATAATTTTTTGTATAATGATTCACCAAACTAGTATTAACTTCAGTACATCACCTAGATCTAACTTAATTTATGAATGATGTATATATTATAGGAATTTGAATGGATATGTACTTGACTTTTGATTCATTATAAATTGCAATTAAAACTTTCAAGAAAAATGACATTAATAAAGCTAGACAGATATATGTTAAAACAAAAGGGGTACTTTGATAGCGAACTTGTGCTGTATCTAGTTGGCAATAGCGTCCACAGGACCCAAAATGGCTCCTACCTTCAAAAATAATTATCCATTTTTAACTTAAAGTAGTTTATTATTTTAATCAATCCCACTTCTTGTTATCCTTGTTAAGCAACTGTTTGGTTGGCATTAATTAAATATTGGTAGAGAGAAAACTTGTGTAAGTATAGTTTCCTTATAATTTTATGTATGTACAAGTTGTATTAATTAGACACATTCCTTGTGGCTTTGATTTAGAACAAGTTATGAATTTAATATTTACCAATTCAAATTATGAATTTAATATTTATCAATGCATCACCTACGGTGTAATTCCATTTGGAAAAGGTAAGAAAATATGTCAAAAGACTATTTTTGAAGGATTAAATTGATATCAACAGTTGATTGATTTAGTGAAAGAGACTGGTCACTTACAAAGTAGCGAACCTGAATTCGAATTATCATTGAAAGAGATTCTCACTTAATGTGTTAGACGTGCCTCGAAATTAATTAAACCCTTAATAAACAAAAAAAAAGGATTAAATTGATCAAACCCTAATTGAAAGAGCCAAATATTTCAACCAATCGACCAAATACTTAGCTTAAGCTTTTTTTTTTTTTTATTTTGTAAATGCTAAGAAATTCTTTTATTTTATGCTTGTATACCTTGTTTGGATGTTTTTTTAAAAAAAAAAATTGGTTGGCGACTTGGGAGCTTTCAATAAAATATTTGTATGAAAAAGTTGATACGCAGTTTGAATTGAATGGGCTCAATTGGGCTGGAGCACAGAGCCAAATGGGCCTTATGATGCTCTCCAATCCATATATTAGCTAAAACAATTCTAATATTTCATTAATTGTTTTGGGCATTACTCCGATACGAGATTGTACGATGATGATACAAATTTTTGAAATTTACAAAATAGGATACATTATTGACGCAAATGGAAAGAAAAAAAATGTTTAGATATTTATGCATACATATTTACATCAAATATCTTCACATGAGATTGTTAGTAAACGACTTCTTAGCATTTAATGGGTGACACAATTATCTCTTTTGAATAAACACACAATGAAAGTTCTTTTTTCGATAAATTATTATAACCAACTAACCTCACACTTACACACTTCAATATGATTTTCCTATGTATGTTACATATTAAAATGATGGAGATGCTCGTTATTTACAGACTGCAAATATCTCTTCATCACACCTATTAAGAAGAGTCACACATCTTACAAAATGACACAACTCTTCGTAACGTACTTATTTGTTTTGAATTGGAGAGGAAATTTAGCCCATTAATCTAATGTATCAAATGGATTTACCCATCACAGAAAACCCTTTAACATATTAAAGGATAAACACTAAATTCAAAACATAAATATAGGGTATCTATATGTTACCCAATAAGGCTAATAAAATCAATGTAAGTTCATAATAATCTTTTTAAGTACACATATATTATAACATAGGTTATGGATATTTCTAGCAAGAACAAACTTTTTAAAGTAGTGGTTTAACCTAGGGGTGGCAAAGAAGGTCAAGACCCATTGGCTAGTCATTAACCAATCCGATCCCATTTGAATCAACTTATATATTTCTTATTATTAATGGGTTGAGTTGAGTTGGATTTTGCAAACATTTATATGGACTTTTAATGAGTTTATTAACGGGTCTAACAAAAAAACACACATTTAGCTAAACTAATTAACAGTTAATGCCATATTCTTGACTCAACAATATTATTTTATTGTTCTCTCCTAACAATATTATTTTAATGAGTTTATTAACGGGTCTAACAAAAAAACACACATTTAGCTAAACTAATTAACAGTTAATGCCATATTCTTGACTCAACAATATTATTTTATTGTTCTCTCCTAAATTCATAAATTTTTTTAAATATATTTATGTTTCAAAAAATACAAAAATATTAAATAGCTTCAAAAAAGTTGAAAAAATTATTTAAATAATATCATATTAATGTAATCTCATTTAATTATAATTGAATATTGTATTAAGATTTACTTATAACTATGATGCACTTATTTAATTTTAAGTTAGTAGTGTCACACCTAAACGGATCGACCCGAACTCGATCCGATCCACTAACAATCCGGCCTATTTTTGACCAACATAAATGACCCGGTCCATTTTCGACACGCCCGAATCCAATCCGAACCACCCATTTGCCACCCCTAGTTTTACCCAATTGGGCTTTACTTCTTTAATGCTATAGAATAGAGCTTGTAAACAAAATGGATTTTGGTTGGGTTACTCCTGAATCAGATCCAATTCCATTTGTATTGAATCTATTTCGAGTCCAGATTTGAATTATCGGATTCATTGGACCTTAATCAAAGTCGATCAATTTCAGACCTTTTTCGATCCAATAGAATCAACCGTTCTGAATTCACCAGTATTTTTTATACTCTGTTAGCCGAATAGTTGATGATTAACAAACGAACTTTTAATATATTGGTGCTCTTTAGTTTTATAATTTGGACAGATTTTTATTTATAAAAGAGCAACCCATTTGGAGTTTGAGATAGTCCAAAACAAATGAAGAAGGCCCAAGTCTGATACGAAAAGGCTTATGCAAATTATGAAGGAAGATCATGAGAAGACCAATTTTAGATAAATGCTTGTTATGAATATAGATCAAGATCGAAGCCCCTAGCACCCCTGAAGGGCCCAATTTTTTATTCAAGAAAATTGTGATCTATTTAGTAAGTATTTTCAATTGATTAAAAGAGCAAGAAAATTCTTAGCCCATTCTTTTTAAATACTTTTGACCCAAGCTTTTTTGCCTTTTTCTAAAAATTGCTTTAAACCAAAGTTGTCAACTTCTTTGTATTCAAAATCAGCCGTGACTTTCTCAATTAACTATGGCCGAAAATTACTACTTAATTAAGCCTAATTGTCTTGTAAATTTATTTAATTTTGGCCATTGTTTTTGAATTCTTAATCAAATCAATTTTTAAGGGAAGATTTCTTTCAAATCCCTTGACTTAGCTAGCAAAATAATTTGTCTCCAATTTGTTGATAGAATAGTGTCCTGCAAGCCAACTATTTGGCTGCATTTAATTGAAAGGACCATTCAATTGGATTAATAAATGCATTTTATTATTATATGGTCATCTTTATCTTATGTAATAATTATCTACGCATAAGGATAGAAGTCCTTAGATCACAGGGCTATGGGACAACCCGTGGACTGATCTCCAAGGCCGTTATCTAGAACATATTCAAGAGTCGTAGAATCCTATCGAGATAGGACATCGTTGGATTCGGTTAGACTCTCACTATTGTGTATACTCCGATGAACTGGAGAACGCTGGGATCCACGAGCGTGACTGGGATAGTCGATACACATAAGTGGGTGGTTTGCTGGGATGGCAAGCGCACTGAATACCCCAATTAGGAAATAACTCACCATGGAAGCGGTAATCGCATATCGGGGTTGAAGTTATTCCAAATTTATAATAGTATACGAGGAACGATCCCTAACTACTTGAGGTGATAGAGTTTATCTGGTGCGAGAACGTCTATGCTTTGATATGAGTTCCGACTGACTGGGGATCGCCAGAAAGTCTTTGTGGACTCATATTGGGTATAGAGGAACTCGTATGCAGATTCATATCATCAACAAATGATCCATTGACCCGACTTGATAGGTTGGGAAATTCTCCTATGAATTTCTGTGAGAAATTAATTCTGGTAAAATCCTTGGCCAAGGTATCTGACGACTTTATGTAAGTAGCTCATAAAGATTAAGTCAAAGAGAATTTATTTCAAGATCAGAGTACATAAGGTCAAGACAAAAGAAAAGGGAATCCGATGAAAGACCATACCCTTAAGTCTCGACTGAGAGATTGATCGATGGAGAGATTATGTCGTATATGGAAATTATAAATGATAAAAGGTTTACTGAATTAATTCACCAGTGATTAGGCTCCATGGGCTTGTGGCTGGACATCGACCCTGGAGTGTGGGAGAATTCCCAAATTGGCAGGGGTGCTAATTTTGGAATGGTCAATCGACAGAGTGTTCGATTGATTTAGAGTAAGTCTTACTCGAATAATTGAATAATATTTAATTATAACCCACGGCCAATTATGTGGTGAACCTACGGGGGCATACACAATACACATGAAGCGAAAGCGAGGAAATAAGAACAACCGAGTCGACTGGGTCGACTGGGTGAATAATCGACTGGGTCGATTATTATGGGTGGTCGACTGGGTCGACCCAATTGGAACAAAATGAGATCCAATTGGAATTGGATCAGGATTATAAATTAAATTGAAATTTAATTTGTGGATTAATTAATTAAGTCGGATTTAATTAATTAGAAAGGATTTTAATTAAATAGACTTAGAGTCTTATTTAATTAAATTGGGAGACTAGTTAATTAATTGGGAGATTAAATAAAGTCTGGTCAAAATTAATTGACTGGGCCATGAATTAATTAGAAGACTTGGTCTTCTAATTAAAGAGGGCCATGGCCCATGTAGGAGAGAAGAACCATAGTCCTAATATGACTAGGTTAGGGAGATAACTATAAGTACCTATCTTGTAGTTATTTTTCACACAACTCAACAAGCAAAATTTGAGCAAGAGCAAAATTTTATCTCCCTCTCCCAAGCATAAAGTCGACCGAACCCTGTTCTTCCTTTGGAAGAATTTTTCATTTTCGATTTGTTCCTAAATCGTTCCTAATTCCTAGATCTTAATATACCTTGTGTTCTAGTCGATCAAGATATATTATTTTCGTGATATTGTGGTGTATCAACTCGTAGAGGCGCAACACGTGGGGCACTAGTGCAGAGCTTGGATCGATTTTGCTGGAGCAGAAATCAGAGTTCGTTTTTTGCTGACTGCCAACTTGGATTTGCAAGGAGATAGGTATAACGTGTAAACTTATACTATCGTTTTAATTAATATTTATATATATACACCTAGAGTAGTATCCTGGCAAGATTCCGTAAGAGGTCCTAAAATTTTATATTCCGCTGTGCCTAGGGCTGTTTATCTTACCGAATCCCAACATTTGTCTAACTAAATATCTTACCCTTGTATCTAAAATCAATTCTTTTGGAAAGATTTCATCTCCACCTAATTACTAAACTTTGTCCACATTCATTAGAAAATTAGTCACATGATTTAATCTTGCAACATCTTTTTAAATGTGACAAAATCATTTTTGAATTTCAAAATCCTTCCCTATTAAACCAACTCTAACTATAAATACCAACTCATTTTCTCACGGCAGAACACAAGAACTCAATTCCAAAAAGTCTCACTTGCTAAATCATTCTCTCATTGCTAAAGTGTTTTTGAGTAGTCTTTATTTTTGCAAAAATCTTTTTCTCAAAAAGACTTTTTAAAAATATATTTTGTTCTTGCTCTTGAAATCTTGAATATACTCTAAGTAATAGAAGAAAAAGATTAGCGTTTTCTCAATTGCAAAATCAGCTCACTTTGGAGCATTTATTTGTAATCAAAGTTTTACTATTGTTTTTTGAGCGAAAGTTTTTGTACTTGCAAGCTCGTAGTGCGATAGGACTGAGTGTTCTAGCAAGCACTGTTTTTGTGCGATAGGTAGGGACCTAGCAAGCACGTTTTTTTGTTGAGCGATAGGTTAGGCCTAGCAAGCTCGTTTCGAGAGAAAGAATTGATCTTGTAATCTCGAGTGGTGAAGGTTTGTCCTGCAAGCCACAATACATTAGTAGATTTTACCCAGGGGTGCTGGAAGAGAGGAAGTAGGCCGTTGGGGCGCGAACCTCTATAAATTGTGTTTGCTTTCTCTCCTTTTATTATTTGCACTTTACTTCTTATCGTAACTTTAATCTTATAATCATTGGAACAATTAACTTTTATTTAAAGTTACTGGAACTATTTACTAAATGTCTTCTGGGAAATAAACTCTTCGAAAAAGTTATATACCTAATTCATCCCCCTCTTAGGTATCAATTGGTACCAGAGCAGGTGCTCTATTATATATTTAACTGTGCGGGTTAACCCCCGAGAGCTAACGATCTTATGTCTACCTTTAGCAATGATGTTTTCGCAGAAGGACAATCGCATAACAGGTCCCAACTATTTGATGGAACTGCGTACTCAATATGGAAAAATAGAATGGAGGAATTCATGATCTCCATTGATTGTGATCTTTGGAGTGTAATTCTTGAAGGACCTTCCATACCAATGAAAACCGAAGGCGAGAAGCAAATCCAAAAGCATGGAAGGAACTAACCGACACTGACAAGAAACTGGTGTCACTAAATTCAAAGGCCAAAAATCTTCTAGCATGCGCCCTCACCAATTCCGAGTACAATCGGGTATGTTCGTGCGCTACGGCAAAAGACATGTGGGATATATTACAAGTAACTCATGAGGGGACAAGTCAAGTGAAAGAGCAACGAATCACCATATTGGTTCATCAATATGAAATGTTCAACATGAAAGAGGATGAAAATGTATGCTCGATTTGTAACAACCCGCGTCCCCGAGATTTGATCCCGAATTGGGTAAATCCCGAGGTCGGGTATGTGAATGATGTAACAACAAAAATTTCTAAGTTAAACATTTCTAAGCTCAAAAGTACTAACTATGTTTCAAAAACATAGACTGCGATGAGCAGTCTGAATAACTGATAATTTAGTGAATAATTACATAAACCTTAGAGTATTTATATACAACAAAAGTATTCAAAGATTAGTTCAAAATATTGAAGATATATACATAACAAAATACTTAAGTACATATATTATCCGAAGCTGAACAAAATGAGGTGATCTAATTGAGACCAGAACTACCGACTCCTGGATTACCTGTAACTGAAAATTTTGACATGAAATGCGTAAATTGATAATTCAACTTAGTGAGGCTGAATACTCGAATGATGAAGAGTGGTGTAAACATCTCAATTTATACATGTATAATATACTCGACTTAAATCAGACATTAGTTAAATAATTAATATAACCATTTCATATAATTCATACAGTAGATTTACTGATTGCCGACTCCTCTTACCCTCCATACGGATGTACCAAACACACCAGTAAGGAGCGACCTTACACAGACAGATTGATTGACAGTGTCTTTGCTCAGAAATTTGACTTCACGGACCAAGTATACCTCCATACTGGGCTCGTGAGTCGGGTTGCAGGTAAAATCAGGGCAACCTCGTAGACCTCGTCTACCAAGATTGTCGCCGATCTACCGTCAACCAAGGACAGATAAAACAGAACAACAAAACCTTACATATTAAAATTCGACACTGAATACATAATTCAACACATATTCAAACTTACAACGTGCCATAATCTATCATATAATTAACATGCATGAAAGTTTCATAAATAAAACTTGAGATTTTAATTCTAATTATTCCACTATTTCAGAATATTTTATAGGTATCTACTTAAATATATATACATATATATACCTATATATATATATATATATATATATATATATATATATATATATATATATATATATATATATATATACTTAGACTCGGACCATAAGTTATGCATTCAGCACTCACCTGTTTTGTCTTAATTAAGTTTTTGAAAAGTCGGAATGAGGAGCACCTCCAGAACCTGTTCAAATACACGTATGTAAATTGAGACAATTACACACTAAAACTTGAACCATAAGGTTTTTACCACCCAAACATTTACAATCACTCAAGTTATCGTTTATTTTTAAAAGATGTCAAACACATAAAATTTGTGTCGAGATAACGACGGGGTTGGAAATATCAATTATTTTATCACATTTCTTTTAATTATAAAAACACACAATATCCATAATTCAATCTTTCCCAAATTCCTCTATATACGCATGCAATAAAATTAAAAAGGGGTTTCAAATTTTTAAAATTCATAGCAGAAACTTAACATCATTTTAGAACTATTCAGATCCACGTCCTTAGAAAACAGAAACTACATATACTCATTAGCAGCTCATCCTAATTACCACAACTAAAATGAGATAATATACTTAATATAATCAATCTTGATGCATATAATTGAACAAGTATAATTAATCTTTTATATCAAACGGTAAACAAGCCTATATCCATCCAGAGAGTGTGAATGCATGTGAGGGAAACAGAATGCTAGATTGCAACAGAGGAAAATGCAAAGATTAGAAATTACTTTATGCATGTTAACTAAATCACATAAATTTCAAAATTATCACAGTTTAATTTATTCTAATAATAATTTCAAACAGTAAAGACACTTTTGTTTGTACCAAATTTTAAGCATATAACTTTAAATATAAATTGAAATATGAAAAAGAATTTAAACATCATACTGAAAAATTTTCAACTTAATAAGCTATTCATAAAGTTAATTAGTTGGACTATGTATAGAAGCAAACATAGTTAAACTTTCTAATTTTGACATAATTATCAAGAGAGAAGCAAAGTTCAGAGCATTACCCTATTTGAGAAGATGAATCGACCTTAAGCTTTTGCGTGTGTGTGGGTTTAATTGAACTCTTGCTACAAGAGTTAAATAGGATGTTTTGGTCAAAGCCTTATCTCCTTCCCTTTCTTGCATGCCCTCCAGGTGGAGGAGAAATCTCCTCAGGAAGAGACATATGTAATGGAGAAAGGAAAATGGGCGCAGAGAATGATAGAATGCAGAGATGAAGAATCTTTAAAGGTTAAATTGCAAGATAGCCCCTCCTTTTATTAAGTTAAGTACTTATATATATATATATATATATATATATATATATATATATATATATATATATATATATATATATATATATATATATATTCTATATATTTTATTATAATATTCCCAATTAAAGTTTTGGACTTAAAAAAAAAATGTGCGTTATGAAAAAACAAATTTCATAGTTATATAAAGCAATACTTTAATTACACAAAATTAGACCGAAATTTATTCGGGGTTTCACACTCTTCCCCTCTAAAAAGAATTTGGTCCCCAAATTCAAACTGAAACTTCGAAAAGTTACGCATATCTTCTTTTGGCTCCCATGTGGCTTCCTCTATACTTTGGCTACGCCATAAAACCTTTACCACAGGAATTCTTCGATTCCGTAACTCCTTGAATTTTCTATCTAAAATAATAACTGGCTTCTCTTCATAGGTTAGACTTTCTTGAATTTTTAAAGGTTCATAGTCTAGTACATGGGATGGATCTGGATTGTATTTCTTTAAAAGTGATACATGGAACACATCATGTATCCCACCAAGGTCTGCCGGTAAGTCCAACTTGTAGGCAACATTTCCAATCCTTTCTAAAATTTTGAAGGGCCCAATGTACCGTGGTTTAAGCTTTCCTTCTTCACCATGTTTAATAAGTCCTTTCTTCGGAGATACTTTAAGAAACACTTGGTCTCCCACTTCAAATTCTAACGGCTTCCTTCGTCGATCAGCATAGCTTTTCTGACGACTCTGGGCGGCCAACATTATTTTCTTAATTACCGGCACGATCTCCATAGCTTTTTGAACCATCTCAGGAATTACATGATCTTCTTCCACAGCTACGGCGTTTGACAATTCTGCTCGTCCAAATCCCAATGGATTGGAGATCTACATTTTCGTCCGTATAGTGCTTCAAAGGGCGCCATTTGAATGGTTGACTGAAAACTATTGTTGTAAGCGAACTCTATTAGCGGCAAATTCTTATCCCAACTTCCTTTGAAGTCAAGTGCACAAGCACGAAGCATGTCTTCTAGAATTTGAATAGTCCGCTCTGATTGTCCATCTGTTTGGGGATGAGCTGTTGTACTGAAATGTAGCTTAGTCCCCAAAGCCTCCTGAATTTTCTTCCACAACCTTGACATAAATCTCGGATCTCTGTCTGATATAATATCCTTCGGTACTCCATGTAATCGAATGATCTGATCCCGGTACAATTCTGCTAGACGATCTATGGAGTAATTTATGCTGATGGGTATAAAATGGGCCACCTTTGTCAGTCTATCGACAATGACCCATACCGCACCATACTGGCTACGAGTTCGTGGTAAATTTGTCACGAAGTCCATCGTTATAGATTCCCATTTCCATTCGGGTATAGGTAATGGTTGAAGTAAACCTGATGGCCTTTGGTGTTCAATTTTTACTTGTTGACAAATCAAACATTTTGCCACATACTTCGCTACTTCTCTTTTCATATTTTCCCACCAAAAATGAGATTTTAAATCCTGATACATCTTATTCCCACCCGGGTGAATGCTATATCGGGAGCAATGAGCTTCTTCCAAAAAATTTTCTTTTAACCCGGCATCCTTAGGGACGCATAATCGTCCACGAAACCTTAGTATTCCCTCGGGATCAACAGTGAAAGATGAATCACTTAATCCCTGAAGTGACTCTTTGATCTTTTGGATTTTTTCATCTTGTTGTTGAGTCGTCACGATCTGATGAAGAATGTCCGGTCGTACTTGAAGACCGGCAAATAAAATTCCCATCCTAACTTCTTCAGGTTTCCAACAACATATATTCTCTAACATTCCCCATTCTTTTGCCATGAGGTGCGATGTTTTAACCTTTCGACTTAAAGCATCTGCAACTACATTAGCCTTCCCAGGGTGATACTGAATCGTGCAATCATAGTCATCCAAAAATTCCATCCAACGCCTCTGTCTCATATTCAATTCTTTTTGAGAGAAAAGAATTTTCAAACTTTTATGGTCTGTAAATACCACAAAAGCTACCCCATACAGATAATGTCTCCATTTTCCCAAGGCGAAAACTACCGCGGCTAATTCCAGGTCATGTGTTGGGTAGTTCTTTTCATACGGCTTTAGTTTTCTTGAGGCATATGCAATAACCTTACCGTTTTGCATCAAAACACAACCCAAACCTTCTTTTGACGCATCAGTGTATACCATGAAATTCTCTAGTCCATCGGGTAAAGCTAACACTGGTGCGGTTGTTAATCTTCTTTTGAGTTCTCGAAAGCTTGCCTTACACTTATCGTTCCATTCGAACGGGACCTTCTTCTGAGTTAACTTTGTCAATGGTGAGGCAATCTTAGAGAAATCTTGTATAAATCGTCAGTAATACCCTGCTAAGCCCAAGAAACTTCGGATTTCTGTTACCGTTTCTGGCCTCTTCCATTCAGTTACTGCTTCGACTTTGGAAGGATCGACCGCTATCCCATCTCCAGAGATAATATGGCCTAGAAAGGCTACTTGGTTCAGCCAAAACTCGCACTTACTAAACTTCGCATACAATCTATGATCCCTTAAAGTTTGTAAAACCTTACGAAGGTGAACTTCGTGCTCTTGATTGGACTTGGAGTAAATTAGGATATCGTCAATAAAGACGACTACAAACTGATCAAGATATGCTTTGAAAATTCGGTGCATTAAGTCCATAAAAACTGCAGGGGAATTAGTTAGTCCAAACGGCATTACCACAAATTCGTAATGCCCATACCTTGAGTTAAAAGCTGTCTTTGAAATATCTTCTTCCTTAATTCTGAGTTGATAATATCCTTGTCTCAAATCTAATTTGGAAAACACTCGGGACCCTTGCAACTGATCAAAAAGTTCCTCTATGTGTGGTAGAGGGTACTTGTTCTTGATGGTAACACTATTCAAGCCTCGAAAATCAATGCACAAACGCAACGACCCATCCTTCTTTTTCACAAAAAGCACCGGAGCTCCCCACGGTGATGAGCTAGGTCGAATGAACCCTTGTTCAAGCAATTCTTGAAGTTGAGTCTTCAATTCCTTGAGTTCGGCTGGGGCCATGCGATATGACTTCTTCGCAATAGGTGATGCTCCAGGAACAAGATCTATGGTAAACTCCACCTCTCGATTTGGTGGTAGTGTCGTCAACTCTTCTGGAAATACATCAACGAACTCAGACACTACTGGTACTTCTTTCAACTCCAATTTATCCTTAGGTTTATTGATAAGGTATGCGATATAACCTTGTCCGCCCTTAATAAGTTCCCGACGAGCTTGGGCGGCAAACAACAAGGGTATCCTTAAGGGTTTTCGAATACCCTTAAAACACACTTTTGGTTGTCCCAGTGTAGAAAGGGATACGGTTTTAAGACGACAGTCTAACTGCGCAGAGTGCGCGGACAACCAATCCATGCCAAGAATTACGTCGTACCCCTGAATTGGTAAGGTAATTAAATTGGCGGGAAAAATTTCTTTTTCGATAATAACCTCACAAGACTTGTAAACTGAGCTTGTTATAAATGAGGTACCTAAAGGAGTTTGAACCTCTAGTTCAAAAGGTAAGCTTTCAACCTTACGACCCAATTTGCAACTAAAACAAGGTGTTACGAAAGAGTGAGACGCTCCTGAATCAAATAATACTTTACATGGATGCCCAGAAATTGAAAGTATACCTTCCACAACGTCAGAGGCATCAGGTTCTGCTACAACTTCACCCTCTATAGCAAACGCTCGTCCAGGTACTCTTGGCTTGGGTGAATTTGCAGCCTGTGACGGACCTCCACTGGATGGAATAGATGAAGCCATTCCTTTAGGACAATTCTTTATAAAATGCTCCTGACTTCCACACCTTAAGCATTTTCCAGCTTTCTTCCAGGATCTAGCTTCATCATGGCCCTTGACCCCACAATGAGAGCAAATGATATCCTTGTATTTTCCCTGAGGGTTCCTTGGTTTACTGCTTGTCTGCGGACCTTTAGGATTCCATGGGCTTGCCTGCTCGATCCTTGGTCCTTTCCCAGAACCTCTTCCGGTTTGCCAGTTTGGCTGAGGAGGCCTTGACCTCTTTTCTGCAAACTGTATGGCATTAAGCTCTAGCAATCCACTTTCAATTCTTGTGGCTTTTTCCACTGCTTCTACAAATGACACAACATTTTGCGGGAGTAAAGCTTGTTGTAATTCTGGACGTAGACACTTGATGAAACGTCGAGTACGACGAGGTTCATCGTCCAGGAGATGAGGGGAAAATCTCACTAGCCGGGAATAAATTGCTTCAAACTGAGGTACTGACATGGTTCCTTGTTTTAATGATCCAAACTCTTCCTCACGTTGTTCTCTTACAACTGGCGGTACGTATTTATCATCGAAGTCTTTGATAAAGTTTCCCCATGTTCTCTCAGTCCGGTTGTGTTCCCATACCATTTCTCTAGAATGCCACCATGATCTTGCTGCATCTTCAAACAGGAAGGTGGCGAGAGAAATCTTTAGGGTATCAGAATAATCCAGGACTTTGAATATATTTTGTACTGCAGCAAGCCAAGCTTCAGCGATTCTGTCATCAGGCTCTCCATAGAATTTTGGGGGGTTGAACCACAAGAAACGCTCCAATGTTTGATCAAAGGAGGGAGGTGTAGGGGGTGGTAATGGATTATGAGTAGTATTTTGCAATGATCGAGAGAATTCTCCCAAGGCAGCAATGATTAGTTCCACTTGGCTCGACACCGGGGGTATTGGCGTCCCCGATGATTGCCCAGGGGGTGACTGGTTATCATCTGAATTACCTGTCATCTGATCATACGTATGTTTTGAGTCAATGGCTCAAAATATCATTAAAACCTCCTAACAAAATATTAAGTGCAGTAAATCTCTTAGTCTACGGAGCATATAATTCATATTAATAAAACATAACTAAATAACACGTGGAATAGCAAACAGACAACATAGTCTTACAACAACATTCATAAAATGAGCATACAGAAACAGAGAAATAACAGCAAAGAAGTCAGTAGATACGACGAACATGAAAAGTCTAAGGCCACCATGGCCAACCACAAAGAACACACATAACTCAAATCATGATCCTAAGTCCAACCCTCAGTCATCACTCTCTTCTGAGGGTTCATCCTCCATCGGGTCATCCTCTTCAGTAGTATCCGAAAGCACATGAACAAGGGCCCTAAGGCGATCACGAACTAGAACATCCCTAACCGCTCGACGATCCCTATCCTCTCGAACATTTCCTAATTCTTCCCTCATCTCCCTATTCTCGGTACGAACGGCCCTAGTCGCCGCGTCCGACTCTCGTTCCCTGATCCCTCCAACAATGGTACGACGAAAATAACGATCTCGATCCTGCTCCAGGGTATGTACCACCCGATTAGGGTAGGAACCCCGGAGACGCTCTCGCGGACCACCTAATCCACCCCGTAGAGAGGGTGGAGTATACACCTGACGTGAGCGAGACCTCCGATACATTATAGGATGAGGGGGCGAGTCAGCTCGACCCATTATCCCGTCCCCACTCTCTCCTGCCTGACCGTTTGGCTGTCCAAAACCCGAGGTATTGTAGCTTCCGTCACTTGCCATATCCTATCACAATCGAAAAAGTAAGATAACATAATCAATAGTGTAAATTCAATGATGAATGTAGACATGTAGACACGACACTAGACTTCCCAGATCTGACCTTGCTTCTACTCTTAAGCTCTGATACCATTTGTAACAACCCGCGTCCCCGAGATTTGATCCCGAATTGGGTAAATCCCGAGGTCGGGTATGTGAATGATGTAACAACAAAAATTTCTAAGTTAAACATTTCTAAGCTCAAAAGTACTAACTATGTTTCAAAAACATAGACTGCGATGAGCAGTCTGAATAAATGATAATTTAGTGAATAATTACATAAACCTTAGAGTATTTATATACAACAAAAGTATTCAAAGATTAGTTCAAAATATTGAAGAGATATACATAACAAAAGACTTAAGTACATATATTATCCGAAGCTGAACAAAATGAGGTGATCTAATTGAGACCAGAACTACCGACTCCTGGATTACCTGTAACTGAAAATTTTGACATGAAATGTGTAAGTTGATAATTCAACTTAGTGAGGCTGAATACTCGAATGATGAAGAGTGGTGTAAACATCTCAATTTATACATGTATAATATACTCGACTTAAATCAGACATTAGTTAAATAATTAATATAACCATTTCATATAATTCATACAGTAGATTTACTGATTGCCGACTCCTCTTACCCTCCATACGGATGTACCAAACATACCAATAAGGAGCGACCTTACACAGACAGATGCATTGACAATGTCTTTGCTCAGAAATTTGACTTCACGGACCAAGTATACCTCCATACTGGGCTCGTGAGTCGGGTTGCAGGTAAAATCAGGGCAACCTCGTAGACCTCGTCTACCAAGATTGTCGCCGATCTACCGTCAACCAAGGACAGATAAAACAGAACAAAACCTTACATATTAAAATTCGACACTGAATACATAATTCAACACATATTCAAACTTACAACGTGCCATAATCTATCATATAATTAACATGCATGAAAGTTTCATAAATAAAACTTGAGATTTTAATTCTAATTATTCCACTATTTCAGAATATTTTATAGGTATCTACTTAAATATATATACATATATATAATATATATATATATATATATATATATATATATTTTACACAATCCAGGAACTTCCATAACGTTGGCGTGATTCGGTTTGAGATACTTCGGACCATAAGTTATGCATTCAGCACTCACCTGTTTTGTCTTAATTAAGTTTTTGAAAAGTCGGAATGAGGAGCACCTCCAGAACATGTTCAAATACACGTATGTAAATTGAGACAATTACACACTAAAACTTGAACCATAAGGTTTTTACCACCCAAACATTTACAATCACTCAAGTTATCGTTAATTTTTAAAAGATGTCAAACACATAAAATTTGTGTCGAGATAACGACGGGGTTGGAAATATCAATTATTTTATCACATTTCTTTTAATTATAAAAACACACAATATCCATAATTCAATCTTTCCCAAATTCCTCTATATACGCATGCAATAAAATTAAAAAGGGGTTTCAAATTTTTAAAATTCATAGCAGAAACTTAACATCATTTTAGAACTATTCAGATCCACGTCCTTAGAAAACAGAAACTACATATACTCATTAGCAGCTCATCCTAATTACCACAACTAAAATGAGATAATATACTTAATATAATCAATCTTGATGCATATAATTGAACAAGTATAATTAATCTTTTATATCAAACGGTAAACAAACCTATATCCATCCAGAGAGTGTGAATGCATGTGAGGGAAACAGAATGCTAGATTGCAACAGAGGAAAATGCAAAGATTAGAAATTACTTTATGCATGTTAACTAAATCACATAAATTTCAAAATTATCACAGTTTAATTTATTCTAATAATAATTTCAAACAGTAAAAGACACTTTTGTTTGTACCAAATTCTAAGCATATAACTTTAAATATAAATTGAAATATGAAAAAGAATTTAAACATCATACTGAAAAATTTTCAACTTAATAAGCTATTCATAAAGTTAATTAATTGGACTATGTATAGAAGCAAACAAAGTTAAACTTTCTAATTTTGACATAATTATCAAGAGAGAAGCAAAGTTCAGAGCATTACCCTATTTGAGAAGATGAATCGACCTTAAGCTTTTGCGTGTGTGTCGGTTTAATTGAACTCTTGCTACAATAGTTAAATATGATGTTTTGGTCAAAGCCTTATCTCCTTCCCTTTCTTGCATGCCCTCCAGGTGGAGGAGAAATCTCCTCAGGAAGAGACATATGTAATGGAGAAAGGAAAATGGGCGCAGAGAATGATAGAATGCAGAGATGAAGAATCTTTAAAGGTTAAATTGCAAGATAGCCCCTCCTTTTATTAAGTTAAGTACTTATATATATATATGTATATATATATTCTATATATTTTATTATAATATTCCCAATTAAAGTTTTGGACTTAAAAAAATGTGCGTTATGAAAAAACAAATTTCATAGTTATATAAAACAATACTTTAATTACACAAAATTAGACCGAAATTTCTTCGGGGTTTCACACGATTCATGGAGATCATTAACCCCATGACTGCACTTGGAAAAATATACCCTCAAAGTGAGCAAGTCAAGAAGATTATGAGATCTCTCCCACGAGAATGGACACCTAAAGTCACTGACATACAAGAAGCCAAGGACCTCAACAAAATGACCATGGCTGAACTCATAGGCTCACTCACATCACATGAACTCACCATCCTGTCTAAGGAAGCGCAATTAAAGATAGAAGATCTATTGCATTTAACTCAAATATTTTGCAGGACGATGATAGTGACATTGAGGAACTAGACGAAGATGAGCGGAATGAAGAGATAGCCATGCTTACCAAAAGGCTTAACCAACTTTCAAGAAATAGGTTCACAAAAAGATTCTCAAAAAACAATAAGTCATTCAAAGCCGAGAACAAAGTGAGATGCTATGAATGTCACGAAACGGGACACATACATACTGAATGTCCACAATTAAAGAAATCCGAGAAATCATTGAAGAAACCAAAAGCAAAGGAATGATCGCGTCTTGGGATGAATCGGACTCCGAAGAAGAACAGACGGAAGATGAATCCGGAAATCTTTGCTTCATGACTCGAAATGAGGTACTACCTTCATACTATTTTGACGAATGTGATGATTTAGATAATGAAATAGATTGTGAAGATGAATGGACCGTTATGATAAATGAATGCAAAAAAGGATCTTAAAAATCTTGCTTCTAAAAATAAAAAACTTAAGAAAAAGATAACTTTGCTAAATAAAGAAAGAGAAGAATTTGACAATAAAATGAAAGAAAGCCTTGAGAAAATTGAAAAACTTGAAAATGAAAATTCTTGTATTTCAAAAGAAAATGCTTTTCTTAAAGCCAAAGTTGTTGATCTAACTAGATGTCTAGAAAAATTCACTAAAGGAAAGGAGAATCTAGATAGACTTCTAGGAATGCAAAATGTGTCATTAAATAGAGCCGGAATTGGATATGAGCATTGTGACGCCCGACTAACTCAATTGACTTAACACTTGTAAATGTCAATTTAATTGATTTGGTCGTGTGTCAATTCTAATAGAACATTCCATGGTATAAGATACGTACTATAATTATAATCTATACAGCGGAAGTTCTAGACTTACAAAGTTTCAAAACAAAGAGTGACTCATATTTAAAGTAAGGCATATTAGTCACTTTCTCCTACTTTACGTATTACAATCCAAATGAGAATCCAAACCTAGCACTTAATATGTTGAAAACTAACATATGATAATAAAGCATTTACATATATGACTTATGAAACTCAACAATTATCTCGCATTCTTAATCTCTTGATTCTTAGTTTCCAAACTCAATCTGAGAAAAGAACAACAATAGAAAGAGGTGTAAGTCTTGTTCGACTTAGTGAGGAATTGTGATGCCAAAACAAAGTTATATACGTATTAACAAGAATATGGATAGTGAACTAGAAAGGAATAGAAAAATTAGAGAGTATATGAAGCATTATTTATAAGATCAAGAAGTAAGGAGAACGAATTTCAGAAATTCATGTTCTTACTCGGTAAACAAAATCAAGTACAAATCTTATCCACCTTATACCTCCCTACGAGGAGCGACCACGCCAAACAAAAACAGAGGACATGCTCGGGTGCATGTCAGTTCAGTTCGGATCACTTACCCGCAACTAAACCACAGAGGGGTACTAATCAAAGAGATCATATACCGACGACCCGATGTCGCCCAGCCGTCAATTTTGTTAGTCTCAGGGCCCAACTTCCCAAGGGCGTCCCCAAGGGTGATAGTAACATAACAAAAGATATACATAATCCATAACTCGGGATAATATTACCTACTAGATTGAATGAAAGAAATGAGGGATGTCATTGTAAAGTCGAAATAGGAGTAAAGCACAATCAAAATCAACAGAACATGTTATATTAAGAATGGGCTCAATCAAGTCAGAAAGTAGAACATATATATAATAGAATGAGTTTGTACTTTGGAATAATATGAAATTTAGAATATCAAAGTTGTTCTTGTTCTCAGGGCGGTGTGCCAAGAGGGCTGAAGAAAGAACGAGAAGCCTCACCGAAGTTCGATTCTATCTTGTTAACTTGGTTCGATCGTATTCTCCCGACCTAATTTAAGTAAGCACTTATTAAAATCTTTAGTATATTATAATCATCACTAAACTTGAAGTAAACTAAGAATAATGGAACTATAAGCCTAGGAGTTTCAGATATTGTTAATAAATGAACAAACAAACCATCTTATTTAGTCGGCTTTTACTTTTAGTGTTGGCAGCAAAGCTTATTGTTTGAATAACTTTTTATATATGTAATGGAATGACCTGAAACAAAATCCTATGGTTTCCTAACTCAAAATAGTTTCATTAGATTGAAGGACATATAATTTTAAGTGGTCAGAATCAATAGTATATTAATGTCAAAATTTTCAGCAGAAGTTCAAAAGGAATTCAGGATAGGTTGACTAACACCTTCTCATTTCAACTAGTTAATAGAAGGTGAATACAAAGGTTAGCCCTTTTTTTTTATATAACATAAAAGCCATAAATTAACAGAAGATATCATAAGGTGATAAAAAGTAAAATTATGTCAGAAGATGAGTAAAAAAATAACATAAACACTCAAAACCCCAAAACAGTCCTAGTGAATCTAACTCCCCTGTTTGAGCTGTTCTGAATTCAAGCCACCACCGGCATATGAACCAGACATGGCATACTAAAATACTACTTGAACACACCAAATTTTGTCTTCTTTCCAATCCAACAAACAGATTCTAAAAATTCCAAACCGAACTCAACTTATAGGCTAAACAATAACACTGTGCAGAATTGTGTAGATTGTAAGTTTACCTTAATAACTTCCTTTGTAAGTGATGGATTGAGACAAGACTTGAACCTACTTCTTTCCAACTTTAAATTGATTCAAATATTAACTTGAATCAAAAGTTTTCAGTTAGATATTAGGTATAAAAGAAAAGAACTTCAGGTGTATAAGTTAGGAGAAGAATTCATACCTTGACTTGCTTCTATTTCTTCCTAGAGTTCTTAAGCTCTTATGGACGTTTTTCTTTGTTTATTTGGAGGAAAGTGTGGTCTATTTAATAGCTCTATAGTTTCCTTAAGTGGGAAGAAAGAATGGTTTTATTGTAATAATGTTAAGAGGTTGGGGTAAAAGTTTTCTTGTCTAGATCTTTCTTACCTTAAGTCTTGTTTGGTGAAACAAAGTTTTCACCTATTTACTTACGAAAATTGTATAAACTATTTAATAATAATTCTATATTTTTACCATTTCAATTAATTTCTTTGTTAGGGATGTTACAAGCATTCTTTTGACAAATTAAGCAAACTTGCAAAAAGTTCTTCTTTGTCTTACCATACTTGCAATTTATGTGGAAAAACAGGTCACAAATCCTGTAATTGCATCTACAAATGGAACAACGCCAATAAACTTATGTGGATACCTAAAAATGTTGTGACTAACTTGCAAGGACCCAAAATCTGGGTACCTAAAGTGCAAATCTTGTCTCATTGTTGAATAGGTACAAAAGACTCCTTCACGAAAATACAAATGGTTTCTTGATAGCGGCTGTTCTCGTCACATGACGGGAGATCTATCTAAATTTTGTGAAATTGATAAAAGTGAAGGAGGCTACGTTACCTTTGCGGACAACACGAAAGGTAAAATGATTGGTCGTGGAAATGTTGGTAAGAATTCATCTACATGCATTAAAGACGTTTGGTTTATTAAAGGATTAAAATATAATTTATTGAGTATTAGCCAATTCTGTGATAACGGTTATGAAGTTTATTTTGAAACATCCAAGTGCATTGTTAAAAAGGATGGAAAATTTTTTTTTGAAGCTTTAAGAGAAGGTAATACTTATTGCATTGATTTTGTTGATTTATCTAACCAAAATGTCAAGTGTTTAGCAGTAAGTGATAACTCCCAATCAATCTGGCATAGACGTCTTGGCCCCGTAAACACTGATTTAATGTCAAAAATTGCAAAGACGGACCTTGTGAGAGGAATACCAAAAATCACTTATCAAAAGGAAGGACTCTGCGATGCTTGCCAAATGGGCAAACAAATCAAGAGCTCATTCAAACCCAAAAAGGTAGTAACCACAACAAGACCTCTTGAACTATTGCACCTTGATCTTTTCGGTCCTATGAAAACAAGAACTCTAGCAGGTAAAAGATTTGTTTTCGTCATTGTTGATGATTATTCTCGCTTTACATGGGTTCTATTTCTTGCGCACAAAAATGAAGCCTTAGATGCGTTTATTACTTTGACTAAAAAGTTGCAAAATAAAAAGGGTTATCTTATTAATTCGATTAGAACTGATCATGGTACTGAATTTGATTCTACATACTTTGCTTCGTTTTGTGATGAAAATGGTTACTCTCATAATTTTTCTGCACCTAAGACCCCTCAACAAAATGGCGTAGTTGAAAGAAAGAATCGTGTTTTACAAGAAATGGCAAGAACTTTTTCACATGAATATAGTGTGCCTAAATCTTTCTGGCCTGAGGCCGTTAGTACTGCATGCCATATATCTAATCGTATTTTTCTTAGATCCATCTTAAATAAAACTCCGTATGAACTTTGGAATGGAAAAATGCCTAATATTGCTTACTTTAGAGTCTTTGGTTGCAAATGTTATATTCTTAATGATCGTGATTATCTTACTAAATTTGACCCTAAAGCTGATGAAGACATGTTTGTCAGACACTATGTGACTAGTAAAGCATATCGTGTTATAACAAAAGGAAGCAAACTATACAAGAATCTATGCATGTTCGTTTTGATGAAACTAACCACTTTGATGCCATGAAATCCTTGAGCAATAATGTTTCAGATGTTGAAGACGAGATCACAATTGAAAAACAGAAACTGCAGGAACCAGTACAGGAACAAGTAACCAAAATAGAATAACGTTCCGAAGAGAATTCGGAACATGAAGCAGAAACAGAAACTGAAGAAGGAAGTTCCAGAACTAAAAATGAACCAGCCGTCAGAAAGTTCAAACATGCATCTAGCCATCCCACTACACAAGTGATTGGTGATCTAAGGAGTGGACTTCAAACCAGATCAAAGGTACAACAACATCAAAATGCCAATTTCGTCCTACTCTCAATCACTGAACCAAAAGACGTTAATGAATCACTAAGGGATGAATCTTGGGTTGCCGCTATGAAAGATGAGCTCGCTCAATTCGATAAAAATTAGGTATGGACTCTAGTCGAAAGGCCGAGTAAGAACACCATCATTGGAACAAAATGGGTATTTATAAATAAACTCAATGAAGAATGTGAGGTTACTCGAAACAAGGCGAGATTAGTCGCTAAAGGCTACAATCAACAAGAAGGTCTCGATTTCGATGAAACCTATGCTCCTGTTGCTAGACTTGAATCTATTCGTATGTTACTCGCTTATGCCTCTTTTAAAAAATTTACTCTTTTTCAAATGGACGTTAAAAGTGCCTTTTTAAAACGTTTCTTAAATAAAGAAGTTTTTGTGGAGCAACCCCCGGGTTTTGAAAATGAAAAATTTCCTAACCATGTTTTTAAATTGTCAAAAGCTCTTTATGGATTAAAACAAGCCCATAGGGCTTGGTACGAAAGATTAAGTAAATTTCTTTTAGAAAATGGTTTTTCTATTGGTACTGTTGATACAACACTCTTTCTAAAAGCAAATGAAAATGGTTTGTTAATTGTTCAAATTTACGTTGATGATATAATATTTGGTTCTACTAATGATCTTCTTTGCCAAGACTTTGCTAAGTGTATGCAGGATGAATTTGAGATGAGTCTTATGGGCGAACTAACATATTTCCTTGGGCTTCAAATAAAACAAAATGAAAAGGGAATCTTTATTTGTCAAACGAAATACACAAAGGAACTCATCAAAAGATTTGGAATGGACGAGTGCAAAGAAATGGGTACTCCCATGAGCCCTACCACGAAACTTGATAAGGACGAGAAAGGTAAACCCTTTGATGAAACAAGGTATCGAGGTATGATCGGAAGTCTTCTTTACTTAACTGCTAGTAGGCCCAATATAATGTTTGCCACTTGTTATTGTGCTCGTTTTCAATCTGCACCAAAAGAGTCACATTTTGTCGCTGTCAAAAGAATTTTTCGGTAGTTAAAAGGAACCATAAATTTTGGTCTATGGTATCCAACTAGCAAACTTTTTAATCTCACTGGCTACTCTGATGCGGACTTAGCAGGATGCTTGCTAGACCGTAAAAGTACCAGTGGCACATGTCAACTCTTGGGAAATTGTCTTGTTGCATGGCATAGTAAAAAGCAAAACTCTGTTGCACTTTCAACCGCTGAAGCGGAATATGTTGCATTATCTAATTGTTGTGCTCAAATTATGTGGATGAAAAGTTATTTGCGTGATTTTGGTTTAATGTTTGAAAATGTGGAAATATTATGTGATAATTCGAGTGCCATTAGTATTACTAAGAATCCAGTGCAACATTCTCGTACTAAGCATATAGGTATTAAATTTCATTTCATACGTGACAATGTGCAAAAAGGAAATATCTGTGTTAATTTTGTGAACTCTGAAAATCAACTTGCAGATATTTTTACAAAGGCAGTCGCTGAAGATCAATTTTGTTTGAATAGAAAAAATTTAGGCATTTTAAGTGAAAATGAAATTTGAAAAGATTATGCTTCCGCCTAATTATTCGTGAAACTCTGATCTTATTCCCATCTTACGAATATTGCCTAACTTAAGAGTGAACTGATTGATTGACAAAAGGGGGAGAAGAAGTAACTTGATGCTTGTTCAAAGATCTGCTTATATTTTGAATATTATATTGATATGAGATTATTATTGCAGATATGATCCCTTGATTATTGCTTATTGATAGTATGCATTGGACTTAACTTGCTCATATATACATTGGCATTGCATGATTTTGAAAATTTGCATAAAAATATTTTTTCAAAAATTCATTGGTCAAAGAGACTTAACAATTAATGTTAAGGCCTCTGTTTAAGATAGTCCAAAACAAATGAAGAAGGCCCAAGTCTGATACGAAAAGGCTTATGCAAATTATGAAGGAAGACCATGAGAAGACCAATTTTAGCTAAAGGCTCGTTATGAATGAAGATCAAGATCGAAGCCCATAGCACCCCTGAAGGGCCCAATTTGTTATTCAAGAAAATTGTGGTCTACTTAGTAAGTATTTTCAATTGATTAAAAGAGCAAGAAAATTCTTATCCCAATCTTTTTAAATACTTTTGACCCAAGTTTTTTTGCCTTTTCCTAAAAATTGCTTTAAACCAAAGTTGTCAACTTCTTGGTATTCAAAATCAGCCGTGACTTTCTCAATTAACTATGGCCGAATATTACTCTTTAATTAAGCCTAATTATCTTGTAAATTTATTTAATTTTGGCCATTGTTTTTGAATTCTTAATCAAATCAATTTTTAAAGGGAAGATTTCTTTCAAATCCCTTGACTTAGCTAGCAAAATAATTTGTCTCCAATTTATCTAGCTAAATATCTTACCCTTTTATCTAAAATCAATTATTTTGGAAAAATTTCATCTCCACCTAATTACTAAACCTTGTCCACATTCATTAGAAAATTAGTCACATGATTTAATCTTACAACATTTTTTTTAAATGTGACAAAATCATTTTAAATTTCAAAATCCTTCCTTATTAAACCAACTCTATTCAATTATAAATACCAACTCATTTTCACTCAATTCCAAAAAGTCTCACTTGCTAAATCATTCTCTCATTGCTAAAGTGTTTTTGAGTAGTCTTTATTTTTGCAAAAATCTTTTTCTCAAAAAGGCTTTTTAAAAATATATTTTCTTCTTGCTCTTGAAATCTTGAATATACTCTAAGTAATAGAAGAAAAATATTAGCGTTTTCTCAATTGCAAAATCAGCTCACTTTGGAGCATTTATTTGTAATCAAAGTTTTACTATTGTTTTCTGAGCGAAAGTTTTTGTACTTGCAAGCTCGTAGTGCGATAGGACTGAGTGTTCTAGCAAGCACTGTTTTTGTGCGATAGGTAGGGACCTAACAAGCACGTTTTTTTGTTGAGCGATAGGTTAGGCATAGCAAGCTTGTTTCGAGAGAAAGAATTGATCATGTAATCTCGAGTGGCGAAGGTTTGTCCTGCAAGCCACAATATATTAGTGGATTTTACCCAGGGGTGCTGGAAGAGAGGAAGTAGGCCGTTGGGGCGCGAACCTCTATAAATTGTGTTTGCTTTCTCTCCTTTTATTATTTGCACTTTACTTCTTATCGTAACTTTAATCTTATAATCATTGGAACAATTAACTTTTATTTAAAGTTACTGGAACTATTTATTAATTGTCTTCTGGGAAATAAACTCTTTGAAAAAGTTATATACTTAATTCGCCCCCTTTAGGTATCATACTCCTACAACAAATTATTGCACGTTACATTTTCATTTATCTTAGTTTACATGTTCAAACATTTTTTATAACTCACTAAGCTCTAAAATAGTAAAAACCAACCATCGACACATTACTTTGTTCAATTGATTTGGCAAAATCAAGTTGAAAAACAAGAAAATTAATCCATGTCTTTAGGTGAAATAATACATAAGAATGAGATCTCTACGAAATATCACTTCGTATCATGTTAAACTTGTGGTGAAATTAAATTTTAATATTTTGTATTTATTGAAATTTTATGATATATTCGGTTAATCTTGCCCTCCAAACAATGAGAAATTATTTAGTGTAACCGCTGCACCACGTCATCAAGTACACGTGGTGCAACCTACCAATACACTTGGGACACGTGGAGTAATAATCCACATCATCCATGTTCTGGCAATGTGAACACAATTTTTTGAATCCCTATTTTCTGGGAACATGGCTAGAATATGGGATGATGTGGATTATCTCCACATGTCCCAAGTATATTGGTGGGCTACACCACGTGTACTTGATGACGTGGTGCAGCGGTTATATTAAATAATCTCTCCCAAACAATAGGGATGGAGAATACATTATTTCTGGTGAATGGAGGTCAACGACACTGGTGGACCAAATGTTAAATTATAGGGCTAAATTCGACAAAACTAAATTTGGATAAGAAGCATAATTACAGGACTTAAAAAGGAATTTTGCCACTAAACTATATTGTAAATGTATAATTTATTTATTTATTTATTATCGAATCTTAGATCTGCTGCAGATCTGATCAAAATATATTCCTATTCTTTGTTCATATATTTCGGATCACTAATCTTGTTAATCACATCTATTGTATTTCTAATTGGATAAATATCCTAATAAATCAGACCGAATTCGAAATAGATTTGATTAACATCCAACATGTTGACAACCTAATTTTGAAGAAATTTGCCCCAAATTTATTATTAGGCGTCTCAAAGTCCCAAACCATAAACATGAGAACTACTACACAAAGAAACGGAGGTCAAATTGCATTTCTAGCCCTTGTAAGAAATACATAAACATTTACACCCACATATCCCTTGTAGATACATAATTCAAGTCCATACACATACCAAATATACCAAGTTCAAGAAAATCTTCCTGAATCCAAGTAGTACAAGAAAATGAAAAAATAATAGAATACTGCATATAACAACACACATCATATTATATGGCTGAGTAACTGTAATCGTCTTCCGGCGGAGTCTGAGAAAGAGTAGTTAGGATGACGAATGTCCCAAATAAGATCGTAACTATGGCCGTGAAATTGACAAGGAAAGCCTCAGAACCGTATTTTGCAAGACCCGAGCTCTGAAGGAATGTAAGCTTTTCGAGGTATCCGAGTGTGGCGGTTCCAATAGCTAAGATATAGACAAAGGTGCCGAAAAGCACATGCCATGGAAGCGACTCACTTCTAATTGCGGATGTTCCACCGGGGTAGAAAAACACCAAGAAACCGTAAATCCACTGCAAATTGTGAAAATAACATCAAACGACAAGAACATGAACGAGGGGGAATAGACAAGAGTATAATTAATGTTTCTAGTTGGTGTCCGGCCCGTGATTTGGGGCTTTTAAAAATTTTGGGCACACATGCCTAACTCTCAAGAAAGTGTCCATCAATATGGACAATACGAGTATAAACTATTCCTGAGGCATAGTCAAATTACAAGGAGACCCTCTTCTGCTTGAAAACTTACACAAACTACTCTGGTATGCAATACATCACTTTAACAACCCGATGGCGTTAATTCCTAAAAATTAAAGTTATTTTCCAAGAATACCCTCAATCGATTAATAACATAAGATAAATTTTAGGGGGTAATTGTTATATTTATGTAAGATTGTCTTAGTTAGTAATGTCTATCAAGTAATAAATGGCTGAATGTTCATAAATTAGTATGAGGACATGTATGTTCTTTCAGCAAATTCGTTAGGGCTTGCTAATGGATATCATATTGAAGGGTAGTTTGCGTAATTTTTCAAACATGAGATGTTTCGCTATAATCTGACCATACTTTAGGGGTAGTACATGTGATTTACTAAACAACGTCGTAATTCAAGCCAAGGGTGTAAATTGAAAGGAAAAAGTGAGACCAACTAAACGAGTACTAAACGAGAACTGAAACCTATGCATCAGAGCATTCATTACCTGAATACCGTAGAGAACGATAACACCAATTCCGAGCCAGGAGTGTAAACTGTATAAATTGGCAATATTGCTTTCATTATGAAACTTGAATGCCATGTATATTCCAAGTATGCCGAGTATAAGAGCGATGGCATGCAAGATAAGATGTACCAATTTCTTCTCCGGTTTCTTTAGTGGCAGGCTTTTGTAACTAATTATGGCTGCAGTAAAAGAGAAATAAAAGATTAAAGAACTTTTCTATAAATGTCGGGACAAACCATGTGAATGCATCTTCTGATTACCTTCACCGCCAATTATAATAAACCCAATAAGCATTAAAACGGGGTGAAGCTGGATCAAAGAAGAAAACGAAATATGAGATTCACATGTTACAACTTATGCAGATTACAAAAAAATCCAATATGAATTAAGTTAAGTTAGTTGAATTTCATGCATTATCCAGTCGACTTCATGAATGAGTTCAAAATTGGCAAACAAGCAATTTACATCCTTTATGTTTTAAGTTGCTGCAATTTTAGTCCTCTTACGCGCAATTTTAGTCCTAAAGTCGCCGAAATTAAAATTACTGCCAAAAATTGCCACAATTTATGGGGAAACAAAGATATGGATAGGGATTCAAAAAATTGTCATAATAATCAGTATAAAGGGGAAGATATGGAGGCAAATAAGTGTTATTTTGCCACCAATTTATTTGACAAGGTAACGTGGCGGATTACGATCGCACAAAATTCCTAATTTGTTAGTTTGCGCCATTGGGTGACAATTTTTAGACATTTATTTCAATCCCGAAGAGTTAAGGATTAAAATTGCGGGTAAGAAGACTAAAAGGGCGTAAACTCAAGTGTCCCATTTTCGCGTCCCTGCATAAGTTATAGGACCAATATTGCTTTCTGCCGTTCAAAATTTATACATCTTCTTTACTCCTAGAACTAAAATGTGACAGTAAAGTTATAAAATCATTCAAGAGTGTAAAGAGCAAGAAGATTTCAAATCAATGTAAAGGTGTACTTACTTGAAGATGATTTTCTCATCTTCAATTACTAATTACTCCCTAACTTGTTTTTGATGATTTCTTGTTTTCTACCCATCAATCAGACATTAATTACTTTCATAGCCCACACACACCAAAAAAAAAAAAAAACAGCTAAATCAAAACCAAACAAAAAAAGTCAATCACATATTCTAATCCACATAGTAAAAACGATGCTTTACAAAAATCACACCATTTAAGAGGTAAGAAAAGGGAATTTTACATTGAATATGAGATTCTTGTTGGTAGCTTCCCAAGCCAAACCACCCCTGAAGCTGATATTCCAAATCAACACCAAAATTGCAGCTACGATTCCCAGAAAGTGTGCAACATAAGAAATTGGTAAAGCCTTTACCCCTATCGCCATTTCTTTCTTCCTTTTGGTTTTTTTTCCCTTTTTCTTTTCTGGGTATCACTCGAACAAGATAAAAGTTCCAAATTTCCAATTTATCTAATCCTTTTCATTTCATTTCATTTTCATCTGGGTTCTTCTTGTTTTCCTGTGTTAATTATTACTTAACTATTATGTCAATAGAACAATTCTGACCGTTAGATGAAGCTACTTGAAAGATTTAGATTGGTTGTTTATTTGCCAGGTGGCAGTCAACTATTGGGTTATCTGTAGCCCACGTGTTCAAGCTAGCATAGACGTTCGTGTTTGATTTTGATACCTCAAATTTTTCTAACTACTTTCTGCATTCTCTCTCTTAGCCATGGTTGGTGTGAGTTGGTTTATTATCTCGATAAAATTAGAGAAAACGTCTAAAATTAATTAGTGATTTTTTATTTTTGTCATGAACTAATTTAATTTTTTTTGGAATATTATCCCAAATTAATTACTAATTTTTTATTTTTAATCTCAACAACTCGTCGAATTTCGTGCTATATTTCACCATTTTGCATGAATTTAGGGGGTAAATGCAAAATACTTCCCCGTGTTATGCTAAACCTGCAAGAAAGTACCATGTGAAATTTTTATTGCACCACACTTCCTTATGTTTTTCAAAATCCTGCAAATAATATCCAATTTGTAAAAATTTCAAGAAATCATTTTAAAAATATATCACATGAAGATGTAGGGACCAACTTGAAGTATTTTAGAAATTATTTCTTGAAATATGTCGATCCAAAACGACCTATTTTCCACAAACTGAGTATTTTTTGCAGGGTTTTTGAAAACACAAAGAAGTTTGGGGTAATAAAAATTTCACAGGGTAGTTTCTTGCAGGTTTAGCGGAACACAGGGGAGTATCTTTCATTTTCCCCTGAATTTAGTCTCAATAATAAATTTTTAATTTAATAGAAATAACGGTTCAATTTAGTAATTAGTTTGGGACCAATTCCGTAATATTGAGTACTTGTTCATGCTAACATTTACCATGTCATGACATGTAAACAATCATGTGGTAATTTAACGGACAATGTGTAAATTTCGTCTCATAATTAACGATGAAATGAAAAATATTAAACTACGGGATAAAATTTGATGAGATGATATCGTTTGAAAAGTTTTCTATAATTTTATCTTGTCCCCTTATACTTTCTTTAATTGGATTTATTTTAAGAGTGGACATAAAACTAAAATACAACTTTAAAATATTGAGCAACGTGAACTCCACACTTGCAGTCAATAGAGTATTAAATATCTCTCTACAAGTGGAATTTTTTTATTTGTTTTAATTACTATCATAAATTTCGGATAAGTGGATTGACAACTGATTTTTTGATACCCTACCTATGCACTTGGACGAGAAGCGATGGAGAATACAAACTTTTTATGATCGATATTTGGATTAAGCCATTTGATAATGACTTGGAATGTGATTGGATAAGCTCAGGTAATGCATGACGTCAGTTGTTGATAAAGTGGGCCCAACAATAATAATCATTTGGGCCAACGGTATTGACCCGGAAGATTCAGGTGGGTCAACGGCCCATATTTTAGCTTAATTGGCTTTGTGTGAGAAAGTAATACTAATGTTTATAGTAACTTGGGCCTTGGGGTAGTAATATCTTCTTCTCAAATATCTTAATTCATATTTTCTTTTTTATGTTCCGAAATAAAGTACTGTATTACTATTACTTAAAAACAAGGTTATTATTTTCAAAATCATCATTTCACCTCAAACAATATTTTGATACCATTAATTATAAATCACTAGCCGATGAGGCATTAGCAAGCTGATACTCCATTATTAATTATGGATATTTATTTGGTTTAATATAATCTTTGTAATTATTTTTGTACTTGGATACCAATTAAATATATGCGAATAGATTTTCTGATATAGTAATTGATACATTAATTCACCTAGGGGTGGGCGTTTGGGTCGGGTATTTTGGAACCCGTCCCGACCCGTTTGGATATTTCTCATTTGGGACAAAAAATGGATATTTTGGGTTCGGATACCCGAACCCGAAATATATTTTCGGGTTGGGTATTGGGTATTAGATTCACACCCGAATGGGTATTTAAAAACAAAATTGATTGTAATATATTGAATAATTGAATCTTGAAGGCTTGAGACATTTGTGTTGTTTTGTTTTAAAGTTATTGTGTACAATTAATGTTTGAATTCATTTATTTACAATTTTACATACATATATGTTTAAAAAAAAATCTTTAAAAAAAAGAGTGAAATTTCGGGTACCTGCCAGATCGGATCGAGTTTTGGGTGTGAAAATTCACTACCCGCCAGGTCGGGTACCCGACCCGAAATACTCAATACCCTAAATACCCGACCTGCGCCCACCCCTAAATTCACCATCTAAAAAAACAATATAAAGTTATCCAATTTTTTTTTTCTTACAACTCTATAAATGAATGGATTGAGATAAATAGTACGGAGTGATTAACTACTCACTATGACTTGTTGCCAAAAACCCAAAATAGCATTTTGGCAAGATCAAACATGACTTCACTTTATTGCTGGTAACAAATAACATTTTCTTTCTCCAAAAGAAAAAAAAAAAAAAAAGAAAAAGGAGTAAACACCTTTTCAGATTTCAGTTCAATTTATTTTGGCAATACATTTACTTGCATGATTTCATAAACTTTCTTCTGTTTTCATATACAAAGCTCAATGTACACCCTAACATTACATTTCTCCACAATGCTCAAGAGTTATCTAATAACGCAAAAAAACAGCTACGACATTATACTTAAATCTCGAGCCACAGAAAATGAGCTGCACCTGAATTGATGATATGTACAAATGAATCTGTATAGTTTAATCGTAATAGTTTCTATCAACTTCATACAATGCATACCAGGTGCTATAATCTTCTTTGTGAAGTACGAGAATTATTATTATCACCCCAGACCAGCTTACTTTGCCCTCCATTTCCATTCGTTGAAAAGGATAACTTCTGCAGTTCAGCAAAAACATGTTAATATGCGGAAAAAGAGTACTCAATTATATCGCATAGGAAATTCATTGGCCTACCCTTCGTGATCTTTTATCGATTGGAGTCCATGGAGGAACACTAGAAGCAGAAGCCTTCTCATTGTTCTTCAATGAGCTCAATGCTTGTGAAGTTCTCTTTAGTCTTTTTTGATCTACTATTTTATTTGGGGTGTTATTGCTACCTCCTTCGTACTTGTAGAATTCGAAAATTGAAGGACTCTTCCTTTTAGTAAGCCTTGATGTGCTCTCAGAGAAATTGTAACAAGGGGAGGAGGATAAGTTACGAGGAATGGATTGCTGACGCAATCTACTCTTTTCCCTTATTCTGTTGAGAAACTCAATTGTCCAAGGTGATCCTTGTTTCGTTTGTGTAGAGTGAAGAGCATTTGAGAGTGGTGTGCCACTAGAATTCCTTGTATTCGTTTGTCGAAAAGAGGGATTGTATGAATTCTGGGGAGCCTTTTGCAACATATCATCTTCCATGAGCCCTCTTTGGCAATTTGTAGGAGTATTCCTTCTGTCATTGGTAGCAAAACGAGGTTTAATTTCTTCCTTCCTAGTCTGTACTGTATCTCTTCGTGAAATCCAGGCATCAGAGGCAGAATCGATATCTATCGGATCCGTGATATTTGCACCGCAAGACAATGCACTCATTCTTGATTTTCTAGCCATGTAATCTTTGTCCTTGTCTAGCAGAAAGGGTGAAAAGCATTCCTTAAACGCTGGAGTATCATCTACATCAATAACTTCACCTATAAATTTATCTTGTGGTATCCCAGGGACCTTTATACTTTGTCTTCTGTGGTCGTTCGTGGTTTCAGGAGCTGATCTCCAGCAATTTGCATCAAATTCCTCGAAACTAAATAATTTGTCAATGGAAGATGAATTGAACTGGCCCGGCTTATTGGAAATTTCTGCACTTCCAGACAGCCAAGAATTACAAGAGACAGACGGTTTGGGAGGATAAAGGATGTCATCTGGAAGTGGATCAAGCGGCTCCATATGAAACAAGTCATTTGGAGGCTCAACATCGTTGTAAAGATCATGAGTGTATTTTAGTCTTTTCTTCTCAGATGCTCTTTTAAATTGGACATTTCTTGAGTCAGATGCACTTTTGAATTGGACATTTCCGGAGTCTGGAACTGAAGATACTGAAGAGGAGTGGTCTGTCAATCCAGATTTACAATCCTCTCGCTCCCCGTATTTGCTTGTTGCACTTAGCAAAGCAATGCTTTCATCAGGAACTTTATACTTTTTAAGAGCACAAATTTTTCCCTCATTTGACAATTCAAGAAACTTGCCCAGTGTGTTTCCTGAAGACAATATTGCATGAGCTGAGAGAGGATTGATTGAAGGAAATGCAGTGAGGAAAGATTCAGCTAGGGTTTCTGATTCTGAAACTTTGGGGTAGAGACCCCTACACGACTTTGATGCCAAATTGATGCAAGATAATATAATTTCTTCAGTCATTTCAGATGAATATGAGAAGAAGAGCTGTATTTCAATTCCTAAGCTAGCTGCAGCAGCATAGAGTTCATCTGATGATTCCATAACGCTGCTTAGGAAACTACCTTCGCCCTCAAAGATCTGTAAGGAAAACCAATTAAATACTTAATTACCAAACATGCCTAAAGAAACTACAGTATTTACAAAGCTTGGTTAAGCTTTTGTTTGATACAGTCATGAGAAGATTCAGTGTATGGAACTGACATAATAAAGTATACTAAGTTCTCCAACCCTTTGTAGTTACTAAAAAATTTGATAACTCGCATAGAATGAAGTGTTTATTTTGTTTACTTATCTAATTCTGTATGAGCAATATTGACGCAATAATTGATAGTTAAATAATGAGAATTTTTCCGTTGTGATATGGTGCAACTGACATGATTTTCTTCATTTCTTTGTACTCCTTAGTAATTGGTAAGACAGAGGTGCCAGTGTTGTATATGAAGGAACACTTCAAAAGCTTAAGCTATTTGGTTTTTTATATAACATATGCAAGTTATAATTTGCACCAAACACTCACCATGTAAAAGATGCACCAAAAAAGGTCAAGTATTCAATTATGAGAGAAGAATTATGCCTTAAAAGTAAAAACAGCAAGGAATAATTGGTCTAATCTTTAAAGAAATTACCAGAATGGAGCAATTGAATGCAAAACTCAGTGAAGTCAAAATACTCGCTGCAATGCTTTCTACACATAATGGCAAGCATGAAAAGGCCTCGTCTGGAGCTGAAGCTTTCTTTCCAATATTTCTGCTGTCATACCAAGTGAGGCCAACTGCAGCACTTACTATTAGATCAACAGGTAGACTTATATCACGTTCTACAATTTCTGCTCCTTCTTTCTCCATACCAAGAATCCTTTGATATGTGCTTCTTCTGGAAATAACCATTTCTTCATTGAGATTTCGGGTATTCACTATTATGATAGTATCAGACCAAAAGGGCTTGCATGGGAGATTTTGCCTCAATTCCGAGTCCACTGGCATAGATTGAAACGGCATCTTAGTGCAGTCTTCACCTTCAGTTACAGCATTTACAGGTCCATTATCATAGGCATCCTTCACAGGTATAGTATTTAATAGCTCTTCTAACTTAGATTTTCTTTGCACCAATGTAGAACCAGGATCTTTTTTCTGAAAAACAATTGAAAATATATTAACAGACTACAAGTCATGTAAGTAAGTTAACTATAATCAACAATCTAAAGATAACAACTCAAACAAAGGTCACACTATAGAAACCATGTCTTTTTCACAACTAAATTTTGAAGAAAATCTCCATGCATTACAACCTTGAAATTTTAAATGCGGATAACAGAAGAAACACAGGTATAAAGTAGAGGTAATCAAACAGGCCAAATGAATAACAAAAATCCTGACACAATAATGGAGTATGATACAGTACATGGCAACATTATTGAGTAACTGAGATTCGTCTTTTATAGAAAAAGAGGACTCTATCAAAAGGTATGACTTCTATCCACACCGCAATGAAATGCACAACCCATCATCATTATGCATTAGAGTTTACAAAGGTTAAAAGAAAAGAGAAAACAAAAATGAAAGGCTTCAATGGGAAGGAAAAGATAGACTTAGGAGTTAAGAAAGCATATGGCTTAATACTTCAATAAATTCAAAATCAATCTTAAATTATGAATAAAGGAAAGAGGAAACCATAGTTTTTATGGCATGTGTGTGTTTAACTATATTTAAAGCACTAAAGGGCATACCAGATTATATCATGAAAATACAATTATATCGCCTAAAATGTAAATGTTTGAGCATTATTTTTTATGTTCAAAACGTATGTGAATATTTCATCACCAAGAATCAATCACTTCTAGATGCTTGATATCAGAGAACTATCATGCCGAAGTTTCAAATGCATCAAGTACTGTGCAATTTAGGGCTCTTTTGAGTCCAGTGCACGATAGTGAACACATTTCTGGAAAACAATAAAATCACCAGCCATGATCTTATAGTTCATCAGATCAGCAGTAAAAAAACTCAATTTCAAAAATTTAGACTTGCCATACAAGTTCGATACTTTTGGGCATGCCCACACCATCAGAAAGAGCTTTGGCAATGCTCAAGTCCTCCAATTCCACCTTGAGGAAATAAAGAGTGGGAAAACCATTCAACTTTGGGAAGATAGAGGATATTCTGGATGATTCATCTGAGCCTCCATATTCCAAGATGAAGCTGAACTTGCTAAAGGGAAATGAGGCAGATACATAGCTAGGAGAACAACAGAGTAGAAAAAAGAATGGAATCATTAGCCAACTGCTTTAGGACTACCTGATCTAAATAACTTATGTAGTGGCTTAAGCAATTCTAAAAGCAGCTTTGGAGCACAGTGGAAACAATAAACAGAAAGTTTTAAATCGTTAAGCAATAAACTTCTGCAGAAATTAACAAGCTCTAGGCAGATTTGATATGTGAATACTCTTGATATGGCAAAAAGTTGGTGTGATGTCCCATCAAGATAATGTAGGTTAGTACTTTTTCGTTTTCTGAGAAGGTGTATGTTAGTACTTGAAAGGGTCTATTCAGACAAGTGTCTTCTGACATGTCTTGATACTAAGCTTGAAAGGAAAGAGTATTATTTCCTAGAGAATCCATAACATAATCGACAATGGACAATTTAAATGATGATACATGAAAAAAAAAAACGATCACATGCAATTTTATCAATTTCCTGTTATGCAGCTGATACACTTACTCATGGGATACCAAACAGCAGTCTGAAGAAAGCATCATATTTATTGTGGTGTCTGTGATCTCATAACATTTATACTGTGGATTTGGATGGATGGAAAAACTCTGTGGCTCATTGTGTGATATATTCAAGAGAGTCAACAGTCTCCTCAATGGCCACCAGAAAACTCTGTCAGAAACGATTAAAATTGTAGAACTACTGTTGCTTAAGTTTGTCTGTAGAATTCCTTGCACAATAGAGATGGATGGATGGATCATACAGAGTTCTTTCTCAGCTTTCTCGTACTCGTCCCTGATCATGTTATGAAGAAAACTTAATCTAGATTTCACAAACTGAAGGTTTGTGCTCAATTTATCCAAATATAGATAAGTGGCTTGGACCCCATAATAGCACAGGTAGAAAGCCATCTGTTTAATTGCACACAACATGGCCAACACCATTACATCATCATCATTCTGAGAGTAATAAGTACTTGATATAAGTTTTTCCTCCAGCCGACTCATAAGCTTTTCTTTCGGAATTTGAAGTAAAGTCAAGTCATTGGAAGTTTGATATTGTTGCATATGTATCAACTCTTTCTCATTTTCCAAGAAGGCCAGGAAATGCTTCGACAAAAAATCAATGAGTAGTAGAATATTGTCAGACAACTTTACTTGATGCAACTGAACATCCCACTTCTGCTGAACCACAGTGGTAGCCTTAGCATCAGTAGAATCATCATTGGTCATAAGCACTTGACACATAGTTTTAGTATTAACTGACTTGCCTGCAGGCATATTTTCTCTTCCTGTAATGTAGTTACGAGGATTCAAAAAAAAATCAAGATCACTAGACATGGATTCTCCAAAAAGTGGAACTTTTTCAACACTGCTTTTCAGTAAAAAATTCTCATTTGTGACTTTTCCATCTCCATGATTGCTCAAACTTGTTGAATTTGCTTTTCCAGAAGAAGCATGAAGCACAGAGACATCACATCTAGGTAAGTCAAGTTTTTCCTTGTCATTTTCTGCATTATGTTTATTGACATCTTCAGAGAGAATAAAATCAAATATCAGCTTTCCACCGTTGCTTAAGTTCAAAGCAGCATCAATGTTGTAAGTTACTATCTCCTCCATCATCTTCCAACAAGAAGAATAGTTAACCATGTCACAGCCATCTTCTCTGAGATAATGCCAATCAAGGTATAGACCATCTGATGCTGATGAAGACTGCCAATCCACCTGGGTCAATAGTTCCTCAATCACTGAATGCAACGACCTAGTATGTCCATGCTCTGGAAGGATAGGTACAGGCAAAGATTTGAAAGAGTCGTCCATAAGGGTAAGCTCATGGCAAACAATCAATTCACTAAAACTTCTAAAGTTCATAGCTTCTCCAAACATCGGTTCACATGTTTCAGCTTCAACCTCCTTTGCTGAATCTGAGAATACCTCGATGAATGTATATGGATCCAAATCAAAAAACATATATTCATCAAATATTGGGTTCGTTGACCAAATTGAATCATCTTCTGGTTTCTCACATTGGAAAACTGAGTATTCATGGATGTTTGCCAGATCTACAATGCTTCTATAGTCCAAATGTGACAAATAATCTGTCTCTTCAAGGTACTTCTTTGCATCAATATGATGTAATAGATCCTTTATCAAGTCAAACTCCACAGAACCCAAAACCTCCTTGTTGTTACTAATCATTTCATCTGGTTGTGCCAATTGCGGTATTTCAATAATTTCAAAATTTAAAAGTTCATCCACCTTATATTTATTTCCATCAATACCCATAGTTTCCTCATCCACTTCAAAAAGAGGAAATTCAATATTATGAGAAAGTAGGTTTCCTTGAACAGAACAAGCATCTTCCGAAAAATCGACCTTTTTGTCCATTGAGTATTCCACATTCATGTCATCAACTGAGTATACTGACTGTTGAATCTCGAGGTGATTGTGTACTTTAAGCTCAGAACTTAGCAGATCCTGCAAGTTTCACTTCCAAACTTATAGACGAGATCGTGGTTTTTAGAATAAATGATACGTAGGACTTTATTAATCTCAGGCTAATTTTTTTAGAATAAATGATAAATATCTCGTATATGTGAACATAAAGTTCAAGAGATTTACCATTTTACATTCAGCGTCTGAAATCTCGGAGAAAATATTCAAGATCTCTTTATGGGACTGGAAAGAAATTTTCTGTTGAATACAAAGAAAGGTAAATAAATTGATACTGTAGTTTGAGCATATAAAGATAGCTGAAAAGGAATCTTTCTCTGTGCCTCAGGAAAGTTACCGGTGAAAGCAAGGAGATATCCATCTCCGGAATCTCAAATTGCACAAATTTATTAAATTTCTGACCCTCGTTAGCGGAGTTTGCCCCATCCTTCTCCAATAAAAAGAGTAGAATTTGGATAATACCCTGAACATAGATTAATGGTAACAGGGAACGTTGCAAAGAGACAACTTATTTTGATACCTGAATCTCTTGTTTGTCAGAACCCAAGCCAACCACTTGTTTTTCGCCATAACAAATCTCCGAGCTCCTCTGCCATGTTTCAAAGATTTAGACTAGAAAAGACTAACATGACATAAATATTTATACTTTACACCATGAAGTGTGAAGTTTCATCATGGGAAAATAATGCTCGGTGTATTCAAACATTTAGGGACAGTAGATACTGACTCGCAAATCTTTTTTTATACTAGTTAAGCACACCCATGCACTGTTGCATGATCTAATAGATCTTAATATATACCTCAGGCTGCTTGAAATGGAAAAAACAAAAATGCTAGTTAAAATCAAAGTACAGCCAGTGCATCAACTAATCCAACGAGTCATGGCATTAATATGTTGCGGATTCTTATTCAAAACAATAAGTGTTTTTCATCTGCCAGGTATGACTACCTAATATATAATCCAAAAAATACTGGTCCTTGCATCAGATATTTCGTTTACATCACTAAATTTCCATGGAATCACTAGTAAAACTGAAATGTCTGGAAAACAAATTAAAGCAAAGTTCAATTGTTTACATACTATAACCAACTGTTAACCACCTTTTCATATCACAATTATCCACAGTTATCACATCCCTGCAAAAGTGAGCTTCACTAAACCACTACTTAATCTTCTCACAACTCTCTACACAAGTAAAATTACCATACATTTGCAAACAAACTTTATAAAATCATCAGGTACAATGCAATTCTCCTGATAACACCTTAAGCAGAGAATTCAAATTCGTCTGATCGAAGATTCAGAAAAGCATAACTGACAACAAGATGAAAACCAAAAGATATATACACATATCGCCAACACCATTCACAAATCATCTTGTAAGTAGATCACAAAATTATGAGAATATAAAACTCAAAATTCCAAATAGAATGAAGATCATAATCACGTATCTAAATTCAATTACCTCCAGAGGCAAAACCTCTGCATTTTCCTTGGAGCAATCAGTACTATTCCGTTCCTCGTAATGAGTAACATCGATGAAGTGAGGAAGGACGTCAGACAAGAATATTGAGAGAGCGTCGTCGATCGGAAGCTTCTGGATCTCCGGAGAGATGCCGAAATCCGGAATCTCATCTAAGGAGCGGAGGAAAATAGCGGAGAATGACGGATTATCCGGAGGAGGAAGGTGAGGGAGCGGAAGGTAGAAGAAATCTAGGGTTTGGATTGGACCACAGCTGGCGTCGCCGGTGGGGAGAAAGCGATTTCGCATTGCTTTGAGCTGAGGAGAGTGGGGAAGTGAGAATTTCAAAGTTTTAATGAGGTGAGTTTTGGCGGCAACACAGAAAAGAATTCGTGTTGCCGCGTTACCTGCGGTTTCGTGCAGTGCGAGTTTTAAAGCTAAAATCGTTCTCTCTTTAACCTCTTTAGATACTTTTGGGGGTTTTTGTAAGAATTTGGCAAAAATTCAAAAATAATCATGTAATTTTGTGATTCTTTCAAAAATAGTTTGTAACTATAATGAGTTCATTAACTTTCACCTAAGTTCGATTTTAGTCATATGCATAACAAATTTCGTTGTTCAACTTTCAATAAGTTTCAATTTTGTCATGTAAATACAATTTTTTTCCTCCATTCTCTAATAAGTTTCAATTTTTTGTTCTCAAATTACAAACTTTGTCTTCGATAATAGGACCAATTAGTAATCACAAGACTAAAAATGAAACTTATTGAAGTTACAAGGCAATGTATGCATAGAACTAAAACTGAAATTGGGTAAAAATTAGAGGAAAAAATTTATTATGCACAAGACTAAGGGCCTGTTTGTTTGGTGTTTGGAAAAGTAGTTTGGGAGAGTAGTGGAGGTTTGTGAGATAATCTCGATTTCCGTAATGTTGTTTGTTTGGGTTTTGAGAGAGTGGTTTGAGAAATAAAGTAGATATAAGTTTTTTTTTTTTTTTTTTTTGAAGAATTAGGTTGTAGATGTAGGATGTGTAAGACTTTATGTCAAATTATGTTTGTTGTAAGATAAATTCTGTAAGAGATAGGTTACTTTATATCAAATCAGAGTATAATTTGTATAGGTTTTGTTTAAAGATAAGAAAATTGTTATTTGTTTGGGTTTTGAAAAAATAGTTTGAGAAAATTGAGAGATGAAAAATTTATTTCAGAAAATAAAAAACATGTTTGTTTGGCATTTCCCAAACACGAAAATTTTCTGAAACGCCAAACAAACATGCCCTCTACATTTAGTCAAAATTTTCTAATCATGATCATATTTGGCTTTTTTTTTTTTTTTTTATTAAGTTTGCATTACACTCTTTCGTCTTTAGTCATCCAAGCCGTCTCTTATTTCACTAAGCGAATTACATCACAATTTTTAACTCCCTTGTTCATTTATAAACAAAAAGAAAAAAAATTACCTCAAATTCCCTTCTTTTTAGTAAAATTATCAAATAAATTTGTTTGGCTATTGGTTATATTAAAATATATATTATAAAGTAAGTTTAATTATGTGACAACGAAAGAAGCATGGCCAAACTAATTTAATGTTTAAATATTCGGATGAAAAACAGATTGCATGGCTTCAAGTCATGCACTCGAGTCTATGTTAGACAAAGTTTTTCGTAAGCCTTGGAACAACATCCAACTGATCATTTTCGTGAATGAAACCGAACATTTCTGCTTCTTTACGATTCAATCGGATATTCGAAGTACTTGTGTACTAGTTGGTTCAGTAGGTTCAGGATTAACTCTCACTATTTGTGGAGATGAGTCCGAATCTTGGACTTCATCAAGTTCTACGATTGTTCCATTTCTATTACTAAGGAAATTATCACACAAGAAGTGCGCGTTCCTCGAAACGAACGTCCTTCGTTCTTTAGTATCGTAGAATAGGTATCCAATGGATTCCTTGTGATACCACACAAATTTGCATAAACTAGATCTACTATCCAGTTTGTCTCCTTTTTTTTTTTCTAACATCACGGAAGATCCCCATACTAGCAGACTTGGATATACGGGTGCTTTACCATACCATTCTTGCTGCGGCATCGTAGGCACATAATTTGACGGTACTAAATTTAGTATCTTCGAAGTAGTTAAGAGTGCCAATCTCCAAAATGAAAAGAAAGTTTAGTGAAATTCATCATGGAATGAACCATGTCCAACAAAGTTCGATTCCCTCTTCCAGACACTCCATTGAGTTGAGGTGTCCTAGGAGGAGTTCGCCGTGAGAGAGTCCCATTCTCTTGAAGATGATTGAGGAAGTTGTAGGATCTCAAGCGCTTTACCACTGCACCAAAAGCAATTGCTGTTAGTGATGGTGCAACTATTAATCTTTAACCCAAGGTTGATTCCTGTAGGGCACCCCCTACAGTTCACAACGGCAGCGCAGAGCCCCACACTAAGCGGTGGACGGACATGAGGGGCTTCGCAAGAATTCACGTGGATCCTCGGGTCTCCTCCGTGAACCTCGGCAAGTTGGGCTGCCAGACTCCGATGTAGCAAGCGCCACAGCGAATCCGTAAGGGTGACTGCTGGAACCCCATAAATCCCAACAGAGGAAGTCTTGGCTTAAGAATTCTTGACCTCGATTTGATTAATACTATGTCCTAGTTGGTTCTCTTCTTCCATTCGAAACTCGTTGAACTTTTCAATAATTTCGGATTTGTACATCATCAAGTATACATATCCAAAACGAGTAAAGTCGTCAATGAATGTTACGAAGTAGGAGAAGCCTTCTCTTGGACTAACACTCAGTGGTCCACAAACATCAGTATGGATCAAATCCAATGTTTGTTTGGTCCGCTTTGGATTCCCTATGAAAGGAGATCTGCTCATATTTCCTTTAAGATAGGAATCGCAAGTTGGAAGGCCATCAAAGTTCGGTATATCGAGAGCTTTAGAAGTGACCAACTTTTGGATCCTACTCTTGGAGATATGTCCAAGTCTAGCTTGCCAAAGTTGTGGACTATTATTATCATAGTCAATTGAATTAACTCATTAATTAGTCACTTATGTTGTAAATTATTTAATATAGCTCTTATGTTTAGTGATTAGATGTGAAGAGATTGAATAATAATAATAATAATATTAAAAAAGAGAGATATGAGAGCACATAGAAAATAAACGTGTAGAGAATTGGGGGATATAATTTGGGGAGGGGAGATATTTTATTAAATAACCAAGTATGTTACATGTGGAGTTACAAATCCCACAATATATGGGATGTGGGATAGTGGATAACTATTACAAATAAAACCCTAAACTATATAAGTACTAAATAGGAATACCCACTAATATATTTTACAGCATTCCCCCTTGGGGATTCCTATTGAGCCATTATTAGGCTTTTCGTGCTGTCTCGTTAAAACCTTCCGAGTAATAAAAACCCAGTGGGAAAAAATAACCTCAGTTAGGAAAAAAATGTATAGTGCATGCTATTGCTCGAAATAGCACTCACCAGAATGGCATCACTAGGTTTCTGACTAACGTAGTAGTATCCTCTATTGGAAGAGCTCAAGATAGCAAACCGGAAAAATTGATAAAACTTACGAAATGAGGCATGAAGACCCTTCACAATCATAAGAACAGCAAAGGCAACAATGAAGGCTTTGGTGGTATGGACAAGTTGGGTTAAAGAAACAAGGGAAGTATCAAGAAATTGAAGGAATATTATATGCAAAAGGTATCTAAGCCCATGATCCAAGTGAGAAGCATTGAAGGCGCTACAGTTTTCTGGAGGAGTGTTCACTCTCTCCTTGGGAGAAGGGATGGTTATCTGAAAATCCGAGGGAAAATATCGACCGTAGTCCCTCTGCAAGACAGGAAAGTCTAGGTCAATGTAGCGAGTCGGGAGAAACTCAATAGGGACAGAAACTTGTGGTTGAGCATTCTTGGACTCTTTCGAAGCTTTGGATGCAATCTCCTCTTCCGAAAGTATCTTCACTACTAATGTATCCTTTTGCCCTTCTACGTCGCTCCTGAACTCCTCAACGGGGACGTCATCTATTGTCTCCTCATTTTCAGATGAGAGACACTATCAGAACTCTCGATAACCGTGGTAATAACCAGGTCTTATTTATCTTGAAGGGGAGAATCGGGGTTTCTTGAAGAAGATGCCATTTTATGCAGAAATAGTTAGAAGCTCGAGAAGATTAGTGTTTGAAGAGATTATCGACTTGATTGTTACTGTTAGATTTCTGAATTTGGTTGGTAAAAGGTAAAAATGACCTTGTAAAAGTTCGATTATATATATGGTATGGAAAAGACGCTTTAGCCCTCAGCGACAATTCATCTTCCCACCAGTTAAAAGCTAAAGAATTGGTCCCACGGTGCCAGGGTTGGCTTCTTTAGGATTCTACTCAGTGTTTTTAAAATCGGACCGGAGATAGAACCGGCAACCCAACTGGTTACTGGTTTTATTAGTCTAACCGGTTTGACCATTGGTTCAACCGTTATAACCGTAATAATTATAGCTATATTTTAAATAATTATATGATTGAACTAAAATACACAATATTGAAAATATAATAAAACAATTTTCAATATATATTTTGGACCAAGAAATTCAATCTATATTTGTATTTTAATTTATCAAAACTTTACAATATTTATTCTTTATTTTAATTCAACAAATGTCATTCATTAGTTTCTGTCTGTGTTACTATTCTTCTTGGGCCTATTTACCTTTAGGAGCATAAAATTGAATAATAATGTGACATAAAAACAACACTTTGATGGGCTTGGGCCTATTTTAACATTAAGTGAAAAAAACCCTAATATTTCCCCCACCCCCCTTGCTTTCTCTACCAAGCAGCCATTTTTTTCATTTCATACTTCACTCTTCTTACCTCCTTATCTCCGCAGGCAAAGCATCCCAGCCACCTATTTTTTCTCACATTTCTTTTTGCAATCCATTTTTCAGTTCCCCTCTTCTTCTATCTTATCTTCTAGAAGTATTATTTGATCATTCTTATGGATATTATACAATTACACAAATTATTATTTATGAAATCACCTTTAGGCACAAATCGAAAATCATTAAAGTGAAAGGAAAGGGAAAAAAAGAACGAGAAAAAGGGAGAAAAGAAGAGAACCGCTGGTTCATCCGGTCGAGCGGTTCACCGGTTTTGCCGGTTTTTGACCGGTTTCTGCCGGTTCATACTGGTTTTCTACACTCCTGGTTTTTTGGATCAGATCGGACCGGATAGCCTGCCGGTTAGCAGTTGAACCGAGCGGACCGGCTGGTCCGGTCCGATTTTCAGAACACTTATACGATTGGGTTCAAGAGATGTGTACTATTTTCCTTGTTCAGTTTTTATCCCAAAAGTGGATTTTTTAAAACAAGATTTTTAATGAGGCATAATCCATGAATCTCGATCAAACGATAGACTTATCTTGATTACTTCAATGAGCTACAACTATGATTACGCTCGAGAAGTGGGGGAGTACTGATGGGGGATATTGTCACACGTAAGTCTGAGTCTATTACTCTGAGAAGGTATGGGTCATTACGATCTCATAAGTGAATTCTCTTCGAAGAATGGAGTTCGATTTAGCCTACAATTCATAATCTTATCAATCTAGCAGAAGAGCCCGAATGAGTGTAGGATATTATTAGGGCTAGGAATATGTTTACTATACAAACTTGACTCTTCATTGTAATACGGTTACGCACATACATAAACATCAAGCATTGTAATATCATTACTCTAATAATATAGTTTTTGCTCTCCATTGAATGTAAGTTCTTTTTACTGATTCTTACGCTATTTTTACTTTGTGTTACATCATTCTGAGTACTTTATCCAAGCCCATAATTCAAATCGAATATATCATGATCATATCTTATTTCCCCTTATTACCGCAGCCTAACCAAATTCAGTAAAACCACGTAATAACCCTTAAGTGTTATATATATGGGCAATGTATTATAGATGAAGGCAATTCAATTCAATATATTTCAGTCCAATTTCACAAAAGTGGCCCGATAAAGAATTATTGGTAATGTACAGCTATTCCAAAAATTATTAGTTGAGCGTTTTGACTGAATTCTAATAGTGATATTTGCATATTTACACTCAAATTAAAATTAGACATTTTTACCATAATTAGACTTTTATTAAAAAAATAGATTTATCAATTATGCTAATAGAAAATAAATATAATTAAGATTGCAACTTTTATACAAGTATATTTAATTTATGTAAAATACACTTTTACTTTACTTTATAAAAAAATTAAATTGTTGTTCTTCATTTATTCTAAAATAAATTCATTAAATATTGTCCCTATAACTTTATTTATTGATTTATGCTGTTGAAATCAAGGATATCTTAAGAATTAGTCAAAAAAAAAATTTGATTTTTGAAACTAAAACTTTATGGACAACATCACAATTTAATAAAAAAATTTGGAGGTAAATACGCAATTATTAGTTTTGAAGTTCAATCAATAAGGTCAAATCTTATCTTGGGGATGAATATACAATTTCACTTTCAAAATTCACCCAATTCCTAATTTTTGGGAGTAAATGTTCAAATATCTTTTCAAATCTTAGTCACAGTAAATATTAAATTTCATCACATGGTTAAGTTCACTTACATGGTTTGGGTTTAACTAATCTCAAAAACTAGCTTATGAGTTGAGGATTATCAAGACCTTTTATGGTAGACATATTACTGTTTTCCAATGCATGTGATGTAACGCCGAGTACTTTAAGAATTTTTAAATATAATTTATTGGATTTTTTATCCAATTTAGTGTGACACACTTAATTTTTAATGATATTTAGTGTTTCTTTTAGCTTAAAGGTACAAATTAAAGTTTTCATGCACAAAAATAAAACTTGAAAATTATTTGGAAATATAAGAAAAATATTATAAAATTTTTAGAAAAAATTATAAAAAAAATTTGGGCTGGATCGCGCATTGTTTTTAATTTGGGGCGAAAATGCACTTTTCCAAAAATTTGAGGGCAAAGTGCAAAATCACCCCAAAATCTTGTAGGCTGAAAATAGTGTAATTATACAACTCATAGGGTAGCCTTAGGGCTGCTAGTGCATGACCTTGGGTGCATAAAGCTTCTTCACTCAAGAAATCCTTGTATTGGTGGGATGAGGGTGTAATTATGTTCTCCTATTTTCCATGTATATGTATATGTGCATGTATATACATGAATAAATACACTTACACAAGCATTTATTTATTTTTAGAACTTGAAAACATTTAGAGAAATTTTTGTGATAAAATTAATAATAATAAAGATAGTAGGGTGTTAGCTAGTTGAAGAGAACAAGGAAGAGCCACTACCTCCTCTTGCACCACGGCCGCCACTGTCCGCCGCCACCATGCCATTGTCCGCCGCCACCGTGCCACCATCCACCGCCATGTGTTAAGGAGGAGTTCAAGTTTTGGTTAAAACCCCTTCTTTTATATTTCATTTTGCCCACATTAGAAAACCCTAATTTTTTTTATGTTCTTGAAAAATCTTTTGAAAATCCTTAAAATTTTAGTTGATGTCACAACTTTAATTTTTCCATATTTGTTGATGTCTATAATCTAGATTTTTGGAGTTCTTGAATAAGTTTCATGTTTAGAAAAGAAAGATTGAAAATGAGTTGTTTAATACACTATAGATGTGAAATAATTTCTAAAAGATTTGATTTTAAAAGTAATTTTTCATGTATATGATTTGATAATTGATTTTTGTTGGAGATTTTGTGGACCTATGTTTTTCCTTCCTAATTTAATATTTTGGGTATTTTCCTGGAGATGAAAAGCATGTTTTCCTCCAAAGAAATTTACATGTGCACTAAACTGAAAAGAAAAAAAAATGGTGGGTTCATTTTGAATTTTTCGATGACTGGTCGGAGCCACCCGTCGCGGGTCTATGCCGGCTATCTAGCTGTGCCCGCCGTCCAGCAAGTCCTGCCTGCTGTACTGTTGGACAGTCCCTTTTGGGCCTGCTACAAATCAGGCCCAAAAGGGCCCTGATGCATTGTGGGTCTTCTAATGCAGCAGGCCCAGTGTTAAAAAAAAAAGGGAGAAAAGAAAGAAAGAAAAAAGAAAATTAAATCACAAAATATTTTTTAAGCTAGTAATGATAAATTTTGTACAAAGATTTTTCTCTAGATGTAATAAATACATTTCCTAAAATATAGCAAACTTATTTATGGAGAGTTAAATAAACATTATAGATTCTAATTAGAATATTTTTTTTTCCAATTAGACTTTGATTCTAATTTAAAAATCAAATCATTGTTTGAATACTTGAGGAATATAAAGTTACTTGAAAGTAATAACTTAACTTAAATTTTGCTGGTTAAATCATATGCACATTTTGAACGGTTAAATTCAAGTCAATTCTTTAAGTGGCTATGTTTGCCCCACTTCTCGAATGAACCATATAATCTTTAGGTTGGACTTAAGTGACCATGTTTTGACTGTGGCTTCGATGCTGATCGACCACGACTCCATTGTGTGCTCAACTAAAGCATTGCTTTGGTGTGTCTAGAATCTCTGTAGCATAATTAGACTCTAAGATCATTGCGTAATTGTATACAGGATCCAGAGATGCCACCTTTACGCATATTCTCTAGAATCGTAAGCAGCAAAGGTGAGTCTTGTGTGTTACTTTTGCGTATGCCTGAATGTGCTAGTAGGTCGAGTCAGAACTGTAACTTAGTCTCAAACAAACAAGCATGTGATGTATGATACGTGAAGAACTCGACCGCTAGGACAAGCCACACGTTGAGTTATTATGCTAATGCCTATTTGTTTATGAGTCATTGATATTGTATACTGAACTGTTATTGAGTTGTTTACTGATTTCTTGTTACTGGATTGTTACTGTACTATATTGATTGTTATCACTGTGTGGGTCCCGATACTTGGTGTGCGGAATCATGGGTAACCTGGAAGGTTAGGGCCGGAGGGTTACCTCGATCCACCGTAAACCCGCTTCACGAGCCAAATGTGGAGGTTACACTTGGGGAGTGAATGTCAAACTCCTGGCATTTGACTTCAATGCACACTATTATGTAAGGTCGCACCTTACTTGGAGTGTTTGGTTGTGGTTTTCCTGACTGTGGATTGGAGGGTAAGAGGAGGACGGCATCAACAACTATTGGTTACTTGTTTAGCGTGCATAAATTGTTTAACATATATTATGTTAAATTCTACGCATCACACGTACATGTGCACTACAACCTCACCAAGTTGGAGGATCAACTTATGCATTCCATGTTTCTATCTTTTCAGCTTCAAGTGTTTGGGGAAACGATAGTTCATGTTGCGGTTAGGTCATCGCGGTTGCGGTCCAACCCTAGTTTTGGAGAGTAGTTGTACATTTTTTAAGATTAGTATTTGATTTTAATATCCTCCCTTCTGCTGATGTTTCAAATCTTCTATAACATTTAAGTCAATTTTTATAATATTTTATTATTTAGCTAATTCTGTAAGGTGACCATTTTTATTGAAGATGATTTTAATTCTTCAATATTTGATCTTAATCTTGCTTTGTCCTTGTTGGGTTTCACAAGTTGTTTCACCACATCATTTTTCCTTCAAAATTTATTTTAAATATTTCCGCTTTAAATTATAATATTAAATCGAATTTATTTTTCTTTCAAAAACTTAGTAATTTAAATTATTCTTATATTGCTCCGCATTAAACTTTCCCAATTGAAAATGGATTTTTATTTTGTCAATAAACTAAATAATATAAATTATTTTATATATTTATTGTTGGCTGATTATGGACTAATCGACTTCGAATTCAACTTTAAAATTTTCATTTTGGTTTTATACCCGTTTAAAAAAATCGGTATTTTAACATTTTCCTTAATTAAAAAAATTTAATTGAGTATTATCCAACAGACCCGCAGAGTCGGGCCGTCACATGTGAGGCATTTTATCTCAACACTCCCCCTTCACGTTTGGGTAGACAGAATGTGTTGGTGGAAAAGTAAATCACGTGACATTATACAAACCCCAACCTTGTGATTTTGTGACATGTGGGTAAAGCACAACACACGAATTTTTCCAGATCGTGTGAGTTGAAGAAAAAATCCCATCATGCGAGTAAGGAAGAGTGCATCACGAAAAGAGATGGCCTACATTAACCTATAGGATCTGATACCATATTATAATAGGTACTTAGTCAGATTTATAATCTCCATTAATGGAGTTTTGATATTGGACAAAAGAGATGAAATAGCTAGCAGAAAGTAAATTGAATAAGCTGCTGAAAAAGAATAATTGTGTAACACTTATGAAAAGTAGGGTTTAAATCCTATATATACAGAGGTGAGGCTGCTAAAACAAAAAATTGGAAAAGTGTTAAACTTAACGCTAACAAAACCAAAAAATCAAAAAAGGAAAAATGACAAAATAAATACAAAAGGATAAAATTCTCAAATTGAGGTATTTGTCTTGTACGCAATCTGAGATAGAAACATGGAATTACTGATGTTGGTATAAATTAGAGAAGGTTTTGAAGATGACAAAAAGGCCATAATGGTTTTGAAGATCAAAATGTTAAGTCATCAACTAAGAACAACTTAGTGAAACCTATCTCAAGGTCTTGAAGCGAAGTAACCGAATCAGCCGAGTGGGATATCAGATTGGTTATCATCAGCCGAGTCAAGATAGATGTGTTCATTCTTGAATCAGCCGAGTAGCCATCAGCCGAGTGTTCCCATCAGCGAAGTGAAGTCGGTGAAGTAAGCTTATCAACGGTAACCAGCTGAGTGCATTAAATGCGAATGGACATAAAGTGAACATCCGTACAACAGAGTGTACAAAAGACAGTCTGCAAAAGCAAAAGGTGCCGTCATAGAATAAGACCATTGCTCAGGGTTAAAGAGTAATTTCGCTTCCTTCAACGGGCAGAAATTCAAATCCGGAGTATAAATAGAAGACTAACTGGAGATCTGAAATGAGACTTGCACAATTCAAGATCACATCTTAAGAGCGAGATCCATCAGTTGAGTCGTCTGATCACAAGCCCAGTCATTTGTTGACGAAGCTTTTTGTTGAAGAACAGAGAACTTACGTTGTCTGTCTGAGTGACTTTCAACTGAGAAAAGAAAGGAGTGTATATCCATCTGTGTGAAGTGATATAGCTTCTTAGTGTAGGTTTTCTTTGTGAGTTCCTATACTGAAAATGGCGTGAGGAGTGTAGATCCATCTGTGTGAGTGATCTAGCTTCGGAGAGTAGGATTTCTGTGTGATTTCTTACTGCGCACTTGTGGCCTTTTCATTTGTTGATCGGCGCAAGCATTGTATACTGTTAACTTTGTGTTTTCTAGTATAACCCAAGATCTGTGTGACTTGGAATAGTGGACTAAAGGATTTTTATCAATATAACCACTATAAAAATTATGTGTGTTTGATTCATAGTTTCTTTACCTTGCTTACTTTCAAAAGAACTCAAACATACGAACTGAACCAAAAGATTTTAAAAAGGAGTTGTGAAAACTGGGGATAAAATCTTTTGAGTGAGAAAACTTAAAGAGGAACAGATTGGTTGAAAAACACTTGATAAATCCGCTGCCAACTAGTTTCTAAAACTCTAATATTTCATCTGAATCAGCTAAGTGAAATCAGACGAGTGGTCAACTCTGCTGCTCAAAGCTTTGTGCGCGAACAACTTAGTAGTCTTACGAATTCTAGATCAGCTTAGTCTGCTGACAGAAAAAGTTGAAGAAAAAGTTTTAAAGTTTTCAGAGGTCTATTCACCCCCCCTCTAGACCTCATTGACCACTTTTGGGACCAACAAGTGGTATCAGAGCAGGTTGGTTCATCTGATCCTCTGCCTGATCAAACGAACTTGATCCAAGGTGTGTTTTTCAAATTTTTCAAAAAGAGAGCATATTTTGAAAATCAAAAACTTTTTGAAAAATGGATGTCATAAGCCATGTTCCTCACATTGGCCTTATGGACTACGAAAGCTGGTAAATCAGAATGGAAATCCTTCTTGCCGCCTATGACGACAACATGCTTACTTGTTTTTCAAAAGGACCATTCAGATTTCAGAAGACTGTGAAGGTTGCTGGCCAACCAGATCAGATAGTTGACAAATAGCTGGATGAGCTGACTCCCAAAGAAGTCAAGTTAGTAAACCTTGATAAAAAGGCTAAGCTCATTATGTTCAAAGTTGTAGACGAAGAAAGATTCCAGAAGATCAAGCATTTCAAAACTGCCAAAGAGATGTGGGATAAAGTCTGCGAGCTAAGCGAAGGAAACGACGCTATCAAAGAACACAAGCTCAGTGTGGCTCTTGAGGAGTTTGAAAATTTCAAGATGAAGTCTGGTGAAACGATTGATCAGATGGATACCAGATTTACCAAAGCTCTGAATGAAGTTCTAAGTGTTGGGATTCGGTAAGATAAACAGCCTAGGCACAGCGGAATATAAAATTTTTAGGACCTCTTACGGAATCTTGCCAGGATACTACTCTAGTTGTATATATATGAACATAAATGAAACGATAGTATAAACAGTTGTAGTTATACCTATCTCCTTGCAAATCCTCATCTAGCAAAACGGACTCTGAATTTCTCCTCAGCAAAATCGATCCAAGCTCTGCAGCAGCGCCCCACGTGTTGCGCCTCTACGGGTTGATACACCACAATTACACAAAAATAATAAATCTTGATCAGCTAGAACACAAGATATATTATGATCTAGGATATAGGAACGTTTTTGAAACAAGAATCAAAAACGAAAAATTCTTCCAAAGGGAAGAAGGGTTCGGCCGATTGCACAGGGAGAAGGGAGAGAATTTTTGCTCTTGCTTAATTTTTGCTTATGGAGTTGTGTGAAAAATAACTACAAGAAAGCTACTTATAGTTATCTCCCTAACCTAGTCCTATTAGGACTAGGGTTCTTCTCTCCTACATGGGCCATGGCCCTCTTTAATTTAGAAGACTAAGTCTTCTAATTAATTCATGACCCAGTTAATTAATTTTGACCAGACTTTATTTAATCTCCCAATTAAATAGCCCAATTAATTAACTAGTCTCCAATTAAATTCCAATTGGATCCCATTTTGTTCCAATTGGGTCGACCTAGTCGACCCACCCATAATAATCGACCCAGTCGATTATTCACCCAGTCAATCCAGTCGACTCGGTCGTTCTTATTTCATCGCTTTCGCTTCATGTGTATTGTGTATGCCCCCGTAGGTTCACCACATATTTGGCCGTGGGTTATAATTAAATATTATTTAATTATTCGAGTAAGACTTACTCTAAATCAATCGAACACTCTGTCGATTGATCATTCCAAAATTAGCACCCCTGCCAATTTGGGAATCCTTCCACACTCCACGGTCGATGTCCAGCCACAAGCCCATGGAGCCCAATCACTGGTGAATTAATTCAGTGAACCTTTTATCATTTATAATTTTCATATACGACATAATCTCTCCATCGAACAATCTCCCAGTCGAGACTTAAGGGTATGGTCTTTCATCGGATTCCCTTTTCTTTTGTCTTGACCTTATGTACTGTGATCTCGAAATAAATTCTCTTTGACTCAATCTTTATGAGCTACTTACATAAAGTCGTCAGATACCTTGGCCAAGGATTTTACCAGAATTAATTTCTCACAGAAATCCATAGGAGAATTTCCCAACCTATCAAGTCGGGTCAATGGATCCTTTGTTGATGATAAGAATCTGCATACGAGTTCCTCTATACCCAATATGAGTCCACAGAGACTTTCTGGCGATCCCCAGTCAGTCGGAACTCATATCAAAGCATAGACGTTCTCGCACCAGATAAACCCTATCACCTCAAGTAGTTAGGGATCGTTCCTCGTATACTATTATAAATTTGGAATAACTTCAACCCCGATATGCGACTACCGCTTCCATGGTGAGTTATTTCCTAATTGGGGTATTCAGTGCGCTTGCCATCCCAGCAAGCCACCCACTTATGTGTATCGACTATCCCAGTCACGCTCGTGGACCCCAGCGTCCTCCAGTTCATCGGAGTATACACAATAGTGAGAATATAACCGAATCCAACGATGTCCTATCTCGATTGGATTCTACGACTCTTGAATATGTTCTAGATCATAGCCTTGGAGATCAGTCCACGGGTAGTCCCATAGCCCTGTGATCTAAGGACTTCTATCCTTATGCGTAAATAATTATTACATAAGATAAAGTTGACCATTTAATAAGGTGCATTTATTAATCAAAATTGAGTAGTTCATCATTTATTACAATAAATGCTCGCCATACAGCTGGCTTGCAGGACACTATTTCTATCACTAAGGTTTGGTAAAGAATTTTCAAACAAGGAGATCACCGCAAAGGTTCTCAAGGTCTTGCCACCTAAATTCAACATGAAGGTGACAGCCATGGAAGAATCAAGGGATTTCGAGAAGATTTCTCTTTCCGAACTGTTCTCATCCCTCAAAGCATATGAGTATCAAATGCCAAGAATGGGATTAGAAGTGTCAACCAGTTCAGACCCTACTGCTGCTCTAATGGCGTCAGACAAGTCAAGAAAATCAGCAGACAAGTCAAAACAGAAGACTCTGCTGAGTTCAAAAAAAGTCTACACTGTTGACGACGTTACCCTGCTGCTAAATGATTTTGAGAAGTTCTATAAGAAGAAAATGAAATTAAAATATAAAAATGATATTTCATCTTCTTCTAATCATTTTCAGGAAAACAGGGATTCCTTAAAAGCTAAGCTTAGAGACAACAATGACAAAGAGTATGGACTCTTGATGAGAGATCATGCACACTCATCATCTGAGAAGTTAGCTGAAAAGGAAATGCGTGCCAAAAAGGAGTGTAAGCTGAGTAAGAGCAAATCAAAGTTAGCTGATGCAGTAAAGCTAATAAACTCCGGCATATCTTATTCAGACCATCAGCCGTCTGATAAAGAATTTGAAGAAGTACCTGAAACTCTATGCTTAACTGTCATAGAATCTAATGATTCTGAACATGAGGTAACTTCTATTGTAAATTAAATGCACTATTTGAATCGTTTGAATAAATGCTGAATTACAAATTCAAATATTGTTTGTGCATATGCCAAGCTTAATAAAGAGATGACTCTGCTAAAAAGCGCAAATCAAATCACTGAAACTTTAGGTTGAAAAACCTCAAGAATCAGCTGACTACCAAAAAGCTTGAGCATGAGAATGAAACTCTAAAAGTTGAGTATGCAATTTGTTTTGAAGATATAAATGCACTTTAAAAGAAAAACTTGAATCATTCTCTACATAGAAAGAAAATCATAGGCTTAGAAGAACAAGTCTACTGATGCTCAACAGGTTAGAACACCTAGTAAGCTACCTAAGACGAATCATACTACTAAAACCCATAAGCCGAATAGGCTGCTGATAGGAGTAAAATTTAAATGTCATGTCTGCTAAATCTAAGGTGAGTTATTAGATAACTCGGGTAAGAAATTGAGGCAAAATGAAATAATTGGCAAGAATTTGAATCACATTATGATAATTATTATTATTACATGCACAATGCTTATCCATATTATCATGTTGATCATGTTCACTGTGCTATTGCCATCCTCATTATAATATGCATGTTTATCACATACTTCATGCATCTTACCTTGCTTATGAGCACTGTTTTAATCATGACCTACAAGTAGTGGTATTATCATGATAAAACATAAGTAACTAGATCATCACATGTCAAAGGTTATACTAACCCTGTTGGACCCAATAAATAAGGGGTACCAAAAATAGTCATCTGTTTTACAGGTGAAGTACATGTGAGATGACAAAGATGAGTTGACTGCCTTGCAAATTTCACCAAGTTCAACAAGTGGTCTCACCAGCAAGCATGTATCAACAAGTGTAACAAAGTGGTATAATTCAAGTGGTAAACTCTACATTTGGAGATTTGAAGGAACGCAAGAGTGTTGAAAAGTTGAAGATTATCAAAGAATAACAAGTGGTATTAAAGACCAACAACTGATCGCAACAAGCAGTATCACCAACAAGTGTGGTATCAGTCAACCATGTGACAAAGAAAGTGGTTTGTTGATTTTGGATTCATAAATTGAGGGGGAACTTATCAGAAGACTAACCCATAACAGCTTACTGGAATTCAACGGCTGAGTGTCTTTGAAGAGAAACTCTCATCAGACTACTTGACCACGAATTCTTGAACTTAGGAGGAACGTGTACGACTAGCGGTACTCCTAAATAAAGATGAAGTTTTCAATAAGTCAAAATGAAGCTATCAGAAGACTGCTTCTTATCAGCCGACTGGAACTCAACAGCCAAGTGTTATTCAAGAATGTACTACATCAAGTGGTATCAGCAAGTGTTATCACATCAACAAGTGATATCAGCTGACTAATCTGATTCACATTCATACAAGTAGTATCAGACTACAAGTAGCTTCAAACTACAAGTGGAATCAGACCACAAATAGCATCAAGTGGTATCAATTCTTGAAGTTAGGGGAAATTTTCTAGCTGGAGTGATAAACAGCAACAAAGACTACCTAAATTAGCCTAGTACTCACCTAATTGTCTTCAGCATACTAAGTTTGCAATCCTATAAAGAGAAATAGGGGAAGAAGAGATGCAACTCAAGTATTGGCGTTGATGACAAAAAGGGGGAAGATAAATGATGCAACTAAGAAACCTTTAAGCAGAAGATCGGAAAGGGGAAAATAACCAACTATTGGAATTTTTTTAAAGTTGTATCAGATCAATAAATTTCCATCTCAAGGTCTGAAGACCAAATCTGAAGACTTAGAAGACGTTCTTAGTTGAAGGTTTTGTCATCAGCAAAAAGGGGGAAATTGTTGGTACAAATTAGAGAATGCTTTGAAGATGACAAAAAGGCCATAATGGTTTTGAAGATCAAAAGGTTAAGTCATCTACTAAGAACAGCTTAGTGAAACCTATCTCAAGGTCTTGAAGCGAAGTAACCGAATCAGCCGAGTGGGATATCAGATTGGTTATCATCAGCCGAGTCAAGATAGATGTGTTCATTCTTGCCAGCCGAGTAGCCGTCAGCCGAGTGTTCCCATCAGCGAAGTGAAGTCGGTGAAGTAAGCTTATCAACGGTAACCAGCTGAGTGCATTAAATGCGACTGGACATAAAGTGAACATCCGTATAATAGAGTGTACAGAAGACAGTCACCAAAAGCAAAAGGTGCCGTCAGAGAATAAGACCGTTGCTCAGGGTTAAAGAGTAATTTCGCCTTCCTTCAACGGGCAGAAATTCAAATCCGGAGTATAAATAGAAGACTAACTAGAGATCTGAAATGAGACTTGCACAATTCAAGATCACATCTTAAGAGCGAGATCCATATGAGTCGTCTGATCACAAGCCCAGTCATTTGTTGACGAAGCTTTTCGTTGAAGAACAGAGAACTTACGTTGTCTGTCTGAGTGACTTTCAACTGAGAAAAGAAAGGAGTGTATATCCATCTATGTGAAGTGATATAGCTTCTTAATGTAGGTTTTCTTTGTGAGCTCCTATACTGAAAATAGCGTGAGGAGTGTAGATCCATCTGTGTGAGTGATCTAGCTTCGGAGAGTAGGATTTCTGTGTGATTTCTTACTGCGCACTTATGGCCTTTCATTTGTTGATCGGCGCAAGCATTGTATACTGTTAACTTTGTGTTTTCTAGTATAACCCAAGATCTGTGTGACTTGGAAGAGTGGACTAAAGGATTTTTATCCATATAACCACTATAAAAATTATGTATGTTTGATTCATAGTTTCTTTACCTTGCTTACTTTCAAAAGAACTCAAACATACGAACTGAACCAAAAGATTTTAAAAAGGAGTTGTGAAAACTGGGGATAAAATCTTTTGATTGAGAAAACTTAAAGAGGAACAGATTGGTTGAAAAACACTTGATAAATCCGCTGCCAACTAGTTTCTAAAACTCTGATATTTCATCTGAATCAGCTAAGTGAAATCAGATGAGTGGTCAACTCTGCTGCTCAAAGCTTTGTGCACGAACAGCTTAGTAGTCTTACGAATTCTAGATCGGCTTAGTCTGCTGACAGAAAAAGTTGAAGAAAAAGTTTTAAAGTTTTCAGAGGTCTATTCACCCCCCCCCCTCTAGACCTCATTGACCACTTTTGGGACCAACAACTAATAAGCTGAATAATATACAATTTTGTTTTTATTTTTGAGGGGATATGCGCAATTTTTGGGGTATTCTTTGATAGGAATTTTTTTCTTTCCATTTATTGATTATTCATATTTTTTTAATTTTAAATATTTTAATCTAGTATATAGTATTAGGCATTTATTTGTCTTCTGGCAAAAAAAAAATTGCTTCATTTTAGCAGTTCAATGCAAAATTAAATAGTTTCTTTCAATTTTATCCTTTTTGTTAATGGTTGTAATTAATGATAATTAATGTTATGATTGTTTGATTAAAAATATGTTTCCAATTTTTTTCTTAAAAAGATGGATATTTATTACATTTCTTAATATGGATGCAATACTCCAAAATGACATATAAAAAAATGGACGGAATATAAGTGAAAGTAATATTATAGAAATGTGTGAAAAAGAAAGTACATGTTGATAGGATAGTGTCCAGCAAGCCAGTTCTCTTCAGCTTGTAATAGGATTATTCTGTAATAAACAATCTTTGATTTTATGAATAATACGCGCATTTATTTATATCTGTATAGAATAAACAATGACCAACTTCATTTCCCGCGGATACATTTAAGCGATTCGATAAAATCCTTAGATCATATTTGACTATGGGATAATCAACTTTGGTATTGAGTGCAATTATGAACCAGTCTCTAAGGTCGTGATCTTGAAACACGTTCCAAGTCATAGATTCCGAACGAGAGGGGGTACCGAAGGAATCGCCAAGACTTGTATGAACATGCATGATTCACATGGAGTGAATTTGTAGAGTTTCATGAACAAGACATTTTATGTCAGTGCATATGAGTAGGTGGTTCGATAGGGGATTGAACGCATCGAACGACCCAACAGAGAAACTGTTGGATAAGGATGAAGATGAAGGCACTGAAGACAAATTTAGAAGGGAGGTTTTGAAGGATTCCAAAACTTCAAGATTGGCTAAGTATGGAGTAACTTAGCTGATGATCCCTTTGAAGAAATTTTGACTAAGTAAAGAAGACATCAGAAGAGTCAAAATTTCAAGGTCCAAGACTTCTGATCTGCTGAAGTAAAGCTATCAGACTGATGAAGATCAGCCGACTCAAATCAGATTTGTTCAAGTTTGAGATCAGCCGAGTTCACCATCAGACTTGTAGTTTCGTCAGCCAAGTGAAGAAGATCATGAAGTGTTCCCAACGGTAATAAATGCCCCTTGGAGTAATAAATGCTGAAGTACAAGGTTATTAAAGACAAATGATTAAAGAAATGCTTCGCATCAGCTGGGTGCATTTAATGCTGCATTTAATGCTGCCTGCAGAATAGTACTGTTCATAGTACGGACAGACTGCAAAAGAGCCGTTCGCGGATTTTAAGGACCAGTACTCGAGGAATTTGAATCTTGTCTCTCTTCAACGGACATTTTTCAATCCTCAAGTATAAATAGCTGAAAGAGACGAAGAAGAAGCAAGCAACACACTTTCTGAGAGAAATTTCCGAAGCAAAATTCTTTAAGTCTCAAGAACAGCTCACTCATCAGCCGAGTCATTTGTTGACGAAAGCAGAGTTGAAGAATCAAGAAAAAATACATCTTCTGAGTGATTTTGTAATCAAGAGTGTTGTGAGAAGTAGATATCCGTCTAAGTGAGTGATATTACTTCAGAGAAGTAGGATTTCTTTGTGATTTCTTACTGCGCACTTGTGGCCGTTTCATTTGTTGATTGGCGCAAGCAGAGTATACTGTAAACTTTGTGATTATAGTATAACCCAAGATCTGTGTGACTTGGAAGAGTGGACTAAAGGATATTCAAATCCATATAACCACTATAAAAATTGCCTGTGTTTTTGTTTGCATCTTACTTGCATATTTTCAGTTTGCATAAAACACATTAACTTAACTGTTTGAAAAAGGATTTAAAGGAGTTTATAAAACTGGGGAAACATTTTTCAAACTACTAAGATTACTTGTGAAAAACACTTTGAAAATCCGCTGCAAGTACTCTAAGTATTAAAACTGATTTTAGCAAAATCAGCTAAGTAACAATCAGACGAGTGGTCAACAAGGCTGTTCAAAGATTTGTTCGCGAACAGAATTGTAACTAACTAATCTGATCAGCTTAGTCTGTTCAGTTAGAGTGAAAGTTTTAAAGTTAAAATTTGAAGAAAATTTTTAAAGATGTTTATTCACCCCCCCCCCCCTCTAAACCTCTTCTGACCACTTGGGACCAACAGAAACCCATTGTGGAAGCACATGACGCATATCGGTGATGAGATGTTTCTCAAGGCTTATAATAGAGTACGATTTAGTCCTTAGGCTTGAGGTGCTAGGGCGAATTCGGTACATGAGTGTGCTTACTTAGATCTAGGTACATGTCACGTAGCCTATCCATAATGTCCCTAGGTTGGGTGCGCATAGTTGTGTATGCGATGGTTAGTACCAATATGGAATATACCGACTCATCGTAATGGATGAGAGAATTTTCTATACGATTCTTAGATAATAGATCCGGGAAACTCGTCGCCACAGTTGGTGATGGATTTGGAAAGGGGTTTCCAAATTTAGCAGTCACACTGGATTATTATCCCGAATTAGAATGTATAGTTATCGAGATAATTGGAGGTGCCGATCAATTCACACACCCTATTGATCGGAATATTAAGTCAATAGAAGTACGTTATGTACATGGGAGTTATAAGAGGTGAGGTTCACAAATATTAATTCAGCTGAAGTTGGGCCTCATGGGCTTGTGGTTAGACATCCGCGAGGTGTGAGTACTCCTGCATTAATAAGGGAGATTATATCTAGGGTGGTCAATTAGAGGGGTTTAAATGATCAGAGCAAATAATTTCTCGTAAATTAAATCACGAAGAGTTCGTGGGCCTGCTGACAATTGATGGTGAACCTAGAGGGTCACACAAAATACAGTTGGACAATGCCAGTCATAAAAGAAAATACTTGATTTAAGGAAGTTAAATAAATAAATGAATTAAGTTGTTAATTCAATTGGAAGATTACTTAATTTGATAGTCTAATTGATTAAATATTAATTAAAATGTTAATTAATTGAGATATATTAATTAATTAGATTAATTGGGCTAATTTAATAAATGGGTTAATTAAATTAAGTTGCAAGACATGGGCCTTTAATTAATAGCCCAGAAAAAGTCTTGCAAGACTAGGTTTACTAAAGGGGGCTTATATAAGGAGTAGGAGAGACTCAAAGACAACACTTGCACAATTGCATAAACCCTAGTCGTCCCCTTCAACCCTAGCCGCCCCCCTCCTGAGCCGTCTCCTCTCTCTGTGCTCTTCCATATCCAGACCTAGATCTGAATCTAGATCTGCCTCTTCCTCCATTGACTTTAAAGTTTTACTACAATCCAACTGTTGTGGATACTCTGGAAGTGAGACAAGTGGATCACTCTCTGTGAATCAACAACAAAGCCAAAGGTTACCACCGCCTTGCCTGTGGTGAGGTAAAATCGCAAATCACCCATTTTGTATTTATATTTGTTGCTTGATTCCACCTTTTCGCGTATAAAAGATAGATATCATATCTTGGGATTATTGATTTTTTCGGAAAATTTTAAAATTCCGCACTCTCGTTGTTTTGACAATCGAGATATCCTAACACATGTTTATTAGTATTATTATAGAAGTTTTATTAATTCTAATGACAAGTAAATCGCCTCAAGTTTTTTAACACATTGAAAATGACATATAAAAGAAATGGACGGAGTATAAGTAAAAGTAATATTATTGAGATGTGGGAAACTGAAAGTACGTGTTTATTAGTATTATTATTATAGAAGTTCTATTAATTCTAATGACAAGTAAACCGCCTCAAATCTGTTGTTACAAATTGGTGAGACATTACCACTAATAGATTTATTACCTGTGTCTTGAGGCTTATTGCACCAAACACACACTGAAATCATCTTTCATGATTTTTTTATATTTTCTCTCGTCTTGAAAAAGGAAAACATAAAAATAACAAAAATAAATTATCCATCTTCTGCACTAATCTTCCACCATAGCAATTGTTCCATTCTTGGATACACAACACTATTTAACCCATATAAAACTGAATTTACAATTCCATTTAGAAGAGATAATTATATGAAAAATATGATATAACATGGAATTCTTTTAAAATGAATTTTCAAGTAGAAATAAGGGGGAGAATAATAAAATTAATTTCATGGTACAATATATGTAGAAGAAAAGCAGGGAATACCAATGCTCCATGGAAAAATATATTTTATAATCCTCCATATTTTCACTATCTATTCAAATTTTTTAGAGATTCCCCCATTATATTGAATTAATCTATCTTCTATAACATAGATTTCACATATCCTTAATAAATTATAAAAGAGAAAGTTGTATTATGTGGTAGGTCTCCTAGACCATAAGACACGTGGTATAAATTTAGTAGTGGCATAGGTGATGTCACAATAATTTTTAACAATAAATTTGAAACTCAAGTAAACACAATTATTTTTAGAAAAAAGATGGTTTCTTTTATTTACGAAAAAATATAACCTGGAAAACAAGTTACTTTATTTATTTGCTTTTGGTCATGACGCGAGAGAAAGTAGCAATTGTTGAACAACAAATTTTTTGTAGGACTTCAAAATTTAAAAAATATTCAAAGCAAATTCTATGGAAATTCTAGGAATATAATATACCAATTGAAAATTTAAGACTGAGGAACACAATAAATTCCATGATATCATCTCAGTCGTACATTAAAATGTTAAAGATGAATTATACAAACTTGAAGAGTGCTATGTGTAATTACACTAAACATTAGGACTAGTTTGGTGTATTTCTCTAAAAAATTAAACTATGCGTAGCGTATCATAATATTGATAACGTTTTATGACATAATATTTTTTTCGTCTATAAAACATAATTACCAAATCATTTTTTATTCGCCGCCACACAACATCGGATGTAATGCTCATTTTTTTTCCAATATTTCATAATTTTTCTCTCATTTAAATCAATGAAACATACTCAACTCGTTATCATTTTATAAATTGTTTCTTAGAGCTACAAGTGATCAAATCATGGATGTAGTAGCAACAAATCGACCTGCATTCTTCAAATTTTTCTTACCAGCATTTTCAGGAAAACAAATGGTATTTTTCTTGGCTTTTATTGTTTATGTTTTATTTGTAATTTCTATATCGGATTCTCGTGCTTTGAATTATTATCTATTTTTTGTTGTTTAATTAATTCTACTATGCCTTTAAAATTATTAAATAATTGTTATGTTTTAGTCAAGTACAAAATCATTAGTGCGATATTAAAAATATTATTGAATCAATGATAGAGTTGTTCATCGATAGTTTTAATTACTTTTTTAAGTTACATGTGAAACTATATATATAGGAAATATATTCTTAATTAAAAATATTGAGTTGTGAATGATAGAAAATAAGTAATTTCTTGAATACGTTGGACAAAATTGAAATTTACTAATTCAATATTTTTAAGTTTGTAACTCTCAAATTCTAAATTTTTAAAGACATCGTATTTTTTGAAAAATAATATTAAATTACGATATTATATATTTTACTAGAAATTTCATGATTAAAATAAAATTCATTTACATTCACATGTTTAAATTACCTTGAAAGAAAAAGACTAATCTGGATTTCCCTACTCTAAAAACTAATCTCATACTTACTTTCAAATTATGAACGCAAAAAAACTTAATTGAGTCACATTTTCCTTAAAGTTATACTAATATTTCTAATCAAAGTCGGTCAACTAGTTTTTCTTTTCTACAACTCTCAAACATGAAATTCGCGAGAAAAAAACCAGGAACTGGGCCTTACTTTTTGGTAAAGTCGTAATACTCCCATCTGTTATATTAAACTTGCACGAAACCATCATGTGAATTTTTTAATGTGTAGAACCTCCAATTTGTAAAAAACTAGGTTATTTTGAATCAGAATATTTCAAGATATCATTATTTAAGTACTTCATGTTGGTCCCTACAACTTCGCGTGAAATATTTTAAAATTTGTTTCAAGAAATAAAATGATCTTAAACTGCCTATTTAAAATATGTTGGGGGGTTTTATGGAGAATTATTAAAAGTATTAGATATTTTATGCAATTAAAAATTCACAGGTTGTTTTTAAGCAGGTTTAGCTTAATACCAAGTAATATCTTGCTTTTTTTCAAAGAAATTTGTATTTTTATTTATTAATTTCATTTCATAGTGTATGGTAACTTTGCATAATAACATAATGCATTTGCGCTAATTTTAACCTTTGGTTCCCACAATAGGCACCAATATTTTATATGAATGTTTCTGAAATGTTCAATAGAATAGTAATCTTAAAAATAATTAAATATGTTCTTTACTATTAATACAAGTCCATATTGATGATATGCATATTGACTTGGCTGTTTAATTTATTTGATTATATATTATTGTTTGTTTAGGAGATTCCCACAGCTTTTTGTAATCAGATTAAAAGAAAGTTATCAGAAACTGTAGTTTTTAGAGACCAGTGTAATAATTTGTGGCAAGTAAAGATGAGAAGAGTAGATGGTAAGTTATACTTTGATGATGGTTGGGTAAAATTTGTCGAAGATAATTCGATTGAAGGTGGAGACATGCTTGTATTTGAATATATCTCTCAAGGATTATTGGATGTTAGATTCTTTGGCATATCGGCATGTGAGAAGAAAATAAAGGAAATAAAGGGACAAGGACAAGACGATGATGAGGAAACAGAAAGCCATGCTTATATGTATAATGATGATGATGATGAGGAAAATAATGAAGATCGCTTCGTTAATTTTGTTGGGCTAGAAAATGTGCGCGAACAAGAGAAAAGTGGTACTAACGGTATGTTCTAGAACTAATTAACCACAACGTTATTTGGAAATTTTATTTGATTTTAATGTTAATGTTGTATTTATTTCATTTAGATGGAGCTGGTACCAGTAAAAAACATTGTCGCAGGAAGAGACTTTCTGATATCTATGGTGTGGAGCTCCTTAAATCTTGCGACATTCCTATACCTGCGAATCCTTATTTTTTGACACATGTAACAAAACGCAAGGCTGAAATGGTAAGTTCAATACTTAGAGCATCATATTTATTTGCTTATATAATTTTAATTACGAGATTATTGGGAGTGAATAGCATAGTACATCCATTTGTTATGTTTGTAGAAATATATCTTCAAATCCATTTTTTTTAATTGAGACTAAATTGTTCTTAAATATTTGAACAAATTAAAAAAATCAAACCACATTCCTCATCAATCCCGCCCACACTTTCCACCCTCATACAAGGGGGCTGCTAGGGCTGGGATTTTTCTTTCTTTATTTTATTTTAAAAAAAATTAATGTGTTATTTTTTAAAATTTATTTACATGATGATCTCAAAATCTAGTCATGTAACAGCTCTCAGTGCATGAACACCACTACAAGCTTTAGTGTGTCGTATTGCCTACTCTTTACCTAAAAAAAACCAAGCTTTTAGGCATGATATTATTAAATGGATTTGTTATTATCAAGATTGATATATATATATATATATATATATATATATATATATATATATATATATATATATATATATGTATGTGTGTACATATGTTATACCTAATATTGTTAATTTATTATGTCAGTACGTTCCTAAAGAAATAGTGAGAAACAATGAAATTAAACTTCCAAAGGAAATCATCTTCGTTGATCCTAAAGGAAGGACGTATGTATCAGAATATAGAGAATGGACTGACGGGAGAGTAAATTATGCTGGAGGATGGAATTCATTGTGCAGGAAAAATAATATTGGAATAAATGATGTATGCCTTTGTGAGTTTGTGGAAGAAGATGGGAAGCTTCATATGAATGTTGGTATTCTTCGTTTTGCCTAGGTCCAAACTTACGCTAGCTCTTAGTTGAACATTAATGGCTACATTTAGTTTACGTATATTTGTTAGACTAAAATATTTTTTTGTAAACATTAACATTGTTTTGAAGAAATTACATAAACATTGTTTTAATTGTCCTTTATGTAGATTTATAGATATTACTTCTACTTATTTGTCGATGATATATAGGCATACCAATTTTGAAAAGTATTTTTCTCAGTTTTGACATGGATATAGTAATCATCTTTCAGTGTGAATCAAAATCATATTAAATAAATTATTTTTAGAAAATCGAATTTTGATGTCATATTCAATTTTCTGGGGAAAAAAAAAACCTTTTTATCATTTATTTACAAAAAAATAATTTGATTTTTGGTATGCGTTTTAGCTCATTTTTGTCTTACTTTAGAAAAAAATTATTTGTACGTGCATGCAACCGAAGTAAGCATTAAATCCTATTTTCTAATCATGGTTATTTTCCTGGAAGTTGCAAATGAGCATAAAATTTGATAAAAATGTGGACCAAAAGTTCTGGGCCTATTTGTTTGGTGTTTGGGAAAGTAGTATGGGAGAGTAGTGGAGGTTTGTTAAATAATCTCGATTTTCGTAATGTTGTTTGTTTTGGTTTTGAGAGAGTGGTTTGAAAAATAAAGTAGATATATGTTTTTTTTTGAAGAATTAGGTTGTAGATGTAAGACGTGTAAGACTTTATGTCAAATCATATTTGTTGTAAGATAAATTGTGTAAGAGATAGGGTACTTTATATCAAATCAGATTATAATTTGTATAGGTTTTGTTTATAGATAAGAAAATTGTTGTTTGTTTAGATTTTGAGAACATAGTTTGAAAAAATTGAGAGATGAAAAATTTATTTCAGAAAATAGAAAATATGTTTGTTTGGCATTTCCCAAACACGAATTTTTTTTGGGAAATGCCAAACAAACATGCCCTAAATGTTTGTTCAGTATAGCAACTAAATAACATGACTATTTTTGAAAAAGAAAAAAAATCGAAGTTACGGGACAATTTTTGAAATTTTACTGTAAGAGAATTTATAGGAAGTCATTTTTAATTTTAAAAATCTATGCATGTACTTTTAAAATTTGCTTGTACTTATTCTGGAAAAATAATATGAAAACACTCAAATGATGGAAGCAACGTAAAAGAGTTAAATTAGAATCTTACTAGTAGTAGCACTGTAAATAAACACAAAAAATTGTACATTATGACAATGATGGTTGATTTAGCTTACAATAATCAAATTATGTCATTATTAAATTTGTTGGTACCAAGTGGTCAGTTGAGGTCTAGAGGGGGGTGACTAGACCTCTGAAAATTTTAAACTTCAACTTTTTAAATGAACAGACTAAACTGATCAAGTTAGGAGAAGTTACTAGGTTGTTCTCGCACACAACTTTGAGCAGCAGAGTAGACCACTTCAATTGATTCACTTAGCTGATTTTAATTTAAATCAAAGTTCCAAAATGAGTTACTTGCAGCGGATTTGTAAAATGTTTTTCTCAAGCAATCAAAACTTGGTTTCAAAGTTTTATCCCCAGTTTTACAAAATTCTTTTCAAACAGTTTTAATAAAAGCATGCTTCTTTTGAAATATGCAAGAAAAGAATACAAAATGTAAAACACCGATATTTTTATAGTGGTTATATGGATCAAAATCATTTAGCTCACTCTTCCAAGTCACTCAGATCTTGAGTTATACTATAATCACAAAGATTATAATATACTCTGCTTACGCCGAACAACACATGAACTAGCCGTAAGTTCACAATAGGAGATCACAAAGAAAATTTATCCTCCGAAGTAATATCACTCACACAGATGGATATCTACTCCTCATAATACTTTCTTTTTCAAGAATCACTCATATTTTTTCTTTCTTCAACGTTTACTTTTGTCAATAAATGACTAAGCTGATGGGTGAGCTGTTCTTGAGTTCTTTTGAGACTTAGAAAGATTTTACTTCTGAATGCTCTCAAAAGTGTGTTGTCTTGTATTGTGTGCTCTTTGAACTCTTCGAACAAGCTTCCTTTTATACTTGAGATTTGAATACTGTCCGTTGAAGGATAACAGAAGTTTTCATCTTGATCATTGATCCCTTTTTCTCAAGAACGGATACCTGCGACTGTGTACTGTCATATCCACTGTATTCCTTTGTTAGTCGCATTACATGCACTCCGCTGATACGAGGTTCTTATTCAATCATTTGTTATAAATACCCTTCCTCTTCAGCATTAATTTCTCTACGTGCATTTATAACCGTTGAGGTGACTTGTCTGATCATATCCACTCAGCTGTCCGAAGTCTCTCGTCTGATGAACACTCAACTGATCCCAAACTGAACAAATCTGTTGAGTCGGCTGAATCTCACCAATCTGATTTCCTTCTGCAGCAATAGATCAGTCGTCTCCTCGACCATAAGTCTTGATTCTTCTGATTTCTCTTTTATGTTTGATCAAAACTTGTTGACAGGGGATTCACTAAGCTTCTATATCTTGATGTTTTGGAAATTATCAAAACCTCCCTTCGATATTCGTCTTCGTCTTCATCTTCATCTTTATGCAACAAAATTCTAAGTTTGAATGTCTCTATTTAGATTATAAGTTTAAGATCTCTAATTTGGTTTCTCATATGTAAGTGAGATTAGAAGAAATTGTTGGAATTATTATTCTTATCAGTCTAATAATGTGGACTTACATGTTATATAATTGTATATGATAGGCTATTTCATTTATGTGGCTAATTAATTGTGATCTAATAATAATAATTATGTGGCACTTAAGAATATCAATTAATTAAAGTATGGACTCTTTATATGTGTAGATACCTAATTGGACTCTAACTGTTCTTGATGGGCTGACAGTTAGAGCCCTACTAGAGTTAGGGTTAATACTCTCCTATATATAGGGTTATGGTCCCTAAGCCAATTCATACTTTGCACTTTCATCTTCCCCATCTAGAGAAAGCATAAGGCAATAGTGAATAAGGCTTAGAAGACCACAACCCCTAGAATGTCATCAATTCTGATGATGACAAAAAGGGGGAAGATAAAAGGGAAGAAACAGCTAAGGAAACTGCTGCTGCAACTATTGAAGCCAAGGAAACTGAAGACACTGCTGACAAGACTGAAAAACTTGGAAAGGTAGAAGAAGAAGAAAAGATTGAAAAAGAAACTACCAAGTACAAGGAGACTGAATCTGCCAAGAAAGTAATGGAGCTGATCAAAGAACAGCAACTCAAAGAGAAGATGGAAACTGCCAAAGCAATCTTGGAAGAAGAAGCTGATGATGAAGAAGATGACGAAGAGTCATCTTATGAGTATGAAGAAGTGCTTGAAGGATCAGATGAAGAAGCTGATAGTTAGAAATTATAAATTCATTGTAATCAGTTCACTTCTATCTATTCTTCAGAAATCTCATCTGATGAACTTGTACCTTGTAATTCTTTTTCAATATTAATGAAAAGTCAAGTTCAATCCAATAAACTTTTTCTATCTCAGAAAATTTTGAGGATTACAACCTTTAGCTTAGGTCTTTAACAGATACTTAGCTGAAGTTTTGTCATCATCAAAAAGGGGGAAATTGTTGGATAAGGATGAAGATGAAGGCACTGAAGACAAATTTAGAAGGGAGGTTTTGAAGGATTCCAAAACTTCAAGATTGGCTAAGTATGGAGTAACTTAGCTGATGATCCCTTTGAAGAAATTTTGACTAAGTAAAGAAGACATCAGAAGAGTCAAAATTTCAAGGTCCAATACTTCTGATCTGCTGAAGTAAAGCTATCAGACTGATGAAGATCAGCCGACTCAAATCAGATTTGTTCAAGTTTGAGATCAGCCGAGTTCACCATCAGACTTGTAGTTTCGTCAGCCAAGTGAAAAAGATCATGAAGTGTTCCCAACGGTAATAAATGCCCCTTGGAGTAATAAATGCTGAAGTACAAGGTTATTAAAGACAAATGATTAAATAAATGCTTCGCATCAGCTGGGTGCATTTAATGCTGCCTGCAGAATAGTACTGTTCATAGTACGGACAGACTGCAAAAGAGCCGTTCGCGGATTTTAAGGACCAGTACTCGAGGAATTTGAATCTTGTCTCTCTTCAACGGACATTTTTCAATCCTCAAGTATAAATAGCTGAAAGAGACGAAGAAGAAGCAAGCAACACACTTTCTGAGAGAAATTTCCGAAGCAAAATTCTTTAAGTCTCAAGAACAGCTCACTCATCAGCCGAGTCATTTGTTGACGAAAGCAGAGTTGAAGAATCAAGAAAAAATACATCTTCTGAGTGATTTTGTAATCAAGAGTGTTGTGAGAAGTAGATATCCGTCTAAGTGAGTGATATTACTTCAGAGAAGTAGGATTTCTTTGTGATTTCTTACTGCGCACTTGTGGCCGTTTCATTTGTTGATTGGCGCAAGCAGAGTATACTGTAAACTTTGTGATTATAGTATAACCCAAGATCTGTGTGACTTGGAAGAGTGGACTAAAGGATATTCAAATCCATATAACCACTATAAAAATTGCCTGTGTTTTTGTTTGCATCTTACTTGCATATTTTCAGTTTGCATAAAACACATTAACTTAACTGTTTGAAAAAGGATTTAAAGGAGTTTATAAAACTGGGGAAACATTTTTCAAACTACTAAGATTACTTGTGAAAAACACTTTGAAAATCCGCTGCAAGTACTCTAAGTATTAAAACTGATTTTAGCAAAATCAGCTAAGTAACAATCAGACGAGTGGTCAACAAGGCTGTTCAAAGATTTGTTCGCGAACAGAATTGTAACTAACTAATCTGATCAGCTTAGTCTGTTCAGTTAGAGTGAAAGTTTTAAAGTTAAAATTTGAAGAAAATTTTTAAAGATGTTTATTCACCCCCCCCCCCTCTAAACCTCTTCTGACCACTTGGGACCAACAGAAACCCATTGTGGAAGCACATGACGCATATCGGTGATGAGATGTTTCTCAAGGCTTATAATAGAGTACGATTTAGTCCTTAGGCTTGAGGTGCTAGGGCGAATTCGGTACATGAGTGTGCTTACTTAGATCTAGGTACATGTCACGTAGCCTATCCATAATGTCCCTAGGTTGGGTGCGCATAGTTGTGTATGCGATGGTTAGTACCAATATGGAATATACCGACTCATCGTAATGGATGAGAGAATTTTCTATACGATTCTTAGATAATAGATCCGGGAAACTCGTCGCCACAGTTGGTGATGGATTTGGAAAGGGGTTTCCAAATTTAGCAGTCACACTGGATTATTATCCCGAATTAGAATGTATAGTTATCGAGATAATTAGAGGTGCCGATCAATTCACACACCCTATTGATCGGAATATTAAGTCAATAGAAGTACGTTATGTACATGGGAGTTATAAGAGGTGAGGTTCACAAATATTAATTCAGCTGAAGTTGGGCCTCATGGGCTTGTGGTTAGACATCCGCGAGGTGTGAGTACTCCTGCATTAATAAGGGAGATTATATCTAGAGTGGTCAATTAGAGGGGTTTAAATGATCAGAGCAAATAATTTCTCGTAAATTAAATCACGAAGAGTTCGTGGGCCTGCTGACAATTGATGGTGAACCTAGAGGGTCACACAAAATACAGTTGGACAATGCCAGTCATAAAAGAAAATACTTGATTTAAGGAAGTTAAATAAATAAATGAATTAAGTTGTTAATTCAATTGGAAGATTACTTAATTTGATAGTCTAATTGATTAAATATTAATTAAAATGTTAATTAATTGAGATATATTAATTAATTAGATTAATTGGGCTAATTTAATAAATGGGTTAATTAAATTAAGTTGCAAGACATGGGCCTTTAATTAATAGCCCAGAAAAAGTCTTGCAAGACTAGGTTTACTAAAGGGGGCTTATATAAGGAGTAGGAGAGACTCAAAGACAACACTTGCACAATTGCATAAACCCTAGTCGTCCCCTTCAACCCTAGCCGCCCCCCTCCTGAGCCGTCTCCTCTCTCTGTGCTCTTCCATATCCAGACCTAGATCTGAATCTAGATCTGCCTCTTCCTCCATTGACTTTAAAGTTTTACTACAATCCAACTGTTGTGGATACTCTGGAAGTGAGACAAGTGGATCACTCTCTGTGAATCAACAACAAAGCCAAAGGTTACCACCGCCTTGGATCAAGCTCGTTGACAGCCGAAGAAATAAAGCTGTTCAACCTGGATAAAGTTGGCCGTTTCATCATGACCAAAGCCCTGGATAATGATCGGTTTGACAAGGTCAAACATTGCAAAACTGCAAAGGAGATGTGGGACAAGGTTCGTGACATGAGTGAAGGAAACGACGCCATCAAAGAGCATCAGCTCAGTGTTGCCTTGGAAAAGCTGGACAATTTCAAGATGAAATCTGGAGAGACCATTGATCAGATGGATACCAGGTTTACCAGAACATTGAATGAAGTCCTAAAGCTGGGAAAGACCTTTACTGACAAGGAGATCACCGTCAGAGTTCTGAAGGCCCTGCCCCCTAAGTTCAACATGAAGGTGACAGCTATGGAAGAATCAAGAGATTTGGGAAAAATCTCTCTTACAGAGCTGTTCTCCGTACTCAAGGCGTATGAGTATAAACTGCCTAGAATGGGTGTTGAAGAAACCTCAACTTCAAGTCCCACAGCTGCACTTGTTGCTGCTGAAAATCCAAGAAGACTAGCTCACAAAAGCAAAGATGTGGACTCATCTGATGAAGCATCTCTACTCAACAAGAAGGAGTATACTGCTGGAGATGTAGCATTATTGATGAACAACTTCAAGAAGTTCTATAAGAGAAAGATGAAAAACAAATACAATCATGCTACTTCTACTTCTAAGCCTAACTCTTCTTCTCAAGAGAAAGATGATTATAAAGCAAAACTAATGTGTTATAACTGCAGGAAATTGGGACATTTCATCAGAGACTGTCCATATCCAAAAGCAGAAAAATACACTGAGGAAGAGAAGAGAATCAGAAAGGAAAGAAAGCATCAAAGAGGGAAAGCAATGGTAGCTGAAGCAGAAAAGCTTGCTGCTGTCTACTCATCTGATTCAGACTCAGACACATCTGATGAAGAATTATCTGATGAAGAGAAACCTGCTCTCCTCTGCCTGATGGCTAAGGAATCTGATGACTCCGAGGATGAGGTAACTCCTCCAAATAATGAACTATTTGATTCTCTAGAGCAAATGATGTTAAATAATACTACTATTGCTGGAGAATTTGTTAAGCTTAAGGAAGAGATGAGCTTGCTAAAAGAGCAAAATAACTCACTGAAACTTAAAGCTGAAAAGCCTAAAGAATCAGCTGAGTATAAACAGCTTGAGCAAGAGCATGAATCTCTGAAAGCTGAATGTGAGGTCTATAAAGGAAAAATCATGGAACTTGAGAAAATTATTGAGTCTCATGATAAGTCAACTGTTGCATCCATGCCTACATCTAGTAAACAGGAGACACCTTTAGAAAATGATAAATTAGAATTGAATCATACTGAAAAATTCATCTCTGCTGACAATAGTAAGGTCATTCTGTATGTTCAAACTTCTAAACCTACCTCATCTGAGAAAGTATTAAAGGAGAAGAAATCTCCTAAGGCTAAAAAGAGCAAAGAGTCTAGTGTAGGAAAACAGACTAGTAAACCCAAACAGAAGAGTCCTAGGAAGTCTTCTGATAAAGTTAAGGCTAATCAGACTAGTGAGAAAACTAAGTCGTCTGTTAATGAGCAAGCTGTTAGTAAACCAAAGAAGCATAAGAATAAGAAAATTCAAAATGCTTGGTATGGAAATGAGTCATATTATGTGCAACCTGCTGCATATCATCCTATGTATCATGCACCTCAATTTCCTAGTTACTATGCACCTTATCCTGCTCATCCAATGCATGCATATCCTCCTTATCATGCACCTTACCCTGCTTATGAACATTATTCTTATCATACTGATCATCAACATGACTTATCTGATAATTATGATGAAAATAGAACTGTTCATGCTCCTGTCAAAACTCAGAAACCTAAGAAGCCTAAGACTTCAACATCTTGGGTTGTCAAAGGTGGAACTAATCCTTCAAGACCCTCTCAATAAGGGTACCTAAAACAATTTTATTTTTGTTTTGTAGGATAGGATTAGGAGTAGGAGTAAAGTAGAGAATATTTGGTACTTGGACAGTGGATGTTCAAGACACATGTGTGGAAACATATATGAGCTGACAGATGCAGTTGTTGTGGATGGTCCAAAAGTTACTTTTGGGGACAGCAAAGAAGGCAAGATTAAAACTAAAGGAAGATTAATCAGAGGGAACATAGAGATATCTGACGTCTCTTATGTCAAAGGCCTCAAATATAATCTGCTGAGCATAAGTCAATTTTGTGACAAGGGATATTCAGTCATCTTCTCAACAGATAAGTGCTATGTTGAACAGATTGGTACAAAGAAGGTAATTTTATCTGGAAGACGACAAGGAAATATCTACATAGTCGACTGGAATTCTGCTGACAAGAATTCAAGTGTCTGTTTGGTTGCATCCGCACCAAGTGAAGTTAGTTGGCTATGGCACAAGAGAATGAATCATTTAAACTTCAAGACCATCAACAGATTAATCAAGAATGATTTGGTAGAAGGGATTCCTAAAACAGTCATGAGCAAAGATAAGCTCTGTGACGCCTGTCAGAAGGGTAAACAAATCAAGTCATCATTCAAAAGCAAGAAGCATCAATCTTCTGGAAGAATATTGGAGCTGCTACATATGGACTTATTTGGACCCATTGATCCAGTCAGCAATGGTGGAAAGAAATACTGCCTAGCTGTTGTGGATGATTATTCAAGATATACTTGGGTGATTTTCATGAAGAAGAAAAGTGAAACCAAGGAACATCTTACAAATCTGATGGAACTGATCCAGAATGAGAAGAGTATCAAAATATTGAAGATCAGATCAGATAGAGGGACAGAGTTCACAAACTCTACTGTTGAAGAGTATTGTAATATCAAAGGAATACATCATGAGTACTCTGCTGCCAGAACCCCTCAACAGAATGGTGTTGCTGAAAGGAGAAACAGAACACTGAAGGAAGCTGTCAGAACCATGATAGCTGAAGCTAAGCTGCCACAAAGATTTTGGGCAGAAGCAACAAATACAGCATGTTTTACCCAAAACAGATGCATGATCAACAAGCACCAAAACAAGACTCCATATGAAGTTTGGAACAACAGGAAGCCAAACATTCATTACTTTAAAATTTTTGGTTGTAAATGCTATGTTTTAAATAATGGTAAAAATCACCTTACTGCATTTGCAGAAAAGGCTGATGAAGCTGTCTTTGTAGGATACTCAACTGTTAGTAAAGCCTATAGAGTTTTCAATAAAAGAACATTACTAATAGAAGAATCCATTCATGTAGTATTTGATGAGCCAAGTCAATCTTCTGAAAAGAATAAAAATGTTAATCAAGATCTGTCTACTGATTTACAGAAGATGAATGTTGGAAAGAATGAAGAATATGTACCCATCATACTACCTGATCTTAACTCAGCTGATAACTCAAGTGCTGTTCAAAATCACAGAGCTGATTGTCTAACAGACGAGTTGCAAACAGCTGATAGACCAGAGACTGTTCAACAGACTACTACTGTATCTCCAACAGTAGTGTTGCAAGATCAAGACAAAGGACAACATTATGATTTGCAACCTGATCTCAGATGGCTCAGAAATCACCCACCAGAATTAGTGATTGGTGATCCTTTAGACAGAGTGAAAACAAGAAGAGCTGCTGCACAAAATGCTATGTTTGCTAGTTTTCTATCTCAAATTGAGCCTAAACAGATTGAAGAAGCTCTTAGTGACTCCAACTGGATTGAAGCTATGCAGGAGGAGCTAAATCAATTTGAAAGGAATGAAGTCTGGTACTTAGTTCCTAGACCAAGTCATCAAAGAGTCATTGGCACTAAGTGGGTATTCAGGAATAAAATGAATGAAGATGGTGAAGTCACCAGAAACAAAGCGAGATTAGTGGCCAAGGGTTACTGCCAAGAAGAAGGCATTGACTTTGATGAAACATTTGCACCTGTAGCAAGACTAGAGGCAATCAGACTCTTTCTTGCCTACGCTGCTCACAAGAATTTCACAGTCTATCAGATGGATGTGAAATCAGCTTTTCTCAATGGAGAATTGCAAGAAGAAGTTTATGTTGAACAACCTCCTGGATTTGAAGCTTATCAAGAAGAGGACAAAGTATATCGTCTGAAGAAAGCTCTTTATGGACTGAAACAGGCTCCAAGAGCATGGTATGATACTTTATCTGACTTTCTTTTAATTAAAGGATTTCGCAAAGGTAAAGTTGACAAGAACTTGTTCACTATTGAATGGGAAGAACATATTTTGCTTGTGCAAATTTATGTGGACGATATTATTTTTGGTTCAACTAATCAACAGATGTGTGATAAGTTCTCAAAGCTGATGCAGAACAAGTTTGAAATGAGCATGATGGGAGAACTTAACTATTTTCTTGGTTTGCAAGTTAGACAGTTGCCTGATGGAATTTTCATCAGCCAAGCAAAATACACAAAGGATCTGTTCAAAAAATTTGGTATGGAAACTAGCTCTACTGCTACTATTCCAATGTCTACAAGTCTTCGATTGGATAAAGATGAAGATGGCAAATCAGTAGACATAACCATATACAGAGGCATTATTGGGTCACTGTTATATCTAACAGCCAGCAGACCTGATATCATGTACTCTGTTGGGGTCTGTGCAAGATTCCAATCAAATCCCAAAGAATCTCATCTCTTAGCTGCCAAGAGAATATTAAAATATATTAAGGGCACTCAAGAATTGGGATTGTGGTACCCTAGAGAATCTGGATTTGAGCTTATTGGATATTCAGATTCTGACCTTGCAGGCTGCAAGATTGACAGAAAAAGCACAACAGGTGCTTGTCAGTTCTTAGGTAGTCGTCTGATCTCATGGATAAGCAAGAAACAGACTTCAGTATCCATATCTACTGCTGAAGCTGAATATATAGCTGCTGGAGCTTGCTGTGCACAAATCTTATGGTTGAAACATCAACTAGAAGATTACAACATCAAAATCAGTGGAATACCAATCTACTGTGACAATACAAGTGCAATCAGTCTTACTCAGAATACTACAAGTCATTCAAGGACTAAACATATTGAGATCAAACATCATTTTATTAGAGATCACGTGGAGAAAGGAAATGTCATGATAGAATATGTGTTTACTGAAAATCAGATTGCTGACATCTTCACAAAACCTCTAAGTGAGACAAGGTTTTCAACTCTAAGAGCTGAACTGGGATTATTAAAATTAGATGCATAAGCTGAGGGGGAACTCATCAGAAGACTAGAGTTCAACAGCTTACTCATCATACTTATCTTCAAGGAGTAACTTTCAACAGACTAGTTAACTTATGAATTCTTAAACTCAGGGGGAACGTGTAAGACTAGCGGTACTTCTGAATTAAAGATGAAATTTGTCAATGACAGTTAGTTGAAGTTATGTTTTCAACAGAAGACTCAACTATCGAAGAACAAAGCTATATTATCTGGCTGGATTGACAAACAGCTGAGGAAGGTTATCAGCTATTGGCATTCTCTGATAACAACATTGTCATCAGGACAGTAGTCCATCAGATAAGTGTTTTATATACTCATCTGATAACTTAAATAAAAGCGAGCTATTTAAAACGTTTTATTCAAAACACGCTTTTATAAGAAACTGTCGGGCGGTACATATTCCCGCTCTTCATTAAAATATCTTTTGAATTTGAAAGGTCGTAACTGAAGCCGCACGATCATCACTGACAGAAAAACGGATCTAACGGTTGGCGGATATCACGGAAACCGACATACCCCCAACTCTATAAACTCCCATCTGATCAGTCGAGTCGTTCTTTACGCACCCTAAATTTTCAAAAGTACTTGTGAGAATTAAGCAATTTTCCTGCAAAATCTCTTCGTTTTTCTCTCTAATTTCCACAGATCTACAATGGCTGCTGAAGGCATGTACCTAGTATATGATTCCTACTACCAAACTGGCACACAACTGATGAAGGAGCTTCTGGAGAAGTTCAAATCTGCAACTTTAGTGAAATTTTTGGAGTATCATGAAGGAGTAATCTGGACTGACCAGGTTATGGAATACTACAGTACGGCCAAAGTTAATTTCGAGAAGTTGGAAATTACTGCTACAGTTGGTGACAAATCTGTTGTCATCACTCCTGCCGTTCTCCACGAACAGTTTGGGCTTCGTAACAGTGGACGTCATGATGTCACTGTGTTAACTGAAGCAAAACACCAAGAGTTTTGGGCGATCTGCTCCAAGGAAGGGGAGATACTGTCTGGGAATATCAGGAAGAGACAGCTGAAGGACGAGTATCAGCGGATGGCTGATATCGTGGCAAAACTGATGGAAAACTGCACCTTTTCCCTTGATGTTGTTACAATGAAGAGATTCAGCATCATGGCTGCTATTTATTATGGATTGGAAGTCAACTGGTCCATGATCATCTGGTACATCTTTGCTGAGTTCCTTGAAGTAAAGAAAGGAAAAGAACCTCACACAAACCACATGATAACTCTAAGCTACCTATTGTCTCATCTGGGATGCACTATGGCAAATGGCAAGGAAATTCACAAATCTAAGGCCATGAACAAATACCTGGCTGTTCAAAAGAGGAAGGCTGAGCCTGAAGAAGCTGATGAGGAACCAAAAGAGGTTCCTGCCAAAAGGCAAAGGAAACTGGTCAAGACTGCTGATTTAGCTGTTGAGTCCAGAAAGAAGAAGGCTGCTGATAAGCCTAAGGAAAATGTTCCTAAGAAGGTGGAGAAAGTGACTTCTGCTGCTGAAGCCACTAAAATTATTGATAACATAATTGCTGATGTAAGGACTGGATCCCCTGCATCACCATCACGAACTCCATCAGCAGAAAGGCCTGCTGAAGGTATCTCTCAAAGAACTAGAAGCCAACAGAGAGATACAGCTACAACTACTTATCGTGAGGGAAGAACAAAGAAGTCTGCTAGAAAGCAGATGACCTTTATTGAAAAACCTACCGAACTGGAAAATGTAGCTAGGGAAGACCCTGAAGCTGCTGAAAGGCCTGCTGAAACAGTTGAGACTGTTGCGACTGACAAAGCTGATGAGCAACAGCCAAGTCAAGTCACACCAACAGCTGAGGTTGCTCAACCTCAAGAAGATCCAGATGTCCAAATCATCCATCCTATAGCTGCTGATCCTATATCATCTGCTGGACCAGCCCCTGCTGATAAAGGCAAAAGAAAAATAGTGCTAAGGAAAAAGAAAGTTTCCAAAGCTGACAAGAAGGCAAGGGAGGAGGCTGAACAGAGGAAGCTGGATGAAGCTGAGGAAAAGAAAGCACTTGAGCTAAGCAAAGCTCAAGAAGCTAAGGATGAAGCCAGGAGGCACATGTCTGAGGCAGAAAGAAAAGCTGCTGAAGATGCTGAACTGGCCATGGTGATTGAATTGAGCAAAGTTGATGCCTATGGACCTGTCCATGGAGGTGGCATCAAGATTGGAGAGAGCAAGGAGGAAGAAGACAAGAAAAAGATATTACTGCCTGCTCCCAAAGTCAAGTCAAAGGACAAATTTGAAGTCAGAAAAGCCTTTGAGATAGTGTATGCTGATAAGGAGCTTTTCAAGAAGTTTGAGAAGTCCTTAGCTTACTATGATCAAAAGCTCATGTTGAGGACTCTGTTCAACCAGGAGAAACCAAGGTATATCAGTTGGAGAGACAACAGGTTGAATAAGTCAATAATAGAACTTCAAAATATGAAGGAGTTAGCTGATGAAGAACGATGGGTTCTGACCTGGCTGAAAACAAACTCCATTCAAAAGGCCCTAGATCCCAGCTATGTAAGAGATGTCATGCATAGTTATGCAAAAGGCTTTGCATTGGAGGAGGCCAAGAAGATTCAAAGCACCCTGCCTGATAAGAAGAAGAAATCTGAAGATGCTGAAGAAAGGGCAATTAAATTTGCTGTTATGACCGCCTTGAAGAGATGGGCAAAAAGGTCAAGGTATCAGCAAGGTTGTTCAAGTGACTTGCCATTACTTCCAAGCATTCAGCAAATAATATTTGGCAAGGAAGTGCAACCATTCTATGAAGTGCCAAAAGGGAATAATGCTTTCGTTAACCCCTGGATCATTGTGAGGCAGATCAGACAAACTACTTGCTTCAATGATGATGGCACTATCACCAATCTGGTGTATGACGACGTTACTGATGAACACAAGGCTGCTAACAAACCTGAAGACAAGTCTGCTGATCAGACTGCTGACAAGTCTGCTGAAAAGGTTGCTGATGAACCCTTAGCCATTGAGTGGAATGCTAAGGATTCTGAAGATCATCAGGACGAGAAGATGGAAGATATTCCTGTCCACCAGAAGATTGAAGAAAAGGATGAAGCTGCTGCTTCTGCTTCATCAGGTGATGAACACTCATCACTGATGGAAGCTTTCCAGATGTTAATGGAAAATTCTATGAAGGAACTGGAAGAGAAGCATCAACAGCAGCTGATGAAGGTCAAGGAGGAGCTGAAGACTGAGCTTAAGGAAGAATTGACAGAGTCAAATAAACTTCAGCTGGAAACTGTGCAACAGTCTACAGAAAAGATCATCAAGACTGAAATCACAAGTATTCCTATTCCTCAAGATCATTCCTTGCAGTTAGTGAACAGCTTAAATGAAATGAACAGAAATGTGGGATTGTGAAGAGTGATGTTAATCATCTTCATGCTGCACTTACAAGAGCTGAACACAAGATCGCTGATCTGACTGCAACCTTCATCAAAGTCAGTGAAGAGGAGAAGGAAATCAATTTAGGGATGTTGCATGAAGTATCAACTGTTGTACAGGCAGTCCAAAATGAAATTGCAACTACAAACCTGAATATTGACTACTTCAATGACAAGACTGACGACATCAGCACAACTATTCATCATCTTACAGCCAGTCATGATGTTGTCAATCAGAATCTGAAAGCTCTATGTGCTGGAGTGAAGATTCCAACAGTTGCCCTCAACCCTACTGTTGCACCTTCTAATGTCATCAATTCTGATGATGACAAAAAGGGGGAAGATAAAAGGGAAGAAACAGCTAAGGAAACTGCTGCTGCAACTATTGAAGCCAAGGAAACTGAAGACACTGCTGACAAGACTGAAAAACTTGGAAAGGTAGAAGAAGAAGAAAAGATTGAAAAAGAAACTACCAAGTACAAGGAGACTGAATCTGCCAAGAAAGTAATGGAGCTGATCAAAGAACAGCAACTCAAAGAGAAGATGGAAACTGCCAAAGCAATCTTGGAAGAAGAAGCTGATGATGAAGAAGATGACGAAGAGTCATCTTATGAGTATGAAGAAGTGCTTGAAGGATCAGATGAAGAAGCTGATAGTTAGAAATTATAAATTCATTGTAATCAGTTCACTTCTATCTATTATTCAGAAATCTCATCTGATGAACTTGTACCTTGTAATTCTTTTTCAATATTAATGAAAAGTCAAGTTCAATCCAATAAACTTTTTCTATCTCAGAAAATTTTGAGGATTACAACCTTTAGCTTAGGTCTTTAACAGATACTTAGCTGAAGTTTTGTCATCATCAAAAAGGGGGAAATTGTTGGATAAGGATGAAGATGAAGGCACTGAAGACAAATTTAGAAGGGAGGTTTTGAAGGATTCCAAAACTTCAAGATTGGCTAAGTATGGAGTAACTTAGCTGATGATCCCTTTGAAGAAATTTTGACTAACAGAAGAGTCAAAATTTCAAGGTCCAATACTTCTGATCTGCTGAAGTAAAGCTATCAGACTGATGAAGATCAGCCGACTCAAATCAGATTTGTTCAAGTTTGAGATCAGCCGAGTTCACCATCAGACTTGTAGTTTCGTCAGCCAAGTGAAGAAGATCATGAAGTGTTCCCAACGGTAATAAATGCCCCTTGGAGTAATAAATGCTGAAGTACAAGGTTATTAAAGACAAATGATTAAATAAATGCTTCGCATCAGCTGGGTGCATTTAATGCTGCATTTAATGCTGCCTGCAGAATAGTACTGTTCATAGTACGGACAGACTGCAAAAGAGCCGTTCGCGGATTTTAAGGACCAGTACTCGAGGAATTTGAATCTTGTCTCTCTTCAACGGACATTTTTCAATCCTCAAGTATAAATAGCTGAAAGAGACGAAGAAGAAGCAAGCAACACACTTTCTGAGAGAAATTTCCGAAGCAAAATTCTTTAAGTCTCAAGAACAGCTCACTCATCAGCCGAGTCATTTGTTGACGAAAGCAGAGTTGAAGAATCAAGAAAAAATACATCTTCTGAGTGATTTTGTAATCAAGAGTGTTGTGAGAAGTAGATATCCGTCTAAGTGAGTGATATTACTTCAGAGAAGTAGGATTTCTTTGTGATTTCTTACTGCGCACTTGTGGCCGTTTCATTTGTTGATTGGCGCAAGCAGAGTATACTGTAAACTTTGTGATTATAGTATAACCCAAGATCTGTGTGACTTGGAAGAGTGGACTAAAGGATATTCAAATCCATATAACCACTATAAAAATTGCCTGTGTTTTTGTTTGCATCTTACTTGCATATTTTCAGTTTGCATAAAACACATTAACTTAACTGTTTGAAAAAGGATTTAAAGGAGTTTATAAAACTGGGGAAACATTTTTCAAACTACTAAGATTACTTGTGAAAAACACTTTGAAAATCCGCTGCAAGTACTCTAAGTATTAAAACTGATTTTAGCAAAATCAGCTAAGTAACAATCAGACGAGTGGTCAACAAGGCTGTTCAAAGATTTGTTCGCGAACAGAATTGTAACTAACTAATCTGATCAGCTTAGTCTGTTCAGTTAGAGTGAAAGTTTTAAAGTTAAAATTTGAAGAAAATTTTTAAAGATGTTTATTCACCCCCCCCCCTCTAAACCTCTTCTGACCACTTGGGACCAACAGAAACCCATTGTGGAAGCACATGACGCATATCGGTGATGAGATGTTTCTCAAGGCTTATAATAGAGTACGATTTAGTCCTTAGGCTTGAGGTGCTAGGGCGAATTCGGTACATGAGTGTGCTTACTTAGATCTAGGTACATGTCACGTAGCCTATCCATAATGTCCCTAGGTTGGGTGCGCATAGTTGTGTATGCGATGGTTAGTACCAATATGGAATATACCGACTCATCGTAATGGATGAGAGAATTTTCTATACGATTCTTAGATAATAGATCCGGGAAACTCGTCGCCACAGTTGGTGATGGATTTGGAAAGGGGTTTCCAAATTTAGCAGTCACACTGGATTATTATCCCGAATTAGAATGTATAGTTATCGAGATAATTAGAGGTGCCGATCAATTCACACACCCTATTGATCGGAATATTAAGTCAATAGAAGTACGTTATGTACATGGGAGTTATAAGAGGTGAGGTTCACAAATATTAATTCAGCTGAAGTTGGGCCTCATGGGCTTGTGGTTAGACATCCGCGAGGTGTGAGTACTCCTGCATTAATAAGGGAGATTATATCTAGAGTGGTCAATTAGAGGGGTTTAAATGATCAGAGCAAATAATTTCTCGTAAATTAAATCACGAAGAGTTCGTGGGCCTGCTGACAATTGATGGTGAACCTAGAGGGTCACACAAAATACAGTTGGACAATGCCAGTCATAAAAGAAAATACTTGATTTAAGGAAGTTAAATAAATAAATGAATTAAGTTGTTAATTCAATTGGAAGATTACTTAATTTGATAGTCTAATTGATTAAATATTAATTAAAATGTTAATTAATTGAGATATATTAATTAATTAGATTAATTGGGCTAATTTAATAAATGGGTTAATTAAATTAAGTTGCAAGACATGGGCCTTTAATTAATAGCCCAGAAAAAGTCTTGCAAGACTAGGTTTACTAAAGGGGGCTTATATAAGGAGTAGGAGAGACTCAAAGACAACACTTGCACAATTGCATAAACCCTAGTCGTCCCCTTCAACCCTAGCCGCCCCCCTCCTGAGCCGTCTCCTCTCTCTGTGCTCTTCCATATCCAGACCTAGATCTGAATCTAGATCTGCCTCTTCCTCCATTGACTTTAAAGTTTTACTACAATCCAACTGTTGTGGATACTCTGGAAGTGAGACAAGTGGATCACTCTCTGTGAATCAACAACAAAGCCAAAGGTTACCACCGCCTTGCCTGTGGTGAGGTAAAATCGCAAATCACCCATTTTGTATTTATATTTGTTGCTTGATTCCACCTTTTCGCGTATAAAAGATAGATATCATATCTTGGGATTATTGATTTTTTCGGAAAATTTTAAAATTCCGCACTCTCGTTGTTTTGACAATCGAGATATCCTAACACATGTTTATTAGTATTATTATAGAAGTTTTATTAATTCTAATGACAAGTAAATCGCCTCAAGTTTTTTAACACATTGAAAATGACATATAAAAGAAATGGACGGAGTATAAGTAAAAGTAATATTATTGAGATGTGGGAAACTGAAAGTACGTGTTTATTAGTATTATTATTATAGAAGTTCTATTAATTCTAATGACAAGTAAACCGCCTCAAATCTGTTGTTACAAATTGGTGAGACATTACCACTAATAGATTTATTACCTGTGTCTTGAGGCTTATTGCACCAAACACACACTGAAATCATCTTTCATGATTTTTTTATATTTTCTCTCGTCTTGAAAAAGGAAAACATAAAAATAACAAAAATAAATTATCCATCTTCTGCACTAATCTTCCACCATAGCAATTGTTCCATTATTGGATACACAACACTATTTAACCCATATAAAACTGAATTTACAATTCCATTTAGAAGAGATAATTATATGAAAAATATGATATAACATGGAATTCTTTTAAAATGAATTTTCAAGTAGAAATAAGGGGGAGAATAATAAAATTAATTTCATGGTACAATATATGTAGAAGAAAAGCAGGGAATACCAATGCTCCATGGAAAAATATATTTTATAATCCTCCATATTTTCACTATCTATTCAAATTTTTTAGAGATTCCCCCATTATATTGAATTAATCTATCTTCTATAACATAGATTTCACATATCCTTAATAAATTATAAAAGAGAAAGTTGTATTATGTGGTAGGTCTCCTAGACCATAAGACACGTGGTATAAATTTAGTAGTGGCATAGGTGATGTCACAATAATTTTTAACAATAAATTTGAAACTCAAGTAAACACAATTATTTTTAGAAAAAAGATGGTTTCTTTTATTTACGAAAAAATATAACCTGGAAAACAAGTTACTTTATTTATTTGCTTTTGGTCATGACGCGAGAGAAAGTAGCAATTGTTGAACAACAAATTTTTTGTAGGACTTCAAAATTTAAAAAATATTCAAAGCAAATTCTATGGAAATTCTAGGAATATAATATACCAATTGAAAATTTAAGACTGAGGAACACAATAAATTCCATGATATCATCTCAGTCGTACATTAAAATGTTAAAGATGAATTATACAAACTTGAAGAGTGCTATGTGTAATTACACTAAACATTAGGACTAGTTTGGTGTATTTCTCTAAAAAATTAAACTATGCGTAGCGTATCATAATATTGATAACGTTTTATGACATAATATTTTTTTCGTCTATAAAACATAATTACCAAATCATTTTTTATTCGCCGCCACACAACATCGGATGTAATGCTCATTTTTTTTCCAATATTTCATAATTTTTCTCTCATTTAAATCAATGAAACATACTCAACTCGTTATCATTTTATAAATTGTTTCTTAGAGCTACAAGTGATCAAATCATGGATGTAGTAGCAACAAATCGACCTGCATTCTTCAAATTTTTCTTACCAGCATTTTCAGGAAAACAAATGGTATTTTTCTTGGCTTTTATTGTTTATGTTTTATTTGTAATTTCTATATCGGATTCTCGTGCTTTGAATTATTATCTATTTTTTGTTGTTTAATTAATTCTACTATGCCTTTAAAATTATTAAATAATTGTTATGTTTTAGTCAAGTACAAAATCATTAGTGCGATATTAAAAATATTATTGAATCAATGATAGAGTTGTTCATCGATAGTTTTAATTACTTTTTTAAGTTACATGTGAAACTATATATATAGGAAATATATTCTTAATTAAAAATATTGAGTTGTGAATGATAGAAAATAAGTAATTTCTTGAATACGTTGGACAAAATTGAAATTTACTAATTCAATATTTTTAAGTTTGTAACTCTCAAATTCTAAATTTTTAAAGACATCGTATTTTTTGAAAAATAATATTAAATTACGATATTATATATTTTACTAGAAATTTCATGATTAAAATAAAATTCATTTACATTCACATGTTTAAATTACCTTGAAAGAAAAAGACTAATCTGGATTTCCCTACTCTAAAAACTAATCTCATACTTACTTTCAAATTATGAACGCAAAAAAACTTAATTGAGTCACATTTTCCTTAAAGTTATACTAATATTTCTAATCAAAGTCGGTCAACTAGTTTTTCTTTTCTACAACTCTCAAACATGAAATTCGCGAGAAAAAAACCAGGAACTGGGCCTTACTTTTTGGTAAAGTCGTAATACTCCCATCTGTTATATTAAACTTGCACGAAACCATCATGTGAATTTTTTAATGTGTAGAACCTCCAATTTGTAAAAAACTAGGTTATTTTGAATCAGAATATTTCAAGATATCATTATTTAAGTACTTCATGTTGGTCCCTACAACTTCGCGTGAAATATTTTAAAATTTGTTTCAAGAAATAAAATGATCTTAAACTGCCTATTTAAAATATGTTGGGGGGTTTTATGGAGAATTATTAAAAGTATTAGATATTTTATGCAATTAAAAATTCACAGGTTGTTTTTAAGCAGGTTTAGCTTAATACCAAGTAATATCTTGCTTTTTTTCAAAGAAATTTGTATTTTTATTTATTAATTTCATTTCATAGTGTATGGTAACTTTGCATAATAACATAATGCATTTGCGCTAATTTTAACCTTTGGTTCCCACAATAGGCACCAATATTTTATATGAATGTTTCTGAAATGTTCAATAGAATAGTAATCTTAAAAATAATTAAATATGTTCTTTACTATTAATACAAGTCCATATTGATGATATGCATATTGACTTGGCTGTTTAATTTATTTGATTATATATTATTGTTTGTTTAGGAGATTCCCACAGCTTTTTGTAATCAGATTAAAAGAAAGTTATCAGAAACTGTAGTTTTTAGAGACCAGTGTAATAATTTGTGGCAAGTAAAGATGAGAAGAGTAGATGGTAAGTTATACTTTGATGATGGTTGGGTAAAATTTGTCGAAGATAATTCGATTGAAGGTGGAGACATGCTTGTATTTGAATATATCTCTCAAGGATTATTGGATGTTAGATTCTTTGGCATATCGGCATGTGAGAAGAAAATAAAGGAAATAAAGGGACAAGGACAAGACGATGATGAGGAAACAGAAAGCCATGCTTATATGTATAATGATGATGATGATGAGGAAAATAATGAAGATCGCTTCGTTAATTTTGTTGGGCTAGAAAATGTGCGCGAACAAGAGAAAAGTGGTACTAACGGTATGTTCTAGAACTAATTAACCACAACGTTATTTGGAAATTTTATTTGATTTTAATGTTAATGTTGTATTTATTTCATTTAGATGGAGCTGGTACCAGTAAAAAACATTGTCGCAGGAAGAGACTTTCTGATATCTATGGTGTGGAGCTCCTTAAATCTTGCGACATTCCTATACCTGCGAATCCTTATTTTTTGACACATGTAACAAAACGCAAGGCTGAAATGGTAAGTTCAATACTTAGAGCATCATATTTATTTGCTTATATAATTTTAATTACGAGATTATTGGGAGTGAATAGCATAGTACATCCATTTGTTATGTTTGTAGAAATATATCTTCAAATCCATTTTTTTTAATTGAGACTAAATTGTTCTTAAATATTTGAACAAATTAAAAAAATCAAACCACATTCCTCATCAATCCCGCCCACACTTTCCACCCTCATACAAGGGGGCTGCTAGGGCTGGGATTTTTCTTTCTTTATTTTATTTTAAAAAAAATTAATGTGTTATTTTTTAAAATTTATTTACATGATGATCTCAAAATCTAGTCATGTAACAGCTCTCAGTGCATGAACACCACTACAAGCTTTAGTGTGTCGTATTGCCTACTCTTTACCTAAAAAAAACCAAGCTTTTAGGCATGATATTATTAAATGGATTTGTTATTATCAAGATTGATATATATATATATATATATATATATATATATATATATATATATATATATATATATGTATATGTATGTGTGTACATATGTTATACCTAATATTGTTAATTTATTATGTCAGTACGTTCCTAAAGAAATAGTGAGAAACAATGAAATTAAACTTCCAAAGGAAATCATCTTCGTTGATCCTAAAGGAAGGACGTATGTATCAGAATATAGAGAATGGACTGACGGGAGAGTAAATTATGCTGGAGGATGGAATTCATTGTGCAGGAAAAATAATATTGGAATAAATGATGTATGCCTTTGTGAGTTTGTGGAAGAAGATGGGAAGCTTCATATGAATGTTGGTATTCTTCGTTTTGCCTAGGTCCAAACTTACGCTAGCTCTTAGTTGAACATTAATGGCTACATTTAGTTTACGTATATTTGTTAGACTAAAATATTTTTTTGTAAACATTAACATTGTTTTGAAGAAATTACATAAACATTGTTTTAATTGTCCTTTATGTAGATTTATAGATATTACTTCTACTTATTTGTCGATGATATATAGGCATACCAATTTTGAAAAGTATTTTTCTCAGTTTTGACATGGATATAGTAATCATCTTTCAGTGTGAATCAAAATCATATTAAATAAATTATTTTTAGAAAATCGAATTTTGATGTCATATTCAATTTTCTGGGGAAAAAAAAAACCTTTTTATCATTTATTTACAAAAAAATAATTTGATTTTTGGTATGCGTTTTAGCTCATTTTTGTCTTACTTTAGAAAAAAATTATTTGTACGTGCATGCAACCGAAGTAAGCATTAAATCCTATTTTCTAATCATGGTTATTTTCCTGGAAGTTGCAAATGAGCATAAAATTTGATAAAAATGTGGACCAAAAGTTCTGGGCCTATTTGTTTGGTGTTTGGGAAAGTAGTATGGGAGAGTAGTGGAGGTTTGTTAAATAATCTCGATTTTCGTAATGTTGTTTGTTTTGGTTTTGAGAGAGTGGTTTGAAAAATAAAGTAGATATATGTTTTTTTTTGAAGAATTAGGTTGTAGATGTAAGACGTGTAAGACTTTATGTCAAATCATATTTGTTGTAAGATAAATTGTGTAAGAGATAGGGTACTTTATATCAAATCAGATTATAATTTGTATAGGTTTTGTTTATAGATAAGAAAATTGTTGTTTGTTTAGATTTTGAGAACATAGTTTGAAAAAATTGAGAGATGAAAAATTTATTTCAGAAAATAGAAAATATGTTTGTTTGGCATTTCCCAAACACGAATTTTTTTTGGGAAATGCCAAACAAACATGCCCTAAATGTTTGTTCAGTATAGCAACTAAATAACATGACTATTTTTGAAAAAGAAAAAAAATCGAAGTTACGGGACAATTTTTGAAATTTTACTGTAAGAGAATTTATAGGAAGTCATTTTTAATTTTAAAAATCTATGCATGTACTTTTAAAATTTGCTTGTACTTATTCTGGAAAAATAATATGAAAACACTCAAATGATGGAAGCAACGTAAAAGAGTTAAATTAGAATCTTACTAGTAGTAGCACTGTAAATAAACACAAAAAATTGTACATTATGACAATGATGGTTGATTTAGCTTACAATAATCAAATTATGTCATTATTAAATTTGTTGGTACCAAGTGGTCAGTTGAGGTCTAGAGGGGGGTGACTAGACCTCTGAAAATTTTAAACTTCAACTTTTTAAATGAACAGACTAAACTGATCAAGTTAGGAGAAGTTACTAGGTTGTTCTCGCACACAACTTTGAGCAGCAGAGTAGACCACTTCAATTGATTCACTTAGCTGATTTTAATTTAAATCAAAGTTCCAAAATGAGTTACTTGCAGCGGATTTGTAAAATGTTTTTCTCAAGCAATCAAAACTTGGTTTCAAAGTTTTATCCCCAGTTTTACAAAATTCTTTTCAAACAGTTTTAATAAAAGCATGCTTCTTTTGAAATATGCAAGAAAAGAATACAAAATGTAAAACACCGATATTTTTATAGTGGTTATATGGATCAAAATCATTTAGCTCACTCTTCCAAGTCACTCAGATCTTGAGTTATACTATAATCACAAAGATTATAATATACTCTGCTTACGCCGAACAACACATGAACTAGCCGTAAGTTCACAATAGGAGATCACAAAGAAAATTTATCCTCCGAAGTAATATCACTCACACAGATGGATATCTACTCCTCATAATACTTTCTTTTTCAAGAATCACTCATATTTTTTCTTTCTTCAACGTTTACTTTTGTCAATAAATGACTAAGCTGATGGGTGAGCTGTTCTTGAGTTCTTTTGAGACTTAGAAAGATTTTACTTCTGAATGCTCTCAAAAGTGTGTTGTCTTGTATTGTGTGCTCTTTGAACTCTTCGAACAAGCTTCCTTTTATACTTGAGATTTGAATACTGTCCGTTGAAGGATAACAGAAGTTTTCATCTTGATCATTGATCCCTTTTTCTCAAGAACGGATACCTGCGACTGTGTACTGTCATATCCACTGTATTCCTTTGTTAGTCGCATTACATGCACTCCGCTGATACGAGGTTCTTATTCAATCATTTGTTATAAATACCCTTCCTCTTCAGCATTAATTTCTCTACGTGCATTTATAACCGTTGAGGTGACTTGTCTGATCATATCCACTCAGCTGTCCGAAGTCTCTCGTCTGATGAACACTCAACTGATCCCAAACTGAACAAATCTGTTGAGTCGGCTGAATCTCACCAATCTGATTTCCTTCTGCAGCAATAGATCAGTCGTCTCCTCGACCATAAGTCTTGATTCTTCTGATTTCTCTTTTATGTTTGATCAAAACTTGTTGACAGGGGATTCACTAAGCTTCTATATCTTGATGTTTTGGAAATTATCAAAACCTCCCTTCGATATTCGTCTTCGTCTTCATCTTCATCTTTATGCAACAAAATTCTAAGTTTGAATGTCTCTATTTAGATTATAAGTTTAAGATCTCTAATTTGGTTTCTCATATGTAAGTGAGATTAGAAGAAATTGTTGGAATTATTATTCTTATCAGTCTAATAATGTGGACTTACATGTTATATAATTGTATATGATAGGCTATTTCATTTATGTGGCTAATTAATTGTGATCTAATAATAATAATTATGTGGCACTTAAGAATATCAATTAATTAAAGTATGGACTCTTTATATGTGTAGATACCTAATTGGACTCTAACTGTTCTTGATGGGCTGACAGTTAGAGCCCTACTAGAGTTAGGGTTAATACTCTCCTATATATAGGGTTATGGTCCCTAAGCCAATTCATACTTTGCACTTTCATCTTCCCCATCTAGAGAAAGCATAAGGCAATAGTGAATAAGGCTTAGAAGACCACAACCCCCTAGAATCCATCTTTGTGATTCTTCCGCTACTCTACCAATGGATTCAGGTATACGTCTCTTTAGCATAAACGTATCTTACTTAATCATCTGCGAATAGGTCCTGAGATATGTATGTTTTCATGGCTTATATATTTCATGTTATCATAGCATATCTGTTAATGTCTAACAAGTGGTATCAGAGCCAGGTTTCGTTAGAGGATTAGAGTCCAGATTCGTTTATATGTTTTTATGAATTTTTTGTTCTTCTGAACTCATGATTTTTCAAGATCTAGATTTAGTTTTTATTCATGCATAAACTTTCGTGTATACATGCTTTGTACAAAAATTGTAAGCATGATTTGTGTTTATGTTGAATTCATAGCATCATTACGTGTTTAGGCTTTTGGAAAAATTGATTTAAATTTGGGTTGCAAAATTCGGGAATCATGTTTATTTATTGATTTAAGTTTATGTCTCTGTACTTGAATGATTTGAATCAAATTGTTTAATTTTCCCTTGGCCGCACACCTCTTTTGATTCAGCAAATAAAGTTTTCATTCATTCAATTAATTGTGAGATCAATTCAATGGTTGTTTGAATGCAATCATTAATTAATCAAAAACATAAAAAGCATTGTTTTATTAGAAGTATGTATATAATGCTTTCTGTTTTAATGTTTTATCATAATGTGAATGCTTATTGTGCCAATGTTTATTCCATTGGCCGTTTCATGTGTACGTTGAAATGAATTTTTTTTTGGGCTGATTCGCCCACTATTTAATTCCGGGGGTGGGCATTTTGGTAATTAAACAATTTTCTTTTACAATACTTGATATGTCCATTATTTACAATTGTTCGATTGAACCGATATGTTGCCAAAGTAACCTCTATTGGGTAAAATTGATCAATTTTGAATAAGGGGGACATAGTTATCCATGTGAAATAATCAGCCCAAGGGAAGGTTATTTTGACCGGATAATGTTTGGCTTTTACCCCTGAGGTATGCCAATTAATCGAAAATAATTCGATCGAACCAACATGTTGCCAAAGTAACCTATGTTGGGTAAGATTGATTATTTTTTAATTAATTTAGCATAGTTTTTCATGTGAAACAATCGGCCCAAAGGAAGGTTGTTTTGACAGGAGAATGAGTAGTCTTGAATATGTGTTACATTCGGATTATCATGCTTTTGTTGTGTCGGCCCAAAGGAAGGCACACCATTATGCCGATACTAGTATCAATATTTAAGTGTATGTAAAAGAGTACCACTTGCGGATTATTATTTTAGTCCAAAGACTAAATAATAACAACGTGCTAGGTATCTTAAGATGGGCCCACCATCTAGTGTATGCATTAAAAATTATTTTAGTTCATACATAATTTTAATAAATTAATTTGACTGTTTTTCATTGTCTTTTCGGATTTAATGTCTTCAATGCCTTCTGTAATAACTCCCAACAACATCTCTGTGCTTAACAACACAAAGTTTGATAATTGGAAAGATCACATCATGATAATTGAAAAGTTTACACACAAAGTTTGATACAAAATACATTGCAAAGGAAATATAGATGAATATATTATGGTTATGTCAAAACTTGTAGCAAGACTAAGGACCCTTAGGCTGAATTTGTCTGATGACATATTTGTGCACCTGGTCTTGATCTCGCTTCCTACACGTTTTGGTCCCTTCAGGATCTCTTTCTATGCTTAGAAAGATAAATGAACAATAAATGAGCTTATAGCTCAGTATAGGCAAGAAGATGAGAGACAGAAACAAAAAAAGACTGACAATATTCATTTGGCATTCAAATCAAAAGGTAAAACCGCCACCATGAAGCGAAAGAGGGATAAATGTAAGGAAACTGCAACTCCTCCTGGAACTACACAACCTAAGAGCCAAAAGGGACAGGATTCGGCTATTACCTGTCACTTTTGCAAGAAGGCTGACCACTTAAAGAAATTATGCTTAGGATACGTCACTTGGCGTGTAAAGAAAGGTAATATTCTCAACTTCGTTTGTTGTGAAGTTAATTTGGTTTTGGTACCTAGTGACACTTGGTGGATAGATACGGGAGCTATTATTCACATATGTCACGTTGTAGGATTGCCTCCACTACCGAGTGCCAAATGATGATGAAAGATGCATCTATGTAGGCAAAGGGAACAAGGCTGTTATGGAAGTTGTAGGTGTCGTTAGGATTTATTTAAGTTCTAGTTTGTTTATTTTTTTTTGGATTTAGAGGAAACTTTTAGTATACCGTCTTTTCGGTGAAAATTGATTCATGATTCATTTTTGAACAAATTTGGTTATTCTTGTTCATTTGAAATTGAATTATTTACTATTTCTTTAAATTCAAAAAAAAAAAAATTTATTGCACTAGAACTTTAATAGATAAATTATATTAATTAGACACCTTAACAACCACTAATGAAAAACCTGCATTCAAGTATCTTAGGTGCTAAATGAAAATTAACTAATGAGAATTCATTATTATTTTGGCACAAATGATTAGGACACATTTCTCGATAGAGAATACGAAGGCTTGTGCATGATGGAATTCTCGATTCCCTTGACTTAACGGGCCTTAAATGTGTATAGAATGCATTAAGGGAAAACAAATGAACCAAACGAAATAAGGGTGCATATAGAAGTAGTGAACCTTCAGAGTTGATACATAATTACATAGCTGGTCCGTTCTCTAAAAACTCTTTGAATGGACAGCCGTATCTTATCAGCTCTATGGATGATTACTCACGATACAGTCATCTTTACTTAATCTATGAGAAGTTTTCATAATTGGTGTGAATGACATAGCCTTTTGCCAATACCACAATGACATGGTGAGAAGTATGATTAATCACTCTTCTCTGACAGAGTCACTTTTGAACAATGCTCTTAAGACTGCAGTTTTGATATTTTAACTGTGTAAGGTAGTTACTAAAATTTAATACAAGACATGGGTATGTAAGAGGCCTAGTATTAGGCACTTTCATGTCTTGAGTTGTCCAAATGAGGCTAGGTCTTATAGGCCTGACAAAAGAAAATTGGACTATAAGCTTATTAGATGCTACTTTACAAATTACTTAGAAAGATTGAGGGGTTACAAGTTTTAGTACTCCTCAAATAGACCCTTCTTCGATATAGGAGACGCCAAAATTATTGAGCATGCTTACTATAGTGGGAGCATTAAAAGAAACGATGTAGTGTTTGAGGGGGAGAGTGTGTAAATATTCTCGCTATAGTTACAGTTGACAATGATAAGGTAACCATTCCTATCAAAGTTCAACCTGTAAATCAGGATTCATGTCAAACACTATCACTCTTGCACTCACTCCCACTACTGTAGTTAAGCAACCTCAACTTAAGGAGCCGATAAGGAGTTCCACAAGAGAAATGAGGCAATACTGGGAATTTATATTGTCTATTTCCTTAACATGAATTTGACTTGAGGATGGAAAATGATCTGACTTGGTCGAATCATGTGTGGTCTAACGAATTATTCGTTTTGGATCATCATGGCATTAGTAGCTCATCAAGATTTAGAGCTACAATAAATGGACGTTAAAACAATTGAATAAACGATATGTAAACTTAAGAAGTCCATTTATTGCTTAAAGTAGGCGTCCCACTAATGGTACCGGAAATTTGATCATGTGATTACCTCTTATGTTTTTGGAGGAAAACACCACCAATCAGTGCATATATATCTCAAGATCAGTGGGAGCAGGTTTATCATCATGGTGTTGTAAGTAAGTGATATTCTACTAGCAAGCACTGATGTAAGGCTTTTTCATGATACCAAGAAATTTCTCTCGAGTAAATTTAAAGAGAAAGATCTAGGTGAATCATCTTTCGTTCTGGGAATACATATAGATCGTGATTGATCTAAATGTATATTTGGTCTATCCCAGAAGGCCTACATTGATAAATTGCTTAGCCATTTTGGCATGCAAAATTGCGCACTAAGAAATGAACCTTGAGAATGATGAAATGGAATGGGAGTCATCATGCATGTGAAGAATGTACGCATTCTGATATTGCTTGCCACGTATTTGGGATGCAAATTAGATAATTATACGACTCGATTATGGATCATTTGAAAATGGTCAAACGAGTCTTACAATACGTGTAAAGGATAATTGATTACGAGCTTATAATATCGAAGATCAGATTTTTCTTAAAATCACATATTCTCTGATTCAAACTTCGTTGGTATAGCTACTAATCATGCCATCAATGATCGGCCCAAAGGAAGATCATTGATTTGCCGATTGATAGATATACATATGGTGATAAATACATCAATACAGTATTTGATCACTAAAGGGGAGTGCCACTTACAATTGATATTTATGTCCAAAGACCAAATATCAGTGTTGTTCTAGGCATCCTATATGACCTATCAAATGAATATTTGGGGTATTCGTGTGTCAATAACACATCTTAGTACAAACTCTATGACTTTAGACCCATTCACCAAAGGTTGGCCACCTACAGTGCTTCATGAGCGTATTGCTCATATGGGTGTTCTTGGAATTAATTATACATTCAATTAGTGGGAGTTTGTCCTTAAAGTTTTATGCTTTACAGTTTTGATTTTATTCTGTACAGACTTTAGTTTCATGATTTAAATGAAATTATTCATTTCATTTTGAATACCCTGAAATAAGGTCAAGTTTTGTGATTTTCTACTGAGGTTAAACATTTGGTAAAGAATGTTGACTCTCGGAGTCATTATGTTGGACCAGTTGGAAATTGACATGATATAGATAACATAAGATGTAATTTCCATGCTACACATCCATACTTGATCTATGTTGTTGATTATGTTGGTATCGTGACCATTGAAGGTTTAGTCATGAATTCATGCGACGAATGCCGCTTTGATCCTATATTAGCATAATTGATGAACAAGATTGTGCAAATTTTGTGCACATTTAAGCTTATACAATCTAAAGAAAACATTGTAGTCCAAGTGGGAGATTGTTGGAATTATTATTCTTATCAGTCTAATAATGTGGACTTACATGTTATATAATTGTATATGATAGGCTATTTCATTTATGTGCCTAATTAATTGTGATCTAATAATAATAATTATATGGCACTTAAGAATATCAATTAATTAAAGTATGGACTCTTTATATGTGTAGATACCTAATTGGACTCTAACTTTTCTTGATGGGCTAACAGTTAGAGCCCTACTAGAGTTAGGGTTAATACTCTCCTATATATAGGGTTATGGTCCCTAAGCCAATTCATACTTTGCACTTTCATCTTCCCCATCTAGAGAAAGCATAAGGCAATAGTGAATAAGGCTTAGAAGACCACAACCCCCTAGAATCCATCTTTGTGATTCTTCCGCTACTCTACCAATGGATTCAGGTATACGTCTCTTTAGCATAAACGTATCTTACTTAATCATCTGCGAATAGGTCCTGAGATATGTATGTTTTTATGGCTTATATATTTCATGTTATCATAGCATATCTGTTAATGTCTAACAGAAATTTGCGGCATGTCTTATTTCCAAGCCGAATAGATTCCTAAAAAAAGGTGGTTGTAGAAAAAATATGTGAACACAAGCTTTCTATCCAAAAAAAAAAAAAGAAAATGTGTGGCCATAACTCTTTTTTAAAAGATAGTATGAGGCTGATTGGAGGCTGGACGTCATTTTGCATCATGAAAATATTCTAATTTATACTTTTTACCCTTGAAAATTTTAACAACATTTATCATTTGACTCGCCGTTAAGAGAATATTTTAGTCAATTCCCATTAAATATCACCCTCATTATTTTCCTCCATCACCAATAGTAAAATGAGTTATTTTTCTTTCAATCTTTCCCATAAAAAATCAAGAAAAATCAAATTACGTGTTTATCTTCACGGTAAACACCACTAACACCCCTTTTTCTTCAAGAATCGCAATTTAAAAGCTTTCTAACTTTCATCTTACGTTTTCAACCAATAACAATGGCGATCTTACTCTGAATTTGAAGTTTTTCGAATGAAAAATGTAATCATATAATTAAACTAACTCTTATATTTTGGAGATTTCAAATAAAACTTATATTTTCCGAGTTGTTTTTTAGATAATTTATCAATTTTACCCCTAAGTAAACACAATATACGTGGGGTATATTTGGAAATCACATGTAAAACACCACTAATGATCCTCCTTATCATTAATTTTTTACAGAGTGATCCCTCTTGTTGTTTTTTTCATCCATGTTAGTCCCCACTATAAATTATTTGTTCAAGGTGAACTAAAGTGTCAAAACAGTTTTATGATGGACTAAATTGATAAAGAAACAATTTTATGAGGGACTAAATTGATATAAAATAATTTTATGGGGGACTAAATCGTTACATTATAAGTAAAAAACTCATTGTAAACGACCAAAGTGAAACAAATAATTCATAGTAGGGACTAACGTGAAAAAAAAACACAAAAAAAACCACTCTATAAAAAGTTAATGATAAGGAGGGCCATTAATGATTTTTACCCTAAATAACTCCTTACAAGCTTAAAATGCATAAGTGAGATTCATTAATAAAGATGAAATGATAATTCACAATGAGTTAATGGTAATTTATCTCCATAATATTCATAATGTTCAATTTATCTTTCCTGTTATTCGAAAAAAAAAAAAAAACTCTACACCCTCTAATCCCGATTATTTGAAAAAAAAACACTCTACCCCGTGTAATCTTATGAAAGTTTCACACTGTCTACCTGAAATTTTTATATGTGACACTTTACTCCCTTGTGGTATAATAATATGGAAATCTACCCCCTGTGTTATTATAAATATAACAATTTAAGTGTTACAAAACACTTTCATGTCCACTAAAAATTAAGAAAGCGAGTTAAATTGCTTCCTTTGCTTCCTTGAAATTTTCACATGGGATAAAGTTTACCTGTTCTTCATCTGAGATAACATAATAAACTAATTTTCAGAGATCTGAAAATGTAATGAAGTAGCTGAAAAGCAAAAAGAAATCACAGAGTAAATAAACATCCTTAGTGTAATAGAATAGTTCTGAAATCCACAAGAAAAATAGAACAGATCTTGCGATAGGTTCGAATTCAAATACAAAGAGTACAATACAGAACGCACAAACATAGCATATTCCAAAGACTCGTAGAAAGTAGCCTTAACATAGGAGCACTTCACCACCAAGTAACGTAAATCTGCTTCCAGGATAGACTAAGTTGGTAACTTGGATTGTAAAATGACTTTGAAGTTTGAACATAGAATAAAATGCATTGTTATGCAGTTATACTCTTATTTAATGCCACAAATATTTGCTCACTAATCCAAGAACCGAAAACATAGCGATAATTCTTAGACAGACAACTCTGTTTTAGAAACAAGAATACCATCGGTGTCTGCATAAAGCCATTCTCCGTCACATATTCTGGTCCCAGCAAAATTTACAGGAACGTGTTTTTCTCCAATTCCCCTTTTATTAGCTTTCACTGGATGTGAAGCCAAGGCCCTTACCCCAATATCACAACCATTGATTTCATCTACATCTCTTACACAGCCGTTAACTATAATACCGGCCCATCCATTGTTTTGAGCTTGAACTACAGGATTGCCGCCCAATATTGCACATCTCAAACTACCACCTCCGTCAACAACAAGAACTCTTCCATTACCCTTCTCCTCAAGAAATTCACGAACCAAAACATTATCTTCAAAAACTTTCAGAGTAACAACCGGTCCAGAGAAGACCGGTCGCCTACCATATATCTGGAAAACTGGCTGCAGTGCCCGCAGCTCACCACTCACGATAAGCTGCGGATTTGCATCACAAACTTCGGCTGTGGTTACCAATGCCATCTCAGATTAAAAACCTTCAAGAAAAATTCTTTGTTTAAGGTAAATTTATCAACCCTCAATCCACTCCAAATACATTCAAGATTACATGAAAACATAGCAAATTTCATCATTTCATGCATCATGCAACATATTTACTTAAAAGTTCTAAAGATACACTTGTGTTACAGATTCATTCATATGAACTAGTCAGACTGGACAGTTAATCAATGAAACATTAGGTGGATACTAGCCCTCTTGCAAAAAATATTCGAGCCATGCCACGACAATGGCAAATCGAAGTACTGCATGTAATTTAGAAAACACTGCAGCATAATGAAGAGTATTTTCTCAATATAGAATCTTTTAATCTGATTGATATGTACTGTTGTGCTGCAAATTTACAGCCAGTTCATAATCAAATAAAAACAGAAGTCAGTTCATTAAAATCCTTATTTAAGGTAATCCTGTAAATACTTTACTACATATTATGAAGTCACACAGTACAAGGATTCAATTCAACGAATCGGAACCAAGATAAATTAGATAATGATAATCAAGGTTGAAATTACAGCATCCATATCTTAGGGTAACTTTTTCTCGCCCTAATTCATCAACTATTTATTCAATTATTTAATTCATACATAACAAATATATCAGAAAACAATAAATTGACACAAAATCAGAAATCCTCATTGTTAATTAAAAAATATTAACAAAAACAGATAAATCGAAAAATCATACTGTTACAGAATGATGAGCTCCTGCGCGATTTGGTCTTTGAAGCTATGCACAGCTAACTGAATTATTCGAATATTATCGACAAAAATAGAAGAATTGAGCTCAAATTATTTGATTCTTTGGGTTAAAAAATAATGGAATTTGGGAAATTTTAAGGTGTGCTGATGTGACCTGAAGGGGTGAAAAGCGATGGTGAATCAAGCAGTGTGTCCATCAGTGAATTATTGAATGCCTTTTGAAAAATATAAAAAGCCCCAGATCTCAGAGAAATAGTAAAAAGTACCCCGCTGTTTCCCATGTGACTTCTTTTTTTTTTCTTTATGGTGGTAGTATTTCCCACGTGATGCATACTCATAAAGTGTCATTTCCATGTAACAACTATTACCTGATTGTTTTTGTATTTGAAAAAAGTAGTTTTGGGAGAGTAATGGAGATTAGTGAAATAATTTTAATTTGTGTAATGTTGTTTGGGGTAGCTGGAGAGCTGATCGGAGCTCCCCAACTACTCAGGGAGGTGCATCAATGCACGCGCTCAGGCAACAATCAAGATGCACCAATTGGCATCCCCTGATTTAAATGCTTTGTTTTGTTTTTTAATTTGTATTATTAATTAATAGTGTAGTATATTTATGTGTTTTGGGATACATTTCCTTGTTCAATTTTTTTTTTTTTTTTGATATTTTTAATTTCTTTGTAAGAAATGGCAATTAAAATTAAATCATTTAATTAAAATATAGGTGGTTATATATTTGAACAATATGATTTTTCAATTTAATTGAAAATATAATTTAAACACTTGGATAAAAAAAATCAAATTCATACTTAATTTATATATGGATAATTTAGTTATAATATTTTTGTAAATATATTTATCATGAATTTCAATAAGTTGCAATGAAAAATAATATGAATTCTACTATGACATTGATGGTTGATTTAGCATACAATAATCAAATTATGTCATTGTTAAATTCTAAGTTTGATTGTCTCGATTTAGATTATAAGTTTAAGATCTCTAATTTTGGTTTCCCATATGTAAGTGAGATTAGAAGAAATTTGCAGCATGTCTTATTCCCAAGCCGAATAGATTCTTATAAAAACGTGGTTGTAGAAAAAAATGTGTGTGCACGGCTTTCTCTCAAAAAAAAAATTAAAAAAAGAAAAAATGCGGCCATAACTCTCTTTTATAAGATAGAATGAGGCTAGGGGTGAGAATTCGGTCCGAACCGAACAGAACCGAATTTCGGTTCTATCCCGATCCGGTTCTAAAAAAAGACGGACCTTTTATCGGATCGAAATATTTGATCCGGTTCGATACAAAAACCGACCGGTCCGATTCGATCCACTGTGTATCGAAATAGCAATTGAATTAGTATTTCACATACCCACTGTGTACCGAAAGCACTCAGAGGAAGAATTTTCTTCTCATCCAAACGAAGCTTAAGGTTCGAGAGAAATTCTTCTCTTAAAAGTCTAGCCACCTGAGCATTCTTAGCAGCTCCTAAATCTATGCCAAGACCCTTAAGAATTTCAGGAACCTCAGCTGCTCTTGACGAATTGGCAAGGGCACTGATTAGTTGACTGAAGCAATATAAAAGAACATCCTCACAGAGCGAAACGGAGAAAGAACCGGAATCGGGTGCTGGAGGACGGAGATATTACTTGGGCGGCGGCTGGAGTTAGGAGAAGAAGAAAATCGGGCTGGTGATGGTTGATGAGTGTTTGGGTCCGAAAATTAGGGCAAGTGGGTATTGGGCAAGGGTAATAGGAAAAAAAAAACTAAGTGTTTAATTCGGTTCAATCGGTTCGATTCGGGAAATCAACTGGTTTACCGAAAACCGATCCCTATAAGAGGTAGATTCTGAGGTAAAAACCGACTACCTACTGCTTTTTCGATTCGGTACTCGGTCCGGACACGGTCGATCCAATTCGATCCGATCGAATAACCGAACCGGTCTCAGCCCTAAATGAGGCTGATTGGAGGCTTAAACCCATTTTGCATCATGGAAATATTCTCGTTTGTACTTTTTACTCTTGAAAACATTTAACAGTACTAGTCATTTGTCTAGCTGCTAAGAGGGTATTTTAGTCAATTTCCATTAAATATCACCCTCGTTATTTTCCTCCATCCCCAGCAGTAAAATGAATTATTTTCTTCCTAAGTTCCCATAAAAAATCAAGAAGAACCAAATTACATTATTTATCTTCCCTATAAACATCTTTAACACCCTTTTTTTTTTTTTAAATAACAGTATAGAGGTTTTCTAACTTTCATATCAAGTTTTCAACTAACAATAACGATCTTGTCTGAATTTGAAGTTTGTCGAATAAAAAATGTAATTATTTGATGTGGATATATAAATCATAAGGGTATTTTAGTAATTACCAAATTCCTGATTATTAAAATACTTAAACAAGAATTACATTTATGACGTTCATTAAAATGACCCTTAGTTAATTTTTGACTTAGTGGAGACTTTTCCTCTCCACCTAATTGATGGTGGACTTCTCATCTCCCCCATTTAATATGAGACTCTTCACCTCCTCACTTTCACCTATAAATACTACCCTCATTTTCATTTGGAGGGAGGTTGCCAGATGTGTGAAGACTAGTTGAGTAGTTTCCTTCCTCAAAGTTCGTCCCGTGACGTCAGAACGAGAGGGGAAAACGATCAAGATAGGAGGAGGTCTTCTCGAAGAGACCCTTGATCATTTTCACGCAACATCATTTTTGGCGTCGTCTGTGGGAAATTTCTGATAGGCACGTTGAGATGGCGGACGAGAATGAGGAAAATCGATGGATGGAAGAACTCGAGGGACCACCTGAAGGAGGAGAAGACGTGGTAGAAGGCGCACCAGATCCAGCCTATATCCCGGAAGCAGCCCCTGATGCGGCACCTGTAGCACCCACAATTCAAATGACTCAGGAGAGGCTCGATGCAATGGCAGCAACAGTTGCCGCACGAGCAGTCGCACAGTGTGGCTGAACAACGACGGATGCACATCTCACCTGAATTCCATCACAGAGAATCAGGAGCAGCAACCAGAGAAGAACAAAGGCTTTTCTTTCAGGAGGGGAGGTGAAGTCAAATTTAGAGAAGGTGCAATGAGCAATTCAACTGGAGGAGGCACAAAAGTAAATATAGCTAGAGAAGGCACAATGAGGAGCCGAAAAATTAAGCAGCGCCTGTTGTGTCAAAAACTGAAGCAGCGCCTGAGGTGCCGAAAAATTAAGCATTGCCTAATACGCCAAAAGAAGAAGCAGTGCCTGAGGTGCCGAAAAAAAAAAAAAAGTAGCGCATGATGCGCCAAAAACTAAAGCAGCACCTGAGGGATAAAAAATTGAAGCAGTGTCTGGTGTGACAAAAATTGAAGTAGGGTCTGATGCAAAAAGTTGAAGCAGCGCCTGAGGCGCAGAAGAATAAAACATCTCCTGATGCGTCAAAAATTGAAGAGGTGTCTGATGCGCAAGCACCAAACTTTGAAGCAACACCTGAGGCGCCATCCATAGCACCCACAATGACTCAAGAGATGATGGATGCAATGGCAACAACGATAGCCGCACGAGCAGTCGCATAATATGTGGTTGAGCAGCAACAAGTGCATGCTTCACCCATGTTCCCTCACTGGGCATCATGAGCAGCAGCGAGAGAAGAACAAAGACCGAGGGAAAAACAAAGTCCAGGGCAACCTTGGAATGATGAAGAAGTTAATAGTAAGGATCCAGCAAGAGAAGTAGGAGAACCATATGCAACCATAACCCTAACGAGAAGAAGTCAATTTGCACCAACAGTGCTTTTAGAAACCTTACCACAAGGGCCCAGGGTCCCAAGCTTCACAAAGTGCGATGGAATGGGAGATCCCAGAAGCATCCAGATAAATTTGAGGCCAAGACGGATCTATATGCAATGAGCGATGCAGCCACCTACAAAAAATTTCGCACAACTTTAGCGAAGAGTGCCCTCACATGGTTTAACCAGCTGCTCACGGGTGCAATTACTAACTTTGAGCAAATGGGTAAATGCTTCCTTCATCAATTCTCCATGAACATGAAGACACAAAAAACCACAATGCATTTGTTCATCGTGACGCAAAGATCAGAAGAACCACTAAGAGAATATATACAACACTTTACTAATGCAGTTCTGGAAGTACCTCAAGTAGATCCAGAGCTCCTCACAAGTATACTCCAGCAAACACTGCTAGATGAATGCCTGAAGGGGTCTTTGGCAGGAAAACCCCCAACTCTTGAACACTCTTAGCAAGACCAAAGAAGTTCATCAGGAGTAGTTCGGTGCAAGGAAGACATGATGACAGTTTGCTCGGAGCAGGCATTATCAACGTGATATATAGAGGAACAGCTGAAGGAGATTCAGCAAGTGCTAGAAAAGCTTTGTTGAGTTCAGAAAAACCATTTCCAGAACTCCCACTATAAGCAGAGCAGCAAATTCAACAAGCTGAGAAGAACATCGATTCTATCACATTTGATGATAAAGATTCAGCAAACGGGCAATTACCTACCCTGAATGACGCCCTCGTGATCTCTGCTATTTTTGCAAATTATTATGTGAAGGAAATATTGATTGATACCGGAAGCTCAGTAGATATAATCTTTTACAATGCATTCAAGCAGCTGAATATTGACACTGCCGAATTCAATAAAGTTAACAATGCACTATCAGGATTCGCAGGAGAAACACTAGGAGCATTAGGAGAAGTCGTGTTGCACATCTCATTGGGAAAACTGTCCGAGAAAGGCTACAAGAATTGTGAAATTCCTGGTGGTTAAGGCACCCTCCGCTTATAACATGATATTGTGAAGACCCAGCTTCAAACCTTTTCAAGGCTCTATCTCCACATACTATATGAGGATGAAATTTTCCACAACGAACAAAGTGGAAGAAGTGATGTTGGATCATATAATATCTCAAGAACATCATACCAATATCCTAGAGAATTTTGGTAGATCTCAATCAAATCCTATTGACGTGAATCAATTAATAAGTGAAGATACAATTATCAAAAACAGAAGGTCAAAAACAAGAAAAGAAAATCAGAGGATCTACATGTGGAGGTAGTGAAAAGAAAATTATCATGCTGCATAATCACTAAGATTCAACTATAAAAGTTGTCATGTACCGATCAATGAAAGTTTAATGAGATCTGTTGGCGGATCCTATTTTTTCACACAAGAATGTACCTGATTTTGTCTGCCACTTTGAAGAAAAATAAAAAAGAGTCAGATTTTCAATATTTGATATATCAAAAGAGAAGAGAAGAACTACACCTCTAAAAGGGGTCAGATTAAAAAAGTCCAAATAAAAGGGCATTACACCTCTAAAAGGGGTCAGATTAAAAAAGTCCCAATAAAAGGGCATTACACCTCTAAAAAGGGTTTAGATTAAAAATGTCCCGATAAAAGGGCATTACACCTCTAAAAGGGGTTAGATTAAAAAAGTCCCAATAAAGAGCATTACACCTCTATAAGGGTCAGATTAAAGAAGTCTCAATAAAGTGCATTACACCTCTAGAAGGGGTCAGATTAAAGAAGTCTCGATAAAAGAGAATTACACCTCTAAAAGGGGTCAGATTAAATAAGTTTCAATAGAAGAGCATTACAACTCTAAAAGGGGTCAGAATGAAGAAACACCTTCATACCGAAGGTGGAATAAACAACTCTTCAAAGGAGCATCAGACCTCTAAAAGAGGTCAAACAAAAATGCTTTCATAGCGAAGACAAAAAGAAACACTCCAAAAGTGCTACACCTCTAAAAGGGGTCAAAAAGAAACTCTTCAAAAGTGTAACACCTCTTAAAAGGAACAAACAAAAACTCTTTCATTTCGAAGGCATAATAATTCTTCTACAATGACAAGATGTTGTACAAACAACTTTAATGGAAATGCAATGTATACATATGTAGGTGAAATATCACAAGTCCAAAAGCAACTGAGATCAATCACAAGTTACTAACCATACATCAAAGAAAATAATCAAAACAAAAATAAAAACCAAGGTACATATAGAAAAACCCACTCCCGAAATACTTATTCGAGAAATATTTTGTCGAGCCTAGGCAAGAAAGCCTCGGTCGAACTACTGTTGAGGCAAGAACGCTTCGACAGAACTTCTGCTCAGACAAAAACTCCTCAGCAGAACTCCTGCCGAGGTAAGAACGCCTCGGCAGAACTCCTGTAGAGACAAAAATGCCTCGGCAGAACTCTTGCCGAGGCAAGAATCCTTCCGCAAAACTCCTGCCAAAACAAAAATGCCTCGGCAGAACTAACGCCTCGGCAGAACTCCTGTCGAGGCAAGAATGCTTCAGCCAAACTACTGTCAAGACAAGGATGCCACAGCTAAACTACTGGCGAGGCAAGAATTTCTCGGCCCAACAACTTCTAAAGGAAAATATCATGTTGATGTTTTGAAAACTATAAGCTGAAGAATCTATTTGAAAAGTTAACTCATGAAATGATTCGCTCTTGAGAAGAAAAATAATTATCCTATAATAAAGTCACATCATTTTAACATGAAATGATGTTCTATTAAGTATTATTATTACTTAAATTCCACAAGTAAATATTCTTTGATATTTACATATGGAATTGGGGGGCTTATGATGTGGATATATAAATCATAAGGGTATTTTAGTAATTACCAAATTCCTGATTATTAAAATACTTAAACAAGAATTACATTTATGACGTTTATTAAAATGACCCTTAGTTAATTTTTGACTTAGTGGAGACTTTTCCTCTCCACCTAATTGATGGTGGACTTCTCATCTCCCCCATTTAATATGAGACTCTTCACCTCCTCACTTTCACCTATAAATACTACCCTCATTTTCATTTGGAGGGAGGTTGCCAGATGTGTGAAGACTAGTTGAGTAGTTTCCTCAAATTTGGTCCCGTGACGTCAGAATGGGAGGGGAAAACGATCAAGATAGGAGGAGGTCTTCTCGAAGAAACCCTTGATCATTTTCACGCAACGTCAGAACGAGAGGGGAAAACGATCAAGATAGGAGGAGGTCTTCTCGAAGAGACCCTTGATCATTTTCACGCAACATCATTATTTAAACTAAATCTTATATTTTGGACATTTTAAATAAAACTTATATTTTTCGAGTTATTTTCGAGATAATTTATCAAGTTTACCCTTACATGATCGAACAATGAAGAATACGTTTTATGTGCTTCATATATTGACCCACACGAAATATGTCAAAAAACATTGGTCCGTCAAATAGACATATTTTCGAAGGCGCTAAACAAACAGGCCCTAAGAAACTCGATAGGGATTGGAAGAGTAGACAATATATATATATATATGTGGGGTATATTTGGTAATCACATGTAACATAGTTAACTGTTAGATGAAGCAGTAGTAAGTAAATAACTCCTTACCAGCTTAAATTGCAAAAGTGAGATTCAGTAATAAAGATGAAATGATAATTCACTAACTCGTAATTTATCCATATGATCATAATGTTTAATTTGATTTTATATGATTTGAAAAAAATACAATTACTCCTTGTAATCTTATAAAAGTTTCAAACTGTCTCCATGACATTTTTATACGTGAAACTTTACCCCTTTGTGCTTGGGCGGGCTGACAAGGACAAAATCTCCCCCCCCCCCCCTCTTTTTGTTTTAAGCATGAAATTAAAATCCTTCCATGAGTAATGTCTATGTTCCATATAGAAAGCCAAGGGCGTAAGACTGAACAAGTGACTATCCAACATCATTATAAAGATGAGAGATTTAATTCGATGATAGATAAACAATTGCAAGAGTTGAACAACCGTTTCAATGAAGTAAACACCGAGCTGCTTCTTTGTATTGCGTGCTTAAACCCATCTAATCACTTTGAGGCTCTTAACAAAGAAAAACTTGTTCGTCTTGCCGAACTTTATCCAAATGACTTCTCTTTTCTTGAGCTCTCGGCCCTTCCCAATCAACTTGGAAATTATATTAGGGATGTTCGATCAAGTGATAATTTTTCTAGATTGAAAATGACTGATGATCTTGCTAAGAAGATGGTTGCAACTAAAAGATATGTCGCATTCTCGATGGTTTACAGACTTGTGACATTGACGCTTATTCTACCCATTGCAACTGCATCAGTGGATGAGAGTTTTTTTTTCAGCTATGGAAATAGAAAATAATCGACTTCTTAACTGAATGGGTGATCAATGACTAAATGATAGTTTAGTTATCTTTCTAGAAATATACATATTTAGTAGTATTCAAACGATGCTATCATAGACCGATTTCAAAAGATAAAAAACCGTCGTGGTCAATTATTAAAGTAAATATGTAGATATTTTGGATTCTTTTGAGATTATAACGGGGTATCATGTGTAATTAAAATATCTCGTGGGGTTTATTTTTGTCAAACTCCACCTCCCCATTTTTGTATTGCGTCATATATTTTATCGTAAATAATATAAACTTTATGCTTAACTGTTTGATAGATTTTTTTCTTTTTATAAGTTTAGCCACCCGAATAAAAAATCCCGGATCCGCCCCTGCCCTTGTGGTATGATAAATGAAAATATACCCCCCAATGTTATGATAAATATAACAACTTAAATGTTACAAAACACTTTCATGTCCACTCTCAAATTCGACAAGTAAGTTAAATTACTTCCTTGAAATTTTCACGAGATAAAGTTTACCTGTTCTTCGTCTGAGATAACATAATAAACTAATTTTCAGAGATCTGAAATTTAATGAAGTAGCTGAAAAGCAAAAAGAAATGACGGAGTACATAAACATCCTTGGTGGTTACACTGTCATAATAGAATAGTTCTGAAGTCCACAATAAAAATAGAACAAATCTTGCCATAGGTTCGAATTCAAATACAAAGGGTACAATACAGAATGCAGCAAACATAGCATATTCGAAAGACTCGTAGAAAGTAGCCTTAACATAGGAGCACCTTGTTGTTAAATATGTTTAAAACAATATGTGTATATAAAATATTATAGAATATTTTATATTTCTAAGTACTATAGTGAATTATAAAATATTATAAAATACTTTATATTATAAAACTATAGTAAATTATTCCAACAGAATAATTATTTATAATTAACTCTAATTATAAATCTTAGTATAGTTTATTCTCGCAGAACAAACAAAATCAGAATTTAATAACAGTGTACTTACTGAAATAATTCTGAACCGTAAAATCGACCGGGGCTTGCAAATGCAATATCCTTAAGACAATATTTCTGGGCTGTCAAAGGTGCAACAGTTCGTCCCAGTGGTCTCCCAAGATACAGCGGTCGGATACTTGTTTCTTTGCACTAATAACAAGTCCACAGCGAACTTTAACAAATAAAATATTTGAGAACTTGAGAAGAGAAGAATATAGAGAGAGGATGATAGGATTCTGCTTTGATTGCTAGAAAACGGGATGAGAGAATTGGCCAGATTCTCCCCCTATTTATAGCTGCAGAAAGGTGATGTTTGGAGAGACATGTCTTTTCGGATTAAACCTTCACATTGGTTTGGTCCGAAAAGATGCAACCGGTTCGATTTAAACCGAACCGGTACAGACAATTCAAATAATGGCGCGCGGATCTTTTGGAGCAAACGGGTCAGTCGCGCGATCTTTGTTCGGGTCAACCGAATCTGGTACGCGGATCTAATCTTGTAAGGATTTAAAAATTGGGCCTTTAATTTTGGGCTAAAAAATTAATTAAATTTTGTCCAAAAAGAATAATGTTATGTTGAGGCCCAAGCCCAATCCAAACCCGAGCCGAGCCGAGTCGAGTCGGTCGGTCGGACGGACGGCGGCGGCGGCGCGCGCGCGTGTGGGAAACCATTGTCATCTACGTCTTCTCCCCTCATAAAACTTGGTACCCCCAAGGGCCCTCCCCTTATACATTTTTTTGCATTATAAATGACAAAAAACTTCTTACTTTTCTCCATGTGGGATGAAGGCATTTTTCATTCTTCTAAGCTTCATTCATTTCTCATTTTGTGGGCTTAATTCCAATTGGGCTCAATCCAATTGGGTTAATACCCATAAAATCTAACAATCCCCCACAAATGAATGAAATTATTCTTCATATCTCGTCACACGGGACATATCAAAGTCAAATATCTTTTAGGAATAGTAATGCATCGAGATAGGTGAAATATTCCATCTTGAACCTTCCCTAGTTAGAATTTATCGGATTTACTTAGCCGATCAGTGAAATATTTCATCTTGAACTGTTGGCTGTTTATGTAAACTAGAACAATAAACTTAACACAGCACTAGACCGATTTGTTAAGAGTTCTCGGTTGTGTTCGTTTTGGCCCTGAACATTCTTGGGTTCTGCGAGTGCTTTAGAGAATTCCAGCCTTGTAAGAATTCTCAACGAGCCGACCCAGCTCACACTTACATAGGTGACCGCATCTATCAAGAGTATCCTACTATACTCCACTTGTTCTTGACAAGATATAGACGTCATTAAAAACATAAGCTTAACCTAATCAAACGCTGTAGGTTGCACTTTTTGCATCATAGGAATGAGCTAGAGTTGGACTCTAAAGTGCTCCACCTTTTAAGTTAACAAAGACTGGTTGTCCTATTGAACCTGGTCCGTGGGATCTCCAGTCGCTAGGTTAGGTTTCCGTACAAGGTAACTTAGTTATATTTTTGGCTTTTAAGCCCATTCCCCTCGACGCACATTCTACTCTCTCACCAGATAAACCTTTAGTAAACGGATCCGCGAGGTTATCTTTTGATTTCACAAAGTCAATGGAAATTATTCCATTTGAGAGTAAATGTCTTACGGTATTATGTCGACGACGAATGTGTCGTGATTTACCGTTATACATAAAGTTATGAGCTCTATGTAATGCCGCCTGATTATCACAATGAATACATATAGCCGACACAGGTTTCGACCATAGTGGAATATCTTCCAGAAAGTTATGAAGCCACTCAGCTTCTTCTCCAGCTTTATCCAAAGCTATAAACTCTGATTCCATAGTGGATCGAGCTATACAAGTTCGTTTGGAAGATTTCCAAGAAATAGCGGCTCCCCCCAGAGTAAATACATATCCACTTGTGGATTTTGATTCCTCTGAATCAGAAATCCAATTTGCATCACTATATCCCTCAAGGACAACTGGATATTTTCCATACTGTAATGCATATTTTGATGTATTTTTTAAGTATCCAAGCACTCTCTTCAGAGCGTTCCAATGTTCTTTGCTTGGATTGCTCGTGTACCTACTCAATTTATTGACTGAGTAAGCGATGTCTGGCCTCGTGCAATTCATGATATACATGAGACATCCGATGATACGAGCATACTTGTTTTGTGATACACTATCACCTTTATTCTTGTGTAAAACAAGAGATGGAATAAATGTGTTATTTGTTCCCTTAATTCCATAGTTTTTAAATCTCTCAAGCACTTTATCTACATAATGTGACTGAGATAATTTAATCCCATCCGGTGATCTTGTTATTTTAATTCCCAAAATAACATCCGCTTCACCGAGATCTTTCATATCGAAGTGTTTTGTTAATATTTTCTTTGCGGACTTAATGACCTCCATATTAGTCCCAAGTATTAACATATCGTCTACATATAAACATATTATGACAGTTGCTTGTCCAAATTGTTTAATATAGACACACTTGTCGCATTCATTGATTTGAAATCCATTTTTAATCATGACACTATAAAATTTTTCGTGCCATTGTTTAGGAGTTTGTTTAAGGCCATAAAGAGATCGAACAAGTTTACATACTTTGTTCTCTTTGCCTTTAACAATAAAACCTTCAGGTTGCTCCATATATATTTCCTCATTCAATTCTCCATTGAGGAAAGCGGTTTTAACATCCATTTGATGTATCTCTAGATTATATAAAGCTGCTAAAGCTATTAATGTTCTAATGGATGTTATCCTAGGCACTGGTGAATAGGTGTCAAAGAAATCTATTCCCTCTTTTTGACTATAACATTTGGCTACTAATCTAGCCTTATATTTATCAATTGAGCCATCGGGTTTTAGTTTCTTTTTAAATACCCATTTACATCCAATTGGCTTACTTCCCTTAGGAAGATCTGTCAACTCCCAAGTATTATTACTTAGAATGGACTGTAATTCACTGCCTATTGCCTCTTTCCAATAAGAGGCATCAGGAATAGACATGGCTTCAGTATATGTTTTTGGATCATCCTCTAACATATAAGTCAAGAAATCTGGTCCGAATGATTTAGCAATTTTAGCTCGCTTGCTTCTTCGGGGCTCCTCAGATTCTTCAGCAGTCTCTTTACTGATTTGAGAATTATTTTCCTTAGAAATTAATTCATATGGTCTTTTATGAGAAGTAACATCCGAGTTCTTCTTATGTGGAAATACATTCTCGAAGAATGTAGCATCACGTGATTCAATTATAGTATTCACTTGTATGTTGCTTACTTCAGATTTGAACACTATAAATCTGTAAGCGCTACTATTTTCTGCATGACCTATATAGTAGCAATCCACGGTTTTTGGTCCAATTTTTGGTCCAACCTTTTCTTTCATAGGTTTTGGTACAGCTACCTTTGCCAAGCACCCCCACACTTTGAGGTATTTATAGCTTGGTTGTCTACCTTTCCATAACTCATACGAAATGGTATCATTTTTCTTGTGCGGAACTCTATTTAATATATGATTAGCCATAAATAAAGCTTCCCCCCACAAGTTCCTAGGTAAACCCGAATTCAAAAGTAATACATTGATCATGTCTCTTAAGGTTCGGTTTTTCCTTTCGGCTACTCCATTTGATTGAGGTGAGTATGGTGCCGTTGTTTGGTGAATTATCCCCGAGTCGGCACACAACTGTGCAAAGGGATATTCATATTCACCACCTCTATCAGATCTAAGAATTTTTATCTTCTTATTTAACTGATTCTCTACTTCAGTCTTGTATCTTACAAAGGCATTTATTGCTTCTTTTTTCTTATTCAATAAGTAAACATAGCAATATCGTGTACATTCATCAATAAATGTGATGAAGTACTTTTCCCTCCTCGAGTTGGAGTTGACTTGAGATTGCACAAGTCTGTGTGAATTAGCTCTAATGGTTGTGAGCTCCTTTCCACTGAAGGGAAAGGTTGTTTCGCAAACTTTGCCTCAATGCAAATTTCACACTTATAAGATTTATCAATATCAAATTTAGGAATTAATCCTAAGTTTGCTAACTTTTTCATTTTTCTAAAATTAATATGGCCTAATCTATCATGCCAAATAAAGTGGACTCAAGCAAGTAAGCAGAAGAATTATTATTATTAATAAATTTATCGTTTTTGCCAATAGCGGCTACATTAGCCTTAAATCACACACATATCCTTTGCCTACGTACATACCCCCTTTGGTCAGCACAAATTTATCTGACTCAAAGGCTAATCTAAAACCTTTCTTCGTTAGGACAGAACCAGAAATTAAATTCTTCCTAATGTCTGGGACATGAAGAACTTCATTGAGAGTAACATCTTTTCCTGAGATGAATTTGAGAACCACTGTGCCCTGTCCAACCACCACGGAGTGAGCATTATTTCCCATGTACAGCTTCTCTTCATGATCAAACTTCATGTATGAAGTGAACATGTTTATGTCAGAGCAAATATGACGGGTAGCTCCAGTATCCACCCACCAGCATTTGGTTTCACTTGTCAGAAATGCTTCAGCAACTGCAGATAAATGCATGTTATCGATGTCAGATGGAGCTAGGTTGATGCTAACATTTGCTTCATCATTTGGCTGAGCACGGCTACGACAATCCTTTGCAAGGTGTCCATTTTTTCCACATGTGAAGCAAGCTCCATTGAACTTTCGCTTCTTGTTACCCTTTTGTCCTTTGTTGGAGGTATTGGCCTTACGTTTCTTGCTTTTCTTTGAGCCTTCTACGACATGAACCTTAGCCCCTCCGAGCTGAGGCATAGCCACATAGTTACTGCTGCCCTTGTCAGTATACCGATTGTTTTCTTCGATTTTCAGATATTCTGTGAGATCTTGCAAATTCCACTTTGCAACAGATTTCTTGTGCCTCAAGTGATGCTTGAACCCCGTCCAACCAGGAGGAAGCTTGCCAATGATACAAGCAACCAGGTAAGACTCGCTAAGTTCATGTCCTTTGGCCAAGATGTCGTGAATCCTATTCTGAAGTTCTTCCACTTGCTCATTCACAGTTTTACTGTCAACCATTCGATAAAATTGGAATTTATCCACTACGAATTTTCTGTAACCTGCATCTTCAGTCTTAAACTTTTTGATTAAACCTTCCCACAAGAGTTTACTAGTCTTAAATTGACTATAAATCTTGTACAAAGATTCATCCAAATAGCTAAGAATGTAATTTCGGCACATAAAATCCGAGTTATTCCAAGCTTTTATCAGTAGTGCCATTTCTTCAAGTTCATCCGGACTGGCTCCCACCTTTGGCTTAGGTACCTCTTCAGTGAGAAATCTAGCCATACTCAAGGATGTGATGTAAAAGTACATCTTATTTTGCCACGTTGCAAAGTCAGTCCCTTTGAACTTGAATGGTGGTATTGCCGGCGGAGCAGCAACTTTTGGCGTTTCAACCATTTCAGTGTTTGTTGCCATCTACACAGATGAATTAAACAGATTAAATATATTGTCTTAAGATTGTTGTTAAATATGTTCAAAACAATCTGTGTATATAAAATATTATAGAATATTTTATATTTCTAAGTACTATAGTGAATTATAAAATATTATAAAATACTTTATATTATAAAACTATAGTAAATTATTCCAACAGAATAATTATTTATAATTAACTCTAATTATAAATCTTAGTATAGTTTATTCTCGCAGAACAAACAAAATCAGAATTTAATAACAGTGTACTTACTGAAATAATTCTGAACCGTAAAATCGACCGGGGCTTGCAAATGCAATATCCTTAAGACAATATTTCTGGGCTGTCAAAGGTGCAACAGTTCGTCCCAGTGGTCTCCCAAGATACAGCGATCGGATACTTGTTTCTTTGCACTAAGAACAAGTCCACAGCGAACTTTAACAAATAAAATATTTGAGAACTTGAGAAGAGAAGAATATAGAGAGAGGAGGATAGGATTCTGCTTTGATTGCTAGAAAACGGGATGAGAGAATTGGCCAGATTCTCCCCCTATTTATAGCTGCAGAAAGGTGATGTTTGGAGAGACATGTCTTTTCAGATTAAACCTTCACATTGGTTTGGTCCGAAAAGATGCAACCGGTTCGATTTAAACCGAACCGGTACAGACAATTCAAATAATGGCGCGCGGATCTTTTGGAGCAAACGGGTCAGTCGCGCGGATCTTTGTTCGGGTCAACCGAATCTGGTACGCGGATCTAATCTTGTAAGGATTTAAAAATTGGGCCTTTAATTTTGGGCTAAAAAATTAAATAAATTTTGTCCAAAAAGAATAATGTTATGTTGAGGCCCAAGCCTAATCCAGACCCGACCCGAGCCGAGCCGAGCCGAGTCGAGTCGGTCGGACGGACGGCGGCGGCGGCGCGCGCGCGTGTGGGAAACCATTGTCATCTACGTCTTCTCCCCTAATAAAACTTGGTACCCCCAAGGGCCCTCCCCTTATACATTTTTTTGCATTATAAATGACAAAAAACTTCTTACTTTTCTCCATGTGGGATGAAGGCATTTTTCATTCTTCTAAGCTTCATTCATTTCTCATTTTGTGGGCTTAATTCCAATTGGGCTCAATTCAATTGGGTTAATACCCATAAAATCTAACACACCTCACTACCAAGTAACGTAAATCTGCTTCCAGCATGGATAAAGTTGGTAACTTGGTTTGTAAAATGATTTTGAAGTTTGAACATAGAATAAAATGCACAAATATTCACTCACTAATCCAAGAACCGAAAACATAGCCATAATTCTTAGACATACAACTCTGTCTTAGAAACAAGAATACCATTGGTGTCTGCATAAAGCCATTCTCCGTCACATATTCTGGTCCCAGCAAAATTTACAGGAACGTGTTTTTCTCCACATCCCCATATCTTAGCTTTCACTGGATGTGAAGCCAAGGCTCTTACGCCAATATCACAATCATTGATTTCATCTACATGTCTTATACAACCGTTAACTATAATACCGGCCCATCCATTGTGTTGAGCTTGAAGTACAGGATTGCCGCCCAATATTGCACATCTCAAACTACCACCTCCACCTCCATCAACAACAAGAACTCTTCTATTACCCTTCTCCTCAAGAAATTCACGTACCATAACATTGTCTTCAAAAACTTTCAGAGTAGCAACCGGTCGGCCACCATATATTTGGAAAACTGGCTGCAGTGCCCGCAGCTCGCCACTCACGATAAGCTGCGGATTTGCATCACAAACTTCGGCTGTAATCACCAATGCCATCTTAGATTAAAAACCTTGAAGGGAAAATTCATTGTTCAAGGTAAATTTAACCCTCAATCCACTCCAAATACGCCCAAGATTGAAAACATAGCAAATTTCATCATTTCATGCATCATGCAACATATTTACTCAAAAGTTCTAAAGATACACTTGTGTTACAGATTCATTCATATGAACTAGTTAGACTGGACAGTTAATCAATGAAACATTAGGTGGATATTAGCCCTCTTGCAAAAAATATTCGAGCCATGCCAACAATGGCAAATCGAAGTACTACATGTAATTCAGAAAACACTGCAGCATAATGAAGAGTATTTTCTCAATATAGAATCTTTTAATCTGAATATCTGATTGATATGTACTGTTGTGCTGCAAATTTACAGCCAGTTCATAATCAAATAAAAAAAAAAAAAGTCAGTTCATTAAAATCCTTATTTAAGGTAGTCCTGTAAATACTTTACTACATATTATAAAATCACATAGTACAAGGATTCATTTCAACGAATCGGAACCAAGATACTGATAATCAAGGATGGAATTACAGCATCCATATCTTAGGGTAACTTTTTCTCGCCCTAATTCATCAACTATTTATTCAATTATTTACTTCATACATAACAAATATATCAGAAAACAATAAATTGACACAAAATCAGAAATCGTCATTGTTAATTAAAAAATATTAACAAAAACAGATAAATCGAAGAGACATACTGTTACAGAATGATGAGCTCCTGCGCGATTTGGTCTTTGAAGCTATTGCACAGCTAACTGAATTATTCGAATATTATCGACAAAAATAGAAGAATTGAGCTCAAATTATTTGATTCTTTGGGTTAAAAAATAATGGAATTTGGGAAATTTGAAGGTGTGCTGATGTGACCTGAAGGGGTGAAAAGCGATGGTGAATCAAGCAGTGTGTCCATCAGTGAATTATTTAATGCCTTTTGAAAAATATAAAAAGCCCCAGATCTCAGAGAAATAGTGAAAAGAACCCCGCTGTTTCCCATGTGACCTTTTTTTCTTTTTGGTAGTACTTTTTTGGTGGTACTACGAGAGAATTGCATTTTTGGTAAACAGCTATAGGTCAATTCCCATTTTTGGTACATAGTTTTATGTGTCCAACACATTTGGTACACCTTTTTAACAAAGTTCGACACATTTGGTACAGTCGTTAAATAAATTGCAAAATCACCGTTAATTCCGTTAGTTCGACACATTTGGTACACCTCTTTTACAAAATTGATATGTGCGCGGCACATGGCTGCCCAGAAAAAAAAAAAAAAAAAAAAAAAAAAAGAAAAAGAAAAAATTGAAACTTGGTAAACTTTTTTATTATATTTTATTCTTCTTCCAATATTAAACTATAAATGACATTATAGTTTATTATATTTTACATGTCATATAAATAATAATTACATATTTTTTAATAATTTTTATATATGATAAATTAAAGTAACTTGTTTATTATATTTTATTCTTCTTGCAATATTAAACTATAAATGACATTATATAGTTTATTATATTTTACATGTCATATAAATAATAAATACATATTTTTTAATAATTTTTATAAATAATAAACTATTTTTATAAATAATTTTTAAAAATTGAAACTTGATAAACTTTTTTATTATATTTTATTCTTCTTCCAATATTAAACTATAAATGACATTATATAGTTTATTATATTTTACATGTCATATAAATAATAAAGACATGTTTTTTAATAATTTTTATAAATAATAAACTATAAAAATAATAAACTATTTTTATAAATAATTTTTAAAAATTGAAACTTGATAAACTTGTTTATTATATTTTATTCTTCTTCCAGTATTAAACTATAAATAACATTATATAGTTTATTATATTTTACATGTCATATAAATAATAAATACATATTTTTTTATCATTATATAAATATGATATGATAAATATAATAAACACATATGATAATTTTTATAAAAGTTTATCAAGTTTAATTTTTTTTCGGCAGCCATGTGCCGCGCACATGTCAATTTTGTAAAAGAGGTGTACCTAATGTGTCGAACTAACGGAATTAACGGTGATTTTGTAATTTATTTAACGGTTGTATCAAATGTGTCGAACTTTGTTAAAGAGGTGTACCAAATGTGTTGGACACATAAAACTGTGTACCAAAAGTGAGAATTGACCTATAGCTGTGTACCAAAAATGCAATTCTCTCGTGGTACTATATATTTCCCACGTGATGCATACTCGTAAAGTGTCATTTCCATGTAACAACAACTATGACCCAAGGCTGGCTCAAGTGTTTGGCAATTTGGCCGATGCCTAAGGTCCATGGTTCGGAGGGCTCCAAAATTTAATATGGTTCGGTTATTGACGACATTACCTTTAGCTCTCTTCAACTTTGCAGCATTGGTCCATTAATTGTTTGAAAAAATTCACTAGTTGGTTTCATCATTTGTCCTTTTTAAAGCTCGTCATATATTTCGCGGAACTTAGTTTCTCACCATTTAGCTAAGTTAGGTACTAAATCATGTAGTAGGAGATGATCTTTCAAATTTTATCTCTAATCTTGTAAACTCCGAATCCATTAATCAATGAAACATCATCGATTGTTTCCCTAACAAAATGGAACTAAAGAACAAGATGTACTTGTGTTAATGAGATATTTTGAATTATGCAAGGACTTTGGATTATTTGATATTTTTAATTTTATTAATTTTATGTACATAACATGTATCTTGACTCACTTAGTAAGATTTTCTCTTGATGAATGGGAGGTCTATGGTTTAAATTCCAATATTGAGTTTTTTTTTTCTTATATTTTGATTGTTTTAATCTCTTTACTTAATGATTTCTTGTCAATTTTTTCACTTAATAAGTACTTTAAAAAAAATCTTTCTTACTTATTATAGAAAGAATATGTTTTTTTTCTCTATAATATGATTTTTCTGCTTATTACTATCTCACTTAATACTTTGCAAAAAAGAATTTCGCCCCCAATAAAATTGGTCGAGCACCATCCATATTTTTGTTAGTTTTATATATGATGTATAACTTTTTTTATACATGATAATATATAATTAATAGAGTTAAAATGTTACGAAATAAAATAAAGTCAAGCAATCAATTATGATATTTGTAAAAGAATGAAATAGAGTTAAGATGTATATATACTTGTAAAATTTGCTATGGTTAAAATAATAGTTTTAATATGAAAAGTTATACATATACTTGTAAAATTTGTAAAAGAAATAAAATAAAGTCAAGCAATCAATTATGATATTTGTAAAAGAATGAAATGGAGTTAAGATGTACATATACTTGTAAAATTTGCTATGGTTAAAATAATAGTTTTAATATTAAAAGTTATACAAAAAAAATTCATGGTTGGATCTTTTAAAAATTAAATAAGTTTGTTATTTAATTATCTATCTAAAAAATACTATGTTAGAGAAAATAATATATCAATATTTAATTAATATTTTTGCCCTTAAAAATTAAATTGATATATATCTCTTTTATAACAAAGGGCCCCAGATTTGAAATTCGCCCAGGCTCCCTGAATATCTTAGACCATCCCTGCTATGACCCGATTGTTTTGGTGTTTGAAAAAATAGTTTGGGAGAATAGTGAAGGTTAGTAAAATAATTTTGATTTGTGTAATGTTGATTGCGAACTCCTACCTACTCAGACAGACGCGTCAATGCGCGCGCCCAGACAATAATCAGGGGGCGCCACTTCGTGTACCCTGATTTAAAATATATTTCACAAACATGATTTATGCATGCAATCCATATATTGTCCACACATGGACATTAAGTCTTTTTGAAGTATAGCATTATTATTATTGTTATTATAGAATTATTATAAAGGTGAAAGTGGGGGTGGAGGCAACTTGGGAGCTCTAGAGCTCTGCCTCTGCCCCGAGCATTGGGTTTGCCATTAGGTTGTAGATGTAAGATGTTTAAGACTTGATGTTAAATCATGTTTGTTATGTGCAATAAATTGTGTAAGAAATAAGTTATTTTATGTCAAATCAGAGTAAAGTTTGTGCAAGTTTTATTTAGATATAAAAAAATTGTTGTTTGTTAACTTTTGAGAGAGTAGTTTGAGAAAATTGAGAGATAAAAAATTTAACTCAGAAATTAAAAAATAAGTTTGTTTGGCATTTCCCAAACACAAAATAAATTTGGGAAACGTCATGCCCTATATCTTTACAAATTATATTATGTAAACTTAACCCTTTCTTTAATGTATCACGTTTTTTCATGCTCAAAATAAAAGGGAAAAATGCAAGATAATATCATGTGTTATGTGAACCTAGCTAAATTTAGCATGTGAATTTTATTTTATTTTGCATCAAACTCCCTTGTACTTTAAAAAATTCTACGTAAAATACCCAATTTTGGATAGTTACTAACACCATTAATTTTTAATTGAATATCCTAAATTATCCATAGATATATAAAAAGTACAAGGGAGATTTTGGCTTAAAAAAATATGCAAAAACAATAAAAATTGTATGTTGTTCGCATGAAACACAAATGCCCTAAAAAATGGACGGAAAGAGATGGATTGGATGTTTTATGCATGGTTTTTGAAGTATAAGAAAAATTGGTAAAAAAAAATTCCATAGGCCTAGTATTATGAATTTCCCCTCAAAATACATTATAGGCGTGTTAATATGAATATATACATTTTATTGAGACTAAATGTCCCACATTGGTTGAAAACAATAGTTATGTCCACCTTATAAGGACTTGGGCAATCCTCACCTTACAAGCTAGCTTTTGAGGTTGAGTTAGGCCCAAGCCAAGTAAGTGGTGTTGGTCCCAAGTAGTCAGATGAGGTTTAGAGGGGGGGGGGGGAGGGTGAATAAACCTCTTTAAAATTTTCTTCCAATTTTAACTTTAAAACTTTTCTCTAACAGTGAGCAGACTAAGCTGATCAGAGTAATAAGTTACAAGTCTGTTCGCGAACAAATCTTTGAACAGGTTTGATGACCACTCGTCTGATAATTACTTAGCTGATTTTGTTAAAATCAGTTTTAATACTTAGAGTACTTGCAGCGGATTTTTCAAAGTGTTTTTCACAAGTATCCTTAGTAGTTTGAAAAATGGTTCCCCAGTTTTATAAACTCCTTTTAAATCCTTTTTCAAACAGTTAACTAAAGTGTTTTATGCAGTTTTGAAATATGCAAGTAAAAGTGCAAACAAAACACAAGAATTTTTATAGTGGTTATATGGATGTAAATATCCTTTAATCCACTCTTCCAAGTCACAAAGATCTTGGGTTATACTAGAAACACAAAGTAACCAGTACACTCTGCTTACGCCTAACAACAAATGAACATGCCGTAAGTGCGCAGTAAGAAATCACAAAGAAGTCCTACTCTCTGAAGTAATATCACCCACTAAGATGGATATCTACTTCTCACAACACACTGTTTTACAAATTCACTCAGAAGATGTATTTAGCTTTGTTCTTCAACTTCGCTTTTTGTCAACAAATGACTAAGCTGTTGAGTGAGCTGTTCTTGAGACTTAAGAGTTTTGCTTCGAAAATTCTCTCAGAAATTGTGTTGTTCTCTTCTTCTCTTCGTCTCTTTCAGCTATTTATACTTGAGGTTTGAAAAATGTCCGTTGAAGAGAGACAAGATTCAAATTCCTCGAGTACTGGTCCTTAAAATCCGCGAACGGCTCTTTTGCAGTCTGTCCGTACTGTCAACAGTACTATTCTGCAGGCAGCATTAAATGCACCCAGCTGATGCGAAGCATTTCTTCAATCATTTGTCTTTAATATCCTTGTACTTCAGCATTTATTACTTCCAGGGGCATTTATTACCGTTGGGAAGACTTTATGATCCTTTCCACTTGGCTGACGAAAGTGCAAGTCTGATGGCGAACAAAGCTGATCTCAAACTTGAACAAATCTGATTTGAGTCGGCTGATCTTCATCAGTCTAATATCTTTCCTTCAGCAGATCACAAGTCTTTGGACCTTGAAATTTTGACTCTTCTGATGTCTTCTATACTTAGTCAAAATTCATTCCAAAGGGATCATCAGCTAAGTTACTCCATACTTAGCGGATTTTGAAGTTTTGGAATGCATCAAAACCTCCCTTATAAAATTGTCTTCAGTGTTCTTCATCTTCATCCTTATCCAACAATTTTCCCCTTTTTGTTGATGACAAAACTTCAGCCAAGTACCTGTTAAAACTTAAGCTAAAGATTGTAATCCTCAAAAATTTTCTGAGATAGAAAATAATATGTTGGAAAAACTTGACTTTTATAGATAATGCAAATATTACAAGTACAAGTTTTCAGATAAGATGTCTGAAGAACAGATAAAGTAAACTGATTACAAAAGATGTTTAAAAGTTCTAACTATCAGCTTCTTCATCAGATCCTTCTAACACTTCTTCATATTCATAAGATGACTCTTCATCATCTTCTTCTTCATCATCATCAGCTTCTTCACCTTGAAGGATAACTTCTTTGGCAGCCTCCATCTTTTCTTTAAGTTGCTGCTCCTTCAGAAGCTCCATCGCTTTCCTGGCTGATTCTGTATTCTTGTACTTGGTCAACAGCTCTGTTTGATCAGCAACAGAGTCCTTGGATTCAGCCATTACTTCATCAGTTTTGGCTTTGTCCTTAGTCTCTTCTTCAGACTTTTCTTCACCTTGTACCTTTCCAAGTTCTTCTTCAGCAGTCTTGTCAGTAGTTTCTTCAGTCTCTTTAGCTTTGTTAGCAGTAGCAGCATTTTCCTTAGCTGATTCTTCCCTTTTATCTTCCCCCTTTTTGTCATCATCAGATTTGATGACATTGGAAGGTCCAGCAGCAGGGTTGAGATCAACTGTAGGAATATTCATCTCCGCACATAAAGCCTTTAGATTCTGATTAACTACATTGGAATTTTCTTTTTGTCAGCCTTGGAAACTTTCTTTCTTTTAAGAACAACCTTTCTTTTTCCTTTATCAGCTGGAGCAGGGGCTGGACCAGCAGCTGAGATTGGTGCAGCAGCAATAGGATTGATGATCAAAACATCTAGATCATCCTGAGGTTGGGTAGCCTCAACTGTTGGTGCAGATTGAGTCAACTGTTGCGCATCAGCTTTGTCAGCAACAGAAGTCCCAACAGCTTCAACGGGTCTTTCAGCAGATGCAGGACTTTGTCTTACTAAGTTTTCCAACTCAGTAGGCTTTTCAATAAATGTTATCTGCTTCCTTGCTGACTTCTTTGACAAACCCTGAATGGGTCTTGAAGCAGCAGTATCCCTTTGTTGGCTCCTTGTCCTGTGAGAGACATTCTCAGCAGGCATTTCAGCAAAAGGAGTCCTGGAAGGTGATGCAGGAGACATTCCCCTTACATCAACAGTGGTCTGACTTATGATTTGATCAACAGCAACGTCAGCCACAATCTTCACTTTCTTGGAGACCTTCTCCTTTGGTTGATCAGCAACCTTCTTTTTCTTAGTCTCAACAGCTAAGTCAGCTGTTTTGACTAGTCTTCTTTGCCTCTTGGTTCCTCATCTTCATCTTCTTCAGGCTCACCAGCCTTTCTCTTCATAACAGGCAAGTACTTTGACATTGACTTAGACTTGTGAATCTCCTTACCATTCGACATGACACATCCCAATTTTGACAGCAGATAACTGAGTGTGATTCTGTGGTTGGTGTAAGGGCCTTTTCCTTTCTTCACTTCAAGGAAATTAGCGAAGATGTACCAGACTATGATGGACCAGTTGACTTCCAGCCCATAGTAGATAACAGCCATGATGTTGAACCTTTTCATGGTAACAATATCCAGAGAAAAAGTGCAGTTTTCTATCAGCTTCGAGACCATATCAGCCATCCGCTGATATTCATCCTTCAGTTGTCTCTTTTTGATGTTGCCAGACAACATCTCTCCTTCCTTGGCGCAGATCGCCCAGAATTGTTGGTGCTTTTCCTCAGTCAGCACAATGACGTCGTGTCGTCCTCTGTTAGGAAGACCAAACGTTTCGTGAAGAACAGTGGGCGTAATGACCACAGATTTGTCTCCGACTGTAGCCTTGATTTCCATGGAGTTGTAGTCAGCCGTTGCAGTTCTGTAGTACTCCATAACCTGGTCAGTCCAGATTTGTACTCCATGAAGTTCACCAACAGAGCAGATTTGAACTTTTCCAACAGTTCCTTCATCAAATCCGTACCAGATTGGTAGTAGGACTCATAAACTAAGAACATACCTTCAGCGGCCATTGTAATCTGTTGAAAATTAGAGAAATAGAGGGAATTTTGCAGAAAATTGCAAGTAATTTTTCTCTCAAGTATGCTTTGAATATTTAGGGTGCGTAAAGAACTACACGGCTGATCAGATTGGGATTTATAGAGTTAGGGTATCTTGGTTTCCGTGATACCATCTAACCGTTATATCCGTTTCTTGTCAGAGCTGATCGTGCGGCGTCAGTTACGACCTTTCAAATTCAAATCGCATTAAATGAGGAGCGGGAATTTGTACCGCCCTTCTGTCACTTGTAAAAGCGTGTTTTGAAATAAAACGTTTTAAACAATAAGCTTTTACACAAGCGATCAGATAAGTAAAATAAATACTTATCTGATGGACTAATGTCCTGATGACACAGTTGTTATCAGTGAAAGCTAATAGTTGATAACCTTCCTCAGCTGTTTGTCAATCCAGCTAGATAATAAATCTTCATTCTTCAAGATTTTAATCTTCTGTTGAAAACATAACTTCAACTAACTGTCATTAACAGATTTCATCTTTTAATCAGAAGTACCGCTAGTCTTACACGTTCCCCCTGACTTTAAGAATTCATAAGTTAACTAGTCTGTTGAGAGTTAATCCTTGAAGATAAATAAGATGAGTAAGCTGTTGAACTTTACTCTTCTGATAAGTTCCCCCTCAGCTTATGCATCCAATTTTAACAAACCTAGTTCAGCTCTTAAAGTTGAAAACCTTGTCTCACTTAAAGGTCTTGTGAAGATGTCAGCAATTTGATTTTCAATAAACACATATTCTATTATGACATTTCCTTTCTCCACATAATCTCTAATAAAGTGATGCTTGATCTCAATATGCTTAGTCCTTGAATGACTTGTAGTATTCTGAGTAAGGCTGATTGCACTTGTATTGTCACAGTAGATTGGTATTCCACTGATCTTGATATTGTAGTCTTCTAGTTGATGCTTCAACCATAAGATTTGTGCACACCAAGCTCCAGCAGCTATGTATTCAGCTTCAGCAGTAGATATGGATACTGAAGTCTGTTTCTTACTCATCCATGAGATCAGACGACTACCTAAGAATTGACAGACACCTGTTGTGCTTTTTCTATCAATCTTGCAGCCAGCAAGGTCAGAATCTGAATATCCAATAAGCTCAAATCCAGACTCTCTAGGATACCACAACCCAAAATCTTGAGTGCCCTTAATATATTTCAGTATTCCCCTGGCAGCTAAGAGGTGAGATTCCTTGGGATTTGATTGGAATCTTGCACAGACCCCAACTGAGTACATAATATCAGGTCTGCTAGCTGTTAGATACAACAGTGACCCAATTATGCCTCTGTATTTGGTTATGTCCACTGATTTGCCATCTTCATCTTTATCCAAGCGAAGACTTGTAGACATTGGAATAGTAACAGTAGAGCTAGTCTACATACCAAATTTCTTGAACAGATCCTTTGTGTATTTTGCTTGGCTGATGAAAATTCCATCTGGCAACTGTCTTACTTGCAAACCAAGAAAATAATTAAGTTCTCCCATCATGCTCATTTCAAACTTGTTCTGCATCAGCTTTGAGAACTTGTCACACATCTGTTGGTTAGTTGAACCAAAAATAATATCGTCCACATAAATTTGCACAAGCAAAATATGTTCTTCCCATTCAATAGTGAACAAGGTCTTGTCAACTTTACCTTTCCTTTAATCAAAAGAAAATCAGATAAGGTATCATACCATGCTCTTGGAGCCTGTTTCAGTCCATAAAAGGGCTTTCTTCAGACGATACACCTTGTCTTCTTCTTGATAGACTTCAAAACCAGGTGGTTGTTAAACGTAAACTTCTTCTTGCAATTCTCCATTGAGAAAAGCTGATTTCACATCCATCTGATAGACGGTGAAATTCTTGTGAGCAGCATAGGCAAGAAAGAGTCTGATTGCCTCTAATCTTGCTACTAGTGCAAACGTTTCATCAAAGTCAATGCCTTCTTCTTGGCAATAACCATTGGCCACTAATCTTGCTTTATTTCTGGTGACTTCACCATCTTCATTCATTTTATTCCTGAATACCCATTTAGTGCCAATGACTCTTTGATGACTTGGTCTAGGAACTAAGTACCAGAATTCATTCCTTTCAAATTGATTTAGCTCTTCTTGCATAGCTTCAATCCAGTTGGAATCACTAAGAGCTTCTTCAATCTGTTTGGGCTCAATTTGAAATAGGAAGCTGACAAACATTGTATTACTTGCAGCAGCTCTCCTTGTCTTTACTTCATCCAAAGGATCACCAATCACCAGCTCTGGTGGGTGATTCTTGAGCCATCTAAGATCAGGTTGCAAATCATAATATTGTCATTTGTTTTGATCTTGCAACACTACTGTTGGAGTTCCAGTAGTAGTCTGTTGAACAGTTGTTGTCTGTTGAACAGTCTCAGGTCTATCAGCTGTTTGCAACTCGTCTGTTAGACAATCAGCACTGTGATTTTGAACAGCACTTGAGTTATCAGCTGGGTTGAGATCAGGTAGTATAATGGGAACATATTCTTCATTCTTTCCAACATTCAACTTCTGTAAATCAGTAGACAGATCTTGATTAACATTTTAATTCTTTTCAGAAGATTGACTTGGTTCATCAAATACTACATGAATGGATTCTTCTATTAGTAATGTTCTTTTATTAAAGACTATGTAAGCTTTACTAACAGTAGAGTATACTACAAAAATAGCTTCATCAGCCTTTTCTGCAAATGCAGTAAGGTGATTTTTACCATTATTTAAAACATAGCATTTACAACCAAATATCTTAAAGTAATGAATGTTTGGCTTCCTGTTGTTCCAAACTTCATATGGAGTCTTGTTTTGGTGCTTGTTGATCATGCATCTGTTTTGGGTAAAACATGCTGTGTTTGTTGCTTCTGCCCAAAATCTTTGAGGCAGCTTAGCTTCAGCTATCATGGTTCTGACAGCTTCTTTTAGTGTTCTGTTTCTCCTTTCAGCAACACCATTCTGTTGAGGGGTTCTAGCAGCTGAATACTCATGATGTATTCCTTTGATGTTACAATACTCTTCAACAGTAGAGTTTGTGAACTCTGTCCCTTTATCTGATCTGATCTTCAATATTTTTATGCTTTTCTCATTCTGGATCAGTTCCATCAGATTAGTAAGATGTTCCTTGGTTTCACTTTTCTTTTTCATGAATATCACCCAAGTATATCTTGAATAGTCATCCACAACAGCTAGGCAGTATTTCTTTCCACCATTGCTGACAGGATCAATGGGTCCAAATAAGTCCATGTGTAGCAGCTCCAATATTCTTCCAGAAGATTGATGCTTCTTGCTTTTGAACGATGACTTGATTTGTTTACCCTTCTGACAGGCGTCACAAAGCTTATCTTTGCTCATGACTGTTTTTGGAATCCCTTCTACCAGATCATTCTTTATCAATCTGTTGATGGTCTTGAAGTTTAAATGATTCATCCTTTTGTGCCACAGCCAACTAACTTCACTTGGTGTTGATGCCACCAAATAAATGCTCGAATTCTTGTCAGCAGAATTCCAGTCAACTATGTAGATATTTCCTTGTCGTCTTCCAGATAAAATTACCTTCTTTGAACCAATCTGTTCAACATATCACTTATCTGTTGAGAAGATGACTGAATATCCTTTGTCACAAAATTGACTTATGCTCAGCAGATTATATTTGAGGCCTTTAACATATGAGACGTCAGATATCTCTATGTTTCCCTTGATTAAGCTTCCTTTTGCTACAATCTTGCCTTCTTTACTGTCTCCAAAAGTAACTTTTGGACCATCCACAGCAACTGCATCAGTCAGCTCATGTATGTTTCCACACATGTGTCTTGAACAGCCACTGTCCAAGTACCAGATTTTCTCTACTTTACTCCTACTCCTAATCCTAACCTACAAAACAAAATAAAATTGTTTTAGGTACCCTTATTGAGAGGGTCCTGAAGGATTAGTTCCACCTTTGACAACCCAAAATGATGAAGTCTTAGGCTTCTTAGGCTTCTGAGTTTCAACAGGAGTATGAACAGCTTTGCCTTTACCACGTTCATCAGATTTGTCATATTGTTGATGATCAACATGATAAGGATAATGTTCAAATGCAGAGTAAGATGCATGATAAGGAGGATATGCATGCATTGGATGAGCAGGATATGATGCATAGTAAGTTGGAAATTGAGGTGCATGATACATAGGATGATATGCAGCATGTTGCACATAATAAGACTCATTTCCATACCAAGCATTTTGATTTTTCTTGATTTTATGCTTCTTTGGCTTACTAGATACTTGCTCATTAACAGACGACTTAGTTTTATCACTAGTCTGATTAGTTTTAGCCTTGTCAGAGGACTTCCTAGGACTCTTCTGTTTAGGCTTACTAGTCTGTTTTCCTACACTAGGCTCTTTGCTCTTTTTAGCCTTAGGAGTTTTCGTCTCCTTTAATACTTTCTCAGGTGAAACAGGTTTAGTAGTCTGAACATACAGTATGACCTTACTATTGTCAGCTGATATAAATTTTTCAGTATGGTTCAGTTCTAACTTGTCCTGATCTAAAGGTGTCTTCTGTTTACTAGACATATGAGTGGATGCAACAGATGACTTCTCATGAGACTCAATGACTTTCTCAAGCTCAATGATTTTACCCTTATAGACTTCACATTCAGCTTTCAGAGATTCATGTTCTTGCTCAAGTTGTTTATATTCAGCTGATTCTCTTGGCTTTTCAGCTGAGTGTTTCAGTGAATTGTTTTGCTCTTTTAGCAATATCATCTCTTCCTTAAGCTTTTTAAATGCTTCAGCAATAGTAGTATTGTTAAGCATCATTTGTTCAAATGAACTAAATAATTCATTTTCAAGAGGAGTTACCTCATCATCCTCAGAGTTATCAGATTCCTTAGCCATCAGGCAGAGAAGAGCAGGACTCTATTCATCAGAAGACTCTTCATCAGAAGTGTCTGAATCTGAATCAGATGAGTAGACAGCAGCTGGCTTTTCCGCTTCTGCTACCATCGCCTTTCCTTTCTGATGCTTTCTTTCTTTTCTGATTCTCTTTTCTTCTTCTGTATATTTCTCAGCTTTAGGATATGGGCAGTCTCTGATTAAATGACCCAGTTTCCTGCAATTATAGCACATCATTTTGGATTTATAAGAATCCTTATCCTGAGAAGAAGAAGTAGGGTTAGAAGTAGAAGCATTGTTATATTTGTTCTTCATTTTTCATCTGTAGAACTTTTTGAAGTTGTTCATCAGCAATGCAACGTCTCCAGCAGTGTACTCCTTTTTGTTGAGTAGTGTGGCTTCATCAGATGAGTCCACATCTTTGCTTTTGTGAGCTGGTCTTCTGGGATTTTCAGCAGCAACAAGTGAAGCTGTGGGACTTGAAGTTGAGGTTTCTTCAACACCCATTCTTGGCAGTTTATACTCATACGCCTTGAGTACGGAGAACATCTCTGTAAGAGAAATCTTCCCCAGATCTCTTGATTCTTCCATGGCTGTCACCTTCATGTTGAACTTGGGAGGCAGGGCCTTCAGTACTCTGACGGTGATTTCTTTGTCAGTGAAGGTTTTTCCAAGCTTTAGAGCTTCATTGAGGGTTCTGGTGAATCTAGTGTCCATTTGGTCAATAGTTTCTCCAGATTTCATCTTGAAGTTGTCCAGCTTCTCCAAGGCAACACTGAGCTGATGCTCTTTGATGGCGTCGTTTCCTTCGCTCATGTCACGAACCTTGTCCCACATCCCTTTGCAGTTTTGCAATGTTTGACTTTATCAAACCGATCATTATCCAGGGCTTTGGTCATGATGAAACGGCCAACTTTATCCAGATTGAACAGCTTTATTTCTTCGGTTGTCATCTCTGTTAGATTTTTTTCCACCACCAGTTCAGCTTCATCAACTATAATGGTCTTGGTGAATTTGAATGGACCTTTTATGATACATGTGTACATGTTATCATTATAGGCAGCTAGGAAAATCTCCATCCTGATGCGAAGCATTTCTTCAATCATTTGTCTTTAATATCCTTGTACTTCAGCATTTATTACTTCCAGGGGCATTTATTACCGTTGGGAAGACTTTATGATCCTTTCCACTTGGCTGACGAAAGTGCAAGTCTGATGGCGAACAAAGCTGATCTCAAACTTGAACAAATCTGATTTGAGTCGGCTGATCTTCATCAGTCTAATATCTTTCCTTCAGCAGATCACAAGTCTTTAGACCTTGAAATTTTGACTCTTCTGATGTCTTCTATACTTAGTCAAAATTCCTTCCAAAGGGATCATCAGCTAAGTTACTCCATACTTAGCGGATTTTGAAGTTTTGGAATGCATCAAAACCTCCCTTATAAAATTGTCTTCAGTGTTCTTCATCTTCATCCTTATCCAACAAGTGGACTTAGCCCAATCAATGTGGTGAATTCTAATATGGTATCAGAGCCCCAGGTTGAAGTGAGCCACCTCCTTCCGTGATAGGCTCTTTTTTGCGCGCATGATGGGATTTATTGTTCACCCACACATGTCCCCCAGATAACAAAGGCCTGGGTTGTCATTCTTCGTCCAGTTAACAAAAGTCCTGGACGGTCATTATTCGTTTGTTGGGGCCCACATGTCGTAATCCGCAAGGTTGGGCTTTAATATGTCACGTGTTGGGCTTGTTTCACCCACACATTCAGCCCGCCCACACGTGAAGAGGGACTATTGAGACTAAATGTCCCACATTGGTTGAAAACAATAGTTAGGTCCACTTTATAAGGACTTGGGCAATCCTCACCTTACAAACTAGCTTTTGAGGTTGAGTTAGGCCCAAGCCAACTAAGTGGACTTAGCCCAATCAATCTGGTGAATTCTAATACATTTATCAATATTTAATATGTGCATAATAATTACAGAAAAAATGTGAGAATAAAATAAAAGATGTATTATATTTAATTGGCTTTGTAAATTTACTAATATATTAATAAATAATTCCGAAGTGATATTCTAGTTACATAAAGGATGAGATGGAGAAACTTCAAAATTGATGGTTTTTCCCAGCAAATACTTGAGAAGAATGGATATCAAGAAAATACTATAACATATATCTATTGGAATTAAAACAAAAAAAGAGTTACTAATATTCCCATCAAAACCAAATTTTAACTTTATATAGGAAAATTGGTTATTGAGAAGTATCTCCAGATTATAAACTTACCAATATTTGGGTCCCAGTAAATTTTCAATTTGATATGACTAGCGATATAGCCAAAGCTTATTTTGTTAAAGCCAAGACGTCCAAAAAAATATAGTCTCGACTGCACAAATTTTTCTAGTATTTTTCATTTCTTGAAAATTTCCATATTATTACCTGGTAAAGTGTACGGGCCTGTTTGGGTCGATTTTCGCCCAAAATTTTCGTCATCGAAATGGGCCAAACAACAACCCAATTGCTTCTGGCCCAGAATTTCAGCTAAACACATGTTTCGCTTAAAGCCCATACATGCTTGTTTCAAAACACAAGCAGCAGGCCTCTGCATACTTTTGTCAATTTCTGTGCACATTTCCCCACCTTTCAATTTCTGTCAAAGTACAGCAAAGAAATCTTTTATTGTTTTTTTATTTGAAGTTGATATTTGATAGAATATATATAGCTAATTTTACTCTATGACATAGATAGAACATATTTGATATTCTATGACATAAAAATAGCTAATTGCACTTTAATTTATGAACAATTTCCTTGATTTTTTTAATTTTTTTTTTTTGGTTTCCCAAAGGTTTAATCTATTTCGAGGCGCGTCAGGCACATAAAGTGGGAACTTCTCCCAACAGAGATTTGAACCTGAGCCCGCTACTTTGTAGTTACTAGTCCCTTCCACTAATGACTAGTCCGCTACTTTCTAGTTATATATAAATATCTGAATTTATTGTTACTAATTTATTATATTATTTTTTTAAATATCATATAAAAAAATTATATATGTAGTACTATTTAATTTTACACCTACATTCAATTATTATAAATTATCAAAATTAATACTACAATAATATTATTACAATCATCATCTCGATCATAACAATATTATTATAATCACAATCTCAATTATTACACTATTTAATATTATATCCTACTTTTATAAAGTCTATGATGTAACATTCGTCATTACCTTTTCACCCCCAAACACCAACATCCAAACTCAATTCAAATCATATCTCAAACCCATTAACTAATATTTTACTATTATATTACTATCAAAATATTCCAACCAAAACCAATTCAAGTCGTGTGTCAAATGTTTCGCCAAACTTATTCAAACCAATTTGAAACACCGAAACAAGGTGAAACAGAACCAAAACCAATCCAAATGGAGCCTACATGTTTCAAAATCTGCTACCATGATTTAAACTGAAATGCTTCTTTATTTTATATTCAAGTAGTGTAGGATAACTTTTTCAAAGAATTTAATGGTGAGTTTCAAATCATTCTAAAAATATGAAAAACGAAAATTGAAGGTGAAAACCATTTTGCGGGCATTGAATTTCATTTGTGAATAATTAAAAATGGTTGGCTTCAATTACTGGGAAATCTATAGCTCATTTACCATTGAGCGTGAATTGGAGATCAAATAGAGGTGCGATAGAGACAAAAAAAATCAAGGAAATTGTGGTAACTCTCCAACTACTAATCATGACTTAATTGGTTAAATTTTTTGTTCACAAGAAACTCTTGAATCTCCTCTTCATTCTTGAGTTAAATTTCACAATTGAACTCAATAATATTTTTCCTCTCATTCGCATATCAAGAAACTCTTGAATCTCCTCTTCATTCTTCAATGGCGGCTTTTCATATGTTGCTTATCCATAACTTCTACAACTATTCCGGAGATGCGGCTTTAGTATGTTCTCACTGTAAGGCTGAGTTAATTGATCCAATTGAAACTGGATTTCACTACTTCAGCGTTTCTACCGGTTGCGGGAGGACAGCGGTGGTGAGAAATTAGTAGTATATTTATATTTATTCAATATTTCTCTGTCTTAAGTGGATTGTTTTCTTATAACAAAAATAATTTATACAAACAAGCTTCATTTTCAAAGTATGGTTGAATCCAATCAACGAATAAGAGTATACTAATAATTATTTATCAGTAAATTAAATAATTGTAAATTCATAATTATAATTAGCAATATATTAATTCAAGTAAATTTTATTTTTTCACGTGTAATATTTGAGCATTTTCCCAGCAAACTCATATTTTATATATACACTTTTGTTCTTTACCTAAAAATAATTTTTTATCATGGTTAGTATTTTGAATATGCTAAATCAATATTTTGCTCTTTAGACAATTCTTTTAATTAGATTGTAAAAATGCTCATATACCACACATAACAAATTAAAATATATAGTAACATAACTTGATATATGCATCTTTCTTTTTCACTTGGAGGATGCTTAAGACCATTTATAATAAATTTTGTTCTTTCGACTTTGAAATTGCTTTTGTGCAACACATTTTTTATTCAGTAGATAAAAGTTGATGATTAGTAGTTGATTTGTTTTCATCTAATTAATATGGACGAAGAAATGATACCATCCCGAGTTTCAACATCAAATCCTGCTGACATTAGTCTCATTGACTCTACGACCTCGAATCCCGTTGACCTTAACCCCAACCATCTTATGTCCACAGAATCTTCTCCCCCGCCTGTAGTAGAACTAAATCAAGGCATAAACATTCCTATGATTCTTAGAGCATTCTTGTTCGTCTCTCCAAATACCACCTATGACATCATAACATTATAACATACCTCTTTAGACCAAAATAGAATTATGGCTGTGTAGTATGTAGTTAGTTGTCAATGACAGCAAATGTGACTTTTGTACTATATCTGCAATGCAACCCTTAACTACAACCCGTATAATTTCTATATTATTCTTCGAAAGTACCATGAGACAATCAATATTGGTCTTGAAAAGACAAATATTGTCCTGAGAGGAGAAGGAATCAAGAAGACGAGTATAATCTCAAATGCAAGTTCTCAGGGGAATTGACTATAGTGACTTTGAGTAAGTACTGTATTTTGTTTCAAATTCATCATTTGTTTCTTTTAACTATTTATCTCAAACCTAACAAAGTTAAAATTAATTTTTTATGGTGTTAATGGACAAAAATTTTATGCAAAAGATTTTACAATTGTATACATAGATTATGACGGAGTGGCTAGCGTCAATCAGACCGATCATCAGCGTTCTATAAGTGTAAAAAGAAGGGAATAATGTGCTCCTCTTTACTTGTTCAAAAAGCGAGGCATTTCTGCCAAAGCTATCAGTTTTACGGAGGAAACTATGTAGTTTATAGAAATGCTCTATCATACTTTTAAAAGTGTGAACTATACAAAGAAAAAATAGACCATCAAGGACATATGAGGTTCATAAGTAATCTTAGTCAACTTGCTTTGTTGGAAACAAATTTTATTTTCCACATACCTAGTTTTTATATTATTGGTAATTCTATTAATAGCTTACCAAAAATTTTTGAGTCAATGTCTTAGGAGAGCATAGTAATATTATAGTGATGCAATCACTTTTTTCACCGGAGTCCATTATAAAACTGAATTATACTTATTAATTAAAATAAAAATAAAATAAAATAAATTAATCAAAAAAAAATTCTACATAAACAATTAATTTAACCTCATAATCACACGGAACAAATTTTCTTGGAATAAAACCCTAATAAATCTTGATAATACAATTGTATCGAAATACTAAATTATAAAAAAAAAACACCATCAGTAACAAAATCACATTTGAAAGTAAGTAGAAGTACTATATTTCTATTTTTTCCCTTTTCTTGAGAAAACTAAATATATATTTTTGTTGAACTTATGTGTATGCTCATTTTAGTAGAGATGAGATCAGATGCCAAATATATTGGTATGAAATTAGATATTTAAAAAATATTTTCCTTCTCAGAACATATTGTTTGTCTTTTTTATGATTAAAATTACGAAATAAAAAAGAATATATATGTTAAGAGTTTGAATTGAATTAGTTCACTTCATTACCATGACTATTAATTTCATGACACAGTAATAATATATATGGACCCCTTTCTTATAAAATTTTAATTTTTATTAGAGAGGTCCACTAGAAAAAAATTATAAATTATACTTCAAAGTTGTATATATTCTTTAATATAACATAATACCATGCATATAATATATACATAAAAATAAAGACTTCAGGGGGTCCATGCACCCCCTAACTTGTATGTGGCTCCGCCACTGGATGCAATCGTAACTACGAAAGTTGTTAGGTTCATGTACTAACTGATGTTATAGATGATTCTAGATTTTCACTAAGGTTTATGCTTGAGAGGAATTGGACATTCGCAGATATGGTTCATGATTTAGACTTAGATAGTTGATGAAATGTAATGTAAATATTCAGGAACAATATGGTCCATTGTCCCACGAACTTGAGTTGTTACATTAGTTTTCAGAGATGGTATTTATAGGCCAATCTAATCCACTTGTGTTTACACAAACAAGCTTCATTTTCAAAGTATCTTTAATTCCAGTCAACGAACAAGATTATACTAATAATTATTTTTCATCAAACTAAATATCAACAAGATAGAGATAATTTAAATTAATAATTACAATTAGCAAAATATTAATTCATATAAAATTTATTTTTTTCACGTTCAACATTTGTGCACTTTTCTAGCAAACTCATTTTTAAATATATACTTTATTCTATATCTAAAAATTATTTATTACGTGTTTATTATACAACATGGTTACTAGTTTGAATATGCTAAATCAATATTTTGTTCATTAGACTATTTTTTTTTTTTAAATTTGATTGTAAAAGTGCACATATACCGCACATCACAGATTTTAATATAAAGTAACATATATAATTTTATATGCATTTCTCTTTTTGACATGATAGACACTTAAGACCATCATATAATCAATTTCATTCTTTCTACTTTAAAATTATTTTTGGTGCAACACATATTTCATCTAGTAGATAAGATTTAATGATTAATAGTTGATATGTTTTCAGCTAATTAATATGGACCAATAGATTATTCCATCACTAGTTTCTACGTCAAACCACGCTGATATTAGTCTCGTTCACTCTATGACCTCGAATTTCGCTGACCTTAATCCCCTTAAACATATGTCCTTAGATCTCCTTGAAATAAGTCTCACTGAAAGACAAATATTGTCTTGAGAGGAGAAGGAATCGAGAAGACTAGTATAATTTCGAATGCAAGTTCTCAAGGGGGATTCACTCTAGTGACTTTGAGTAAGAATTGTATTTTGTTTCAAATTGATAATTTGTTTCTTGTAACTTTTTATCTCAAATCTTAAAAGTTAAAATTAAGTTTTTGGAGGTGCTATTAGACAAGAATTTTATGCGAAAGATTTTTCAATTGTAAACATAATTGATGATGGATTGGCAGTTGCCAATGTGACCAATCATTAAACTTTATATGATTGTAAAATGAAGGGAGTATTGGGCTCCTCATTACATGTTCAAAGGGGAAGCCATTTCTACCGGAGTTGTCAGTTTTAATGAGGAAACTACGTAGTTACTAGGAATGCTCTATCATACTTTCAAAAGTGTGAACTATACGAAGAAAAAACAGACTATCAAGGACATACGTGGTTCATAAGGTACATTGGTCAACTTGCTTTGTTGGAAACAAGTTTCATTTTCCATCTGTCTAGTTTTTATACAATTGGTAATTCTATTAATAGTTTACCAACAATTTTCTTATATAATTTTAGGAGATCATAGTAGTATTGTAGTGATACAATCGTAACTACGAAAGTTGTTACCACAATTTGTTCATGTATTAACTGTTGTTATAGATGATTCTAGATTTCCACTAAGGTTTATGTTTTAGAGGGATTGGATATTCCCAGATATGGTTCTTGATTTAGACTTAGATAGTTGATGAAATGTAATGTCAATATTCAGGAGCAATGTGGCCCATTGTCCCACGAACTTGAGTTGTTACATTAGTTTTCAAAGATGGTATTAGTAGGCCAATTTAATCCACTTGTAAACACACAAACAAGCTTCATTTGCAAAGTATCTTTAATTCCAATCAACGAACAAGATTATACTAATAATTATTTATCACCAAACTAAATATCAACAATATAGAGATAATTTTAATTAATAATTACAATTAGCAAAATATTAATTCATATAAAATTTATTTTTTCACGTTCAACATTAGTGCATTTTTCTACCAAACTCATTTTTAAATATATACTTTGTTCTTTATCTAAAAATAATATATTACTTGTTTATTATACAACATGGTTACTAGTTTGAATTTGCTAAATCAATATTTTATTCATTATACTATTTTTTTATATTCGATTGTAAAAATGCACATATACCGCACATCAAAGATTTTAATATATAGTAACATAACTTTATATGCATCTTTTTTTTTTACATGGTGGATGCTTAAGACCATCATATAATAAATTTTATTCTTTCTACTTTAAAATTATTTTTGGTTCAACACATGTTTTATCTAGTAGATAAGAGTCAATGATTATTAGTTGATATGTTTTCAGCTAATTAATATGGACAAATAAATGATACCATCACTAGTTTCTACATCAAATCAAGCAGATATTATTCTCATTAACTTTGTGACCTCGAATCTTGCTGACCTTAATCCCCTTAATCATATGTCCTTAGATCTCCTTGAAATAAGTCTCACTGAAAGACAAATATTGTCTTGAGAGGAGAAGGAATCGAGAAGACTAGTATAATTTCGAATACAAGTTCTCAGGGGGGATTCACTCTAGTGACTTTGAGTAAGTATTGTATTTTGTTTCAAATTGATAATTTGTTCCTTGTAACTTTTTATCTCAAATCTTAAAAGTTAAAATTAATTTTTGGAGGTGCTATTGGACAAGAATTTTATGCAAAAAACTTTAACTGTAAACATAACTGATGATGGAGTGGAAGTTGCCAATGGGACCGATCATTAAACTTTATATGATTGTAAAATGAAGGGAGTATTGGGCTCCTCTTTACATATTCAAAAGGGAAGCCATTTCTACCGGAGCTGTCAGTTTTTATTAGGAAACTACGTAGTTACTAGGAATGCTCTATCATACTTTCAAAAATGTGAACTATACAAAGAAAAAAGAGACTATCAAGGACATACGTGGTTCATAAGTGACATTGGTCAACTTGCTTTGTTGGAAACAAGTTTCATTTTCCACATGTCTAGTTTTTATACAATTGGTAATTCTATTATAAGTTTACCAACAATTTTCTTAATTAATTTTAAAAGATCATAGTTGTATTGTAGTGATGCAATCGTAACTACGAAATTTGTTTCCACAATTTGTTCATGTAGTAACTGGTGTTATAGATGATTCTAGATTTTCACTAAGGTTTATGTTTGAGAGGAATTGGATATTCCCAGATATGGTTTATGATTTAGACTTAGATAGTTGATGAAATGTAATGTCAATATTCAGGAGCAATGTGGCCCATTGTCCCACGAACTTGAGTTGTTACATTAGTTTTCAAAGATGATATTAATATGCCAATTTAATCCACTTGTGTTTACACAAACAAGCTTCATTTGCAAAGTATCTTTAATTCCAATCAACGAACAAGATTATACTAATAATTATTTATCACCAAACTAAATATCACCAAGATAGAGATAATTTAAATTAATAATTACAATTAGCAAAATATTAATTCATAAAAAATTTATTTTTTCACATTCAACATTTGTGCATTTTTCTACCAAACTCATTTTTCAATATATACTTTGTTCTTTATCTAAAAATTATTTATTACTTGCTAATTATACAACATGGTTACTAGTTTGAATATGCTAAATCAATATTTTGTCAATAGACTATTTTTTTAATTCGATTGTAAAGGTGCACATATACCGCACATCACATATTTTAATATAAAGTAACATAACTTTATATGCATTTTTCTTTTTTACATGATAGATACTTAAGACCATCATATAATCAATTTTATTCTTTCAAGTTTAAAATTATTTTTGGTGCAACACATATTTCATCTAGTAGATAAGAGTTAATGATTATTAGTTGATATGTTTTCAGCTAGTTAATATGGACCAATCGATTATACTATCACTAGTTTCTACATCAAATCACCCTGACATTAGTCTAATTGACTCTATGACGTCGAATCCCGCTGACCTTAATCCCCTTAATCATATGTCCTTAGATCTCCTTGAAATAAGTCTAACTGAAAGACAAATATTGTCTTGAGAGGAGAAGGAATCGAGAAGACTAGTATAATTTCGAATGCAAGTTCTCAGAGGGGATTCACTATAGTGACTTTGAGTAAGTATTGTATTTTGTTTCAAATTAATAATTTGTTTCATGTAATTTTTTTATCTCAAATCTAATAAAGTTAAAATTAAGTGTATTGAGGTGCTAATGGACAATAATTTTATGCAAAAGATTTTTCAATTGTAAACATAATTGATGATGGAGTGGCAGTTGCCAAGGGGACCGATCATTAAACTTTCTATAAGTGTAAAATGAAGGGAGTATTGGGCTCCTCTTTACATGTTCAAAGGGGAAGACATTTCTACCGGAGCTGTCAGTTTTACTGAGGAAACTACGTAGTTACTAGAAATGCTCTGTCATACTTTCAAAAGTGTGAACTATGCAAAGAAAAAATAGACTATCGAGGACATACGCTGTTCATAAGTAACATTGGTCAACATGCTTTGTTGGAAACAAGTTTCATTTTCCACATCTCTAGTTTTTATACAATTGGTAATTTTATTAATAGTTTACCAACAATTTTCTTAGTTAATGTCTTAGGAGATCATATTAGTATTATAGTGATTCAATTGTAACTACGAAAGTTGTTACCACAATTTGTTCATGTACTAATTGATGTTATAGATGATTCTAGATTTCCACTAAGGCTTATGTTTAAAAATAATTGGATATTCCCAGATATGGTTCAAGATTTAGACTTAAATAGTTGATGAAATGTAATGTAAATATTCAGGAGCAATGTGGCTCATTGTCCCACGAACTTGAGTTGTTACATTAGTCTTCAAAGATGGTATTAATCGGCCAATCTAATCAACTTGTGTTTACACAAACAAGCTTAATTTTCAAAGTATCTTTAATTCCAATCAAGGAACAAGAGTATACAAATAATTATTTATCAGCAAACTAAATATCACCAAGATAGAGATAATTTAAATTAATAATTACAATTAGCAAAATATTAATTCATATAAAATTTATTTTTTCACGTTCAACATTTATGCATTTTTCTACCAAACTCATTTTTCAATATATACTTTGTTCTTTATCTAAAAATAATTTATTACTTGTTTATTATACAACATGGTTACTAGTTTGAATATGCTAAATCAATAGTTTGTTCATTAGACTATTTTTTTTAAATTCGATTGTAAAAGTGCACATATACCGCACATCACAGATTTTAATATATAGTAACATAATATTATATGCATCTTTCTTTTTCACATGGTGGATGCTTATATAAGACCATCCTATAATATATTTTATTCTTTCTACTTTAAAATTATTTTTGGTACAACACATGTTTTATCTAGTAGATAAGAGTTAATGATTATTAGTTGATATGTTTTCAGCTAATTAATATCGACCAATAGATGATACCATGACTAGTTTCTACATCAAATCACGCAGACATTAGTCTCATTAACTCTATGACCTCGAATCTCGTTGACCTTAATCCCCTTAATCATATGTCCTTAGATCTCCTTGAAATAAGTCTCACTGAAAGACAAATATTGTCTTGAGATGAGAAGGAATCGAGAAGACTAGTTTAATTTCGAATCCAAGTTCTCAGGGGGGATTCACTCTATTGACTTTGAGTAAATATTATATTTTGTTTCAAATTGAACATTTGTTTCTTGTAACTTCTTATCTCAAATCTAATAAAGTTAAAATTGAGTTTTTGGAGGTGCTAATGGACAAGAATTTTGTGCAAAAGATTTTTCAATTGTAAACATAATTGTTGATGGAGTGGCATTTGCCAATGGGACAGATCATTAAACTTTCTATGATTGTAAAATGAAGGGAGTATTGGACTCCTCTTTACATGTTCAAAGGGGAAGACATTTCAACCAGAGCTGTCAGTTTTACTGAGGAAACTTCGTAGTTACTAGGAATGATTTATCATACTTTCAAAAGTGTGAACTATACAAAGAAAAAACAGACTATCAAGGACATACGTGATTCATAAGTGACATTGGTTAACTTGCTTTGTTGGAAACAAGTTTCATTTTCCACACGTCTAGTTTTTATACAATAGGTAATCTATTAATAGTTTACAAACGATTTTCTTAGTTAATCTTAGGAGATCATAGTAGTATTGTAGTGATGCAATCGTAACTACGAAAGTTGTTACCACAATTTGTTCATGTACTAACTGATGTTATAGATGATTCTAGATTTCCATTAAGGTTTATGTTTGAGAGGAATTGGATATTCCCAGATATGGTTCATGATTTAGACTTAGATAGTTGATGAAATGTAATATAAATATTCGAGAGCAATGTGGCCCATTGTCCCACGAACTTGAGTGTTTACATTAGTTTTCAAAGATAATATTAATAAGCCAATTTATTCCACTTGTGTTTACTCAAACAAGCTTCATTTGCAAAGTATCTTTAATTCCAATCAACGAATAAGATTATACTAATAATTATTTATCAGCAAACTCAATATCACCAAGATAGAGATAATTTAAATTAATAATTTCAATTAACAAAATATTAATTCATATAAAATTTATTTTTTCACGTTCAACATTTGTGCATTTTTCTACCAAACTCATTTTTCAATATACAATTTGTTCTTTATCTAAATATAATTTATTACTTGTTAATTATACAACATGGTTACTAGTTTGAATATGTTAAATTAATATTTTTTTCATTAGACTATTTTTTTTAATTCGATTGTAAAAGTGCTCATATACCGCACATCACATATTTTAATATATAGTAACATAACTTTATATGCATTTTTCTTTTTTGCATGGTGAATGCTTAAGACCATCATATAATAAATTTTATTCTTTCTACTTAAAAATTATTTTTGGTGCAACACATGTATGTTTTATCTAGTAGATAAGAGTTAATGATTATTAGTTGATATTTTTTCAGCTAATTAATATGGACCCATAGATGCTACCATCACTAGTTTCTATAATACATCAAATACGCTGACATTAGTCTCATTGACTCATGACCTCGAATATCGCTGACCTTAATCCCCTTAATCATATGTCCTTAGATCTCCTTGAAATAAGTCTCACTGAAAGACAAATATTGTCTTGAGTGGAAAAGGAATCGAGAAGACTAGTATAATTTCGAATGCAAGTTCTCAGGAGGGATTCACTATAGTGACTTTGAGTAAGTATTTTATTTTGTTTCAAATTGATAATTTGTTTCTTATAACTTTTTATCTCAAATCTAATAAAGTTAAAATTAAGTTTTTGGAGGTGCTAATGGACAAGAATTTTATGCAAAAGATTTTTCATTTGTAAACATAATTGATGATGGAGTGGCAATTGCCAATGTGACCGATCATTAAACTTTCTATAAGTGTAAAATGAAGGGAGTATTGGGCTCCTCTTTACATGTTCAAAGGGGAAGACATTGTTACCGGAGTTGTTAGTTTTACTGAGGAAACTACGTAGTTACTAGAAATGTTCTATCATACTTTCACAAGTGTGAACTATACAAAGAAAAAACAGACTATCAAGGACATACGTTGTTCATAAGTGACATTGGTCAACTTGCTTTGTTGGAAACAAGTTTCATTTTTCACATGTCTAGTTTTTATACAATTGGTAATTCTATTAATAGTTTAGCAACAATTTTCTTAGGAGAGAATTTCACTTTTGATACCACAATTATACCTACTTTAGGGATTTGATACCATAAATATTTATATCGACACATTTGCTACCATATCTCAAATCAACTTTACACATTTAATACTTCCGTCAAATTAATGACGGAATTGTCATGAGATGTCACGTGCCCGTTATTCTCGTGATATATGAATTGAGAATTTCACTTTTGATACCACAATTAGACATACTTTAGTGATTTGATACCACAACTTTTTATATCGACACATTTGATACCATATCTCAAATCAACTTTACACATTTAATACTTCCGTCAAATTAATGACGAAATCTAAATTTGGGGGGAGACCCATTCCAGGTGGCATCGTTTTTTTTGGGGGGGGGGGAGGGGGATTGCTATGTCAGCTGCCCCAATTTCATTACATAAAAGACGATCACATATGCAGAGCCCTAATTGTCTTCCTCTTCATTCACAATCACAAAAGCAAAAATGTCTTCTTCTTCAACTGTAAACTCCAGGCGTTATTTCAGCACTGAAAGTCTGAAAGGGTGTTCAAGTATTTTTGTCAAGAAACCACCATTCTCAAGACTTCTTACAAGAATGGAATATCCTACCTGGATTCTCGTTTGTCCAAGAAGTCCTGAGAGTGGTGGTTTCTTGACAAAAACACTTCAACACCCTTCCAGTGCTGAAATAACGCCTGGAGTTTGCAGTTGAAGAAAAAGACAATTTTGCTTTAGTGATTGTGAATGAAGAGGAAGACAATTAGGGCTCTACATATGTGACCGTCTTTTATGTAATGAAATTGGGGTAGCTGACATAGAAATCCCCCCCCCCCCCAAATGATGCCACCTGGAATGAGTCTCCCCCAAATTCAGATTTCACGAGAACTAAAGGGCACGTGACAATCTCGTGACAATTTCGTCATTAATTTGATGGAAGTATTAAATGTGTAAAGTTGATTTGAGATATGGTATCAAATGTGTCGACATAAATAGTTGTGGTATCAAATCCCTAAAGTAGGTATAATTGTGGTATCAAAAGTGAAATTCTCAATTCAGATTTCACGAGAATAACGAGCACGTGACAATCTCGTGACAATTCCGTCATTAATTTGATGAAATTATTAAATGTGTAAAGTTGATTTGAGATATGGTAGCAATTGTGTCGATATAAATAGTTATGGTATCAAATCCCTTAAGTAGGTATAATTGTGGTATCAAAAGTGAAATTCTCTCTCGTTAATGTCTTAGGAGATCATAGTAGTATTGTAGCGATGCAATCGTAACTACGAAAGTTGTTACCACAATTTGTTCATGTACTAATTGATGTTATAGATGATTCTAGATTTCCACTAAGGTTTATGTTTGAGAGGAATTTGATATTCCCAGATATGGTTCATGATTTAGACTTAAAAAGTTGATGAAATGTAACGTAAATATTCAAGAGCAATGTGGCCCATTGTCCCACGAACTTGAGTTGTTACATTAGTTTTCAAAGATGGTATTAATAGGCCAATCTAATCAACTTGTTTTTACGCAAACAACCCTCATTTTCAAAGAATGTTTAATTCCAATCAACAAACATGAGTATACTAATAATTATTTTTCAGCAAACTAAATATCACCAAGATAGAGATAATTGTAAATTAATAATTATAAATTGCAAAATATTAATTCATATAAAATTGGGAAATTTACCTAGACACCCCCTGTGTTTAGGCCTAATTACAGGAACTTACCCTCTTGTTTGAAATATTACCAAGACACCCCCTCTGGCAAAACAATATTACAACATGACCCCTTACGACGTCAATTTTTAACGGCAGAGGTGTTGGGATTCGGTAAGATAAACAGCCCTAGACACAGCGGAATATAAAAACTTTTAGGACCTCTTAAGGAATCTTGCCAGGATATTCTCTAGTTGTATATATATGAATATAAATAAAACGATAGTATAAGTTTTCACGTTATACCTATCTCCTTGCAAATCCTCGGCTAGCAAAATGAGCTCTGATTTCTACTCCAGCAAAAATCGATCCAGGCTTCTCAGGAGCGCCCCACGTGTTGCGCCTCTACGAGTTGATACACCACAATATCACAAAAATAATATATCTCGATCAGCTAGAACACAAGATATATTAAGATCTAGGAATTAGGAACGATTTAGGAACAAAGATCGAAAATGAAAAATTCTTCCAAAGGAAGAACAGGGTTCGGTCGATCACTTGGGAGAGGGAGAGAGAATTTTTGCTCTTGCTCAATTTTGCATATGGAGTTGTGTGAAAAATAACTACAAGATAGCTACTTATAGTTATCTCCCTAACCTAGTCCTATTAGGACTAGGGTTCTTCTCTCCTACATGGGCCATGGCCCTCTTTAATTAGAAGACCAAGTCTTCTAATTAATTCATGGCCCAGTTAATTAATTTGACCAGGCCTAATTTAATCTCCTAATTAAATAGCCAATTAATTAACTTAATCTCCCATTTAATTAAATTAGACTCTAAGTCTATTTAATTAAAATACTTTCCAATTAATTAATTAAATCCAACTTAATTAATTAATTCACAAATTAAATTCCAATTTAATTTATGATCCAGATCCAATTCCAATTGGATCTCTTTTTGTTCCAATTGGGTCGACCCAGTCGACCCACCCATAATAATCGACCCAGTCGATTATTCACCCAGTCGACCCAGTCGACTCGATCGTTCTTATTTCCTCGCTTTCGCTTCATGTGTATTGTGTATGCCCCCGTAGGTTCACCACATAATTGGCCGTGGGTTATAATTAAATATTATTTAATTATTCGAGTAAGACTTACTCTAAATCAATCGAACACTCTGTCGATTGACCATTCCAAAATTAGCACCCCTGCCAATTTGGGAATTTTCCCACACTCCATGGTCGATGTCCAGCCACAAGCCCATGGAGCCCAATCACTGGTGAATTAATTCAGTGAACCTTTTAATCATTTACAATTTCCGTATACGCCATAATCTCTCCATCGATCAATCTCCCAGTCGAGACTTAAGGGTATGGTCTTTCATCGGTTTCCCTTTTCTTTTGTCTTGACCTTATGCATTCTGGTCTCGAAATAATTCTCTTTGACTTAACCTTTATGAGCTACTTACATAAAGCCGTCAGATACCTCGGCCGAGGATTTTACCATAATTAATTTCTCACAGAAATCCATAGGAGAATTTCCCAACCTATCAAGTCGGGTCAATGGATCCTTTGTTGATGATATGAACCTGCATACGAGTTCCTCTATACCCAACATGAATCCACAGAGACTTTCTGGCGATCCCCAGTCAGTCGGAACTCATATCAAAGCATAGACGTTCTCGCACCAGATAAACCCTATCACCTCAAGTAGTTAGGGATCGTTCCTCGTATACTATTGCAAATTGGAATAACTTCAACCCCGATATACGACTACCGCTTCCATGGTGAGTTATTTCCCAATTGGGGTATTCAGTGCGCTTGCCATCCCAGCAAGCCACCCACTTATGTGTATCGACTATCCCAGTCACGCTCGTGGACCCCAACGTCCTCCAGTTCATCGGAGTATACACATTAGTGAGAGTCTAACCGAATCCAACGATGTCCTATCTCGATTGGATTCTACGACTCTTGAATATGTTCTAGATCACGGCCTTGGAGATCAGTCCACGGGTTGTCCCATAGCCCTGTGATCTAAGGACTTCTATCCTTATGCGTAGATAATTATTACATAAGATAAAGATGACCATATAATAAAATGCATTTATTAATCCAATTGAATGGTCCTTTCAATTAAATGCAACCAAAATAGTTGGCTTGCAGGACACTATTCTATCAATCTCCCACTTGTACTAAAGCCAACTTTTCATACTTCTGATTCCCATCTTAGACAGATGTTTTCGGATGCCTTTGAGGCAATGGCTTAGACAGCGGGTCCGTCGTATTATCCCTTGAGGTGACACGTTCCATCTTTATGTCCCCTCTACCAATGATATAACATATCAAATGGTATCGTCTTAGTATGTGCTTGGATTCTGATGAGATCTCGACTCCTTCGCTTGCGAGATATATCCATTATTATCATAGAAGATAGTAATGGCTCGACAATGCTAGGTATCACATCCAATTCCTGGATGAAGTTTTTCATCCAAACACCTTCCCTTGCTGCTTCACACGCGGCAATGTATTCTGTCTCGGTGGTTGAAAATGCGGTAGTGTCTTGCTTGAAGCTCTTCCAGCTTACCGCACCACTATTGAGGCAGAACACGTATCCAGATGTCGACTTGAAGTTATCTACATCACATTGGAAGCTAGAATCAGCTTAGCCTTCCAATTTCAATTCTCCTCCACCGTATACCAAGAACAATTCCTCAGTCCTTCTCAGGTACTTCAGAATTGCTTTTACGGCTATCCAGTGCTGCTCACCTGGATCAGACTAGTAGCGACTTCTAACGCTTAAAGCGTATGCTACGTCTGGTCTCGTACATAACATACCATACATTATGCTTCCTATCGCGGATGCATATGGTACTCGAGACATATTGCTTCTCTCTTGAGGCGTCTTTGGGGCCATAGACTTAGAGAGTGCAATTCCATGTCTCACTGGAAGCAATCCTCTCTTGGATTCTTCCATTTTAAATCTCTTCAAGATTTTGTCTATCTACTACGATTGGGAGAGGCCCAGCAGTCCTTTTGATCTATCTCGGTAGATCCTTATACCCAGTACAAAGGATGCTTCTCCCAAATCCTTCATTGAGAATTGTGTAGATAACCATGCTTTAGTTTCGGACAACACTTTCACATTATTTCCAATGAGAAGAATATCATCAACGTAAAGTACCAAAAATTGAACTGTACTCCCACTGACCTTCTTGTACACACATGGTTCGAACATGTTTTTAATGAATCCATAAGTTTGGATTATTTCATCGAAACAGATGTTCTCACTTCGGGAAACTTGCTACAGTCCATAAATGGACCTCTGGAGTTTGCACACCCTGTGTTCATCTCCTTTGGATGCATATCCTTTTGGTTGCTTCATCTAGATCTCCTTGTCAATGTCACCATTGAGAAAGACAGTCTTTACATCCATCTGCCATATTTCGTAGTTATACCACGCAGCTATGGCCAGCAAGATTCAAATGGATTTAGGCATTGCGACGGGCGAAAAGGTCTCCTCAAAGTCAATGCCTGGCTTTTGAGTGTATCCTTTTGCCACTAGTCGCGCCTTGTAGGTTATTACCTCTCCGCTCACTCCAAGCTTTCGCTTATAGATCCACTTGCAACCCACGGGAGCTACTCCCGCTGGTGGATCTTCCAAGGCACATACCTCGTTTGAGTGCATGGAGTCCAATTCGAATTCCATGGCTTCGCGCCACTTTCCCGATTCTATGCCTAGCATAGCCTCCTCGTAAGTCCTTGGGTCGGTTAGAGACTGTTCAGTCTCGTGCAGCAGACCGTAGTACCTCTCGGGTTCTCTACGTTGTCTTTCTGACTTACGAAGTATAGGTGTACTCTCTGGTGCACTTTCATGCTCATGTTCTCCCACTGCTCGTGGCGACGGGTCAGCTTGATCGACCTCTTCGGCCTTTTCAGCTTCAGCGACCTCATCTAGTTCTACGTTATGTTCCTTCTTGCCTAGCAAGAAATCCTTCTCCAAGAAGTGTGCGTTCCTTGAGACAAACGTAGTTTGTCTTGTAGGATCGTAGAACTCGTATCCTATTAAGTTTTCTGGATACCCCACGATTTTGCATAAGATGGACTTCACGTCCAGCTTATCTCCCACTAGCTTATTCACATAAGCGGGAGACCCCATATGCGCATGAATGCATATAAAGGTACAATACCAAAACTCATATCTCGTGATATGTTTTGGAATTGGCTTCAGAGATACTTAGCCTAGTATCTTCGATTTTCTCGATCAAGTTTTTATTTGATTGAATAAGGAATTTCATGTAAGATTTCTTAATGGACATTTACATGTCCAAAATGCTCAACAACTAACAATGTTTTGAGCGAGTCTTACATTTCGAGAATCTAATTCTCTATAAATAATCAATGGCATACTGCCCATGCATGTTTGATTTTGAATCCATCCAAATCTCTTACACGCTTTCATTGATTAGGCTCTCTTCTTTATTCCAAAAGTAATTTGGAATTTGTACATCACAACGTACTTTTACCCACGAGGGTACTAGAGACGCCTTATCTCCCACTAATGCTTTAGTGTTTCCACACACTTTTAAATGGATTAAATCCATTGCAGTTGTTTATGCCTCTTGGTTGCCTAGCAACCAACTACTAAATTTAATTTCCGATAAGCAAGATTCGAAAGTCGGTTACTATATATAGCATCCCAGTCGAGCTCATTCTTTGAATCTTTAATTCGGAAATATGTTTTAGTGCTCGTGTATCGCCTTTCGGTTTTTACAACGACTCAAGTATGTGGAATCTTGATTATTTATATTTTATTGACTATGCATATTATATTTAGTCATTATATGAGTATTCATACTCATTTGCTTATGTACACCTTTTGCGTATAAATCTTATAGCACAATCAGTTCCAACCATTATGGAACTATCACATCCCTTAAGACAAGGGATGGTATAAGCAAATTATAATGATCTAAATAATTCATGGCTTTAGATGCATTGAATGCATCAATGAGTACTTCATCGGGCATCCAACACCCTTATGCATTACTTTAACCATAAGGTTAAGTTCAATAAAATGTAATCATCCCTTACGGAAAGACTAGGTTCAATTCCTTATTTCCCTTGATCTTAATCCATGGAAGAAACATTTTGATTGACTTTACAACTTATCATCCTTACAGAAAAACCTCTAAGGTTATTTCCCTTCAGAGAGGATTCATTCCTCTTCTTTCATCTCGTAAGTCTTTTGACCTTTTCAACGAGATGTTACTTCTCATTTATGGGAGACTTCATGTTTGCCTTCAAGAAAATTTGGGCTTGAGAACCATCCTCAACCCTCTGGTGAAACTTATCACCTTTCTTATTTGAAGATTGACTTCGGAATAAGGCAGCTTGGTGAAACCTATCACCATTCCAGTCGAAGCGCAACTTCGAAAGGAAAACAAATGAAATCTTTGTAAGGATATCAGTCCATGCTTGGACTCGAGAATAATTTCTCAAGTTTTGAAGTCATTCAAAATTCATTTGGGTTCAGTCAATTTATTTGATTCAAGTATGATGGTAAATATTCAAGGATACATCATTTATGAAAAACTATCATAAACATGACGATAAATACGCGACAGATTAATATCAATGCATAATTTACAAACATGGTTTTCATTTGTAAATTACTCCCACTATTTTTATCGAATACTTATGCCCCCACATAAGCTTCAGGAAATAAGAATTTCCTAATGGGCTCAAGGCCCAAATGCAATCGCTCAGTACCCACGACTCGTTGGCCATACCAATTGATCCATTTGGTGGGCGATCACGTCGCCGGTTAACCATCCCAGCTAACCCTTGAGTTCATTTAGCCTCGTTTTTCGTTATGGACCCACGACTCGTGAGACATCCATACTTACTCGCGTTAAATCATGTCCAATACTCGTGAAGAGAAATAGTTTAATCCTAGACGCCCCACGACTCGTGAGACAGCGCCTAGAACCTTGATATCCCCTCCCTTGGCACTAATCTCGTGCATCGAGGCAATAGACATATCATCTTCCTATAGCTCGACCCACGACTCGTGAGACATCGAGATATATTCGTATAATATGCCTAAGACCTAGTAATTGGATAGGCTCGGACCATAGACACCATTCATATGCGCCCGTTAATCGATTTAATATTAAAATTGAATTTTAGGTTCAATTGGAGGTTTTGTGAAATGTTAAAATGCGAGGTCTCATCAGATTATCAATTATCTTGTTTACGTTTTTCTATCATAAGCATGCATCTCATACATCAAAGAATAATTATGAAAAAGTAAACATTCATCACCTAGCATTGCACACACGATTGATCGATTGCCCATCCTATGCGATCCATCACGAGACACATGATGGACCAATTGGTCAGTCTAGGGTGGAAATTAAATGTCCTAACTATTACAATTTTCAAACCCATACATCATGGGCCTTCTTGTAATATCCACCTTGATTGGGCCTCCATGTAATGAATTGGGCCTCCATGTCCTCCAAGGTAATGGGCCTCCATGTGGATCTCCAAGTCTTCATGAGGTCTTCTCGGCTCCAAGCCTAATCTAAGCCTAGCTTACATATTTAAATGGTCCTATTCTATTACATTTGTTTGCGCAAGCAAGGGCACCAATCAGGCCCATTTAATTACAACCCATGAAATAAATAAACCAAAACTACACAGGGCTTAAGGGCAAAATCGACCAATCCACATATTCACTCAAGAACATGCATAAATTCACATAAGGGCATAAATGTAAATTTACCGGCTCGTTTAATTTTAATTCACAAAAATTATCCATGTTAATTTAATTTTGAATTAACAATTAACCTCTAAGATTAATTAGCTCTTACTTGAGCTCCAAGTAATCTACAAGCCTTATCTTGAAAAAGTTGGTTAATTAAGATAGTTACAAATCTTCCAAGATTACTATCTTATCCAAAACTCTAAGTTTCCCAATTTTACAAATCTCCAAGATTCTCAAGATAATCCTATTTTGATTAGATTAGTTAACTAAGGTAGTGTCCAAATCCACCAGGATTTCTACCTTATCCAAAACTCCAAGTTTCCTAATTTAATAAGATCTCTAAGATCTTTAATCTTGTTAACTTACTAGAAGAGATTAATTTTAATTAAATCTCTTATCACAAATGAAACTCTAAGTTTCCTTGTTTAATAAGATCTCTAAGATCTTTAATCTTGGTAACTTTACTGATAGACATTAATTCTAATTAAATGTCTTACAAACAAAACTCTAAGTTTCCTTGTTAATTAGATCTCTAAGATCAATCCAAGATACACCAAGATTCCATAACCATAAAATCACCAAGATTTTCAGATTTATCAAAATAGGCAGAATTAGAGTCCAACCAGAAATCAGCCAATACGTGACCAATCGAGGACTGCCACGTGGCCAACACACGCGACCACAACTGCGCGTGGCAGTGTACTGCAGCGCGCGGCTGTGCGTGACAGCACGCGACAGACAGCCCGTAGGCTGCTGCCGTGTGCCGTACGTGCAGCCAGCGTGCTGCTCGCACGCTGCCGTGGGCAGCAGCCCACGGTGGGCACCTAGCCGCACCGCCGCGGTTGGATTCCAATTTTTTTTTTTTTTTTGTTTCGATTACTTTTGATTTAATTAAAATAGATCCAATTAATTAAACCCAAATCCAAAAATTAAAAATTAACACGATAAAATTTTGAATCAAAATTTTACATTAACTCTAAGTTAATTAACATACGTCCTAAAACATGCAAAGTTAAAGAACTAGCCACACATAAATCAAACATATGATTTATAACACAGAATTTGCAAATTCATATATATACAAAGCCTAGAGTTGGCTCTGATACCACTGTTGGGATTCGGTAAGATAAACAGCCTTAGACACAGCGGAATATAAAAACTTTTAGGACCTCTTAAGGAATCTTGCCAGGATATTCTCTAGTTGTATATATATGAATATAAATAAAACGATAGTATAAGTTTTCACGTTATACCTATCTCCTTGCAAATCCTCGGCTAGCAAAACGAGCTCTGATTTCTACTCCAGCAAAAATCGATCCAGGCTTCTCAGGAGCGCCCCACGTGTTGCGCCTCTACGAGTTGATACACCACAATATCACGAAAATAATATATCTCGATCAGCTAGAACACAAGATATATTAAGATCTAGGAATTATGAACGATTTAGGAACAAAGATCGAAAATGAAAAATTCTTCCAAAGGAAGAACAGGGTTCGGTCGATCACTTGGGAGAGGGAGAGAGAATTTTTGCTCTTGCTCAATTTTGCATATGGAGTTGTGTGAAAAATAACTACAAGATAGCTACTTATAGTTATCTCCATAACCTAGTCCTATTAGGACTAGGGTTCTTCTCTCCTACATGGGCCATGGCCCTCTTTAATTAGAAGACCAAGTCTTCTAATTATTTCATGGCCCAGTTAATTAATTTGACCAGGCCTAATTTAATCTCCTAATTAAATAGCCCAATTAATTAACTTAATCTCCCATTTAATTAAATTAGACTCTAAGTCTATTTAATTAAAATCCTTTCCAATTAATTAATTAAATCCAACTTAATTAATTAATTCACAAATTAAATTCCAATTTAATTTATGATCCAGATCCAATTCCAATTGGATCTCTTTTTGTTCCAATTGGGTCGACCCAGTCGACCCACCCATGATAATCGACCCAGTCGATTATTCACCCAGTCGACCCAGTCGACTCGATCGTTCTTATTTCCTCGCTTTCGCTTCATGTGTATTGTGTATGCCCCCGTAGGTTCACCACATAATTGGTCGTGGGTTATAATTAAATATTATTTAATTATTCGAGTAAGACTTACTCTAAATCAATCGAACACTCTGTCGATTGACCATTCCAAAATTAGCTCCCCTGCCAATTTGGGAATTTTCCCACACTCCACGGTCGATGTCCAGCCACAAGCCCATGGAGCCCAATCACTGGTGAATTAATTCAGTGAACCTTTTAATCATTTACAATTTCCGTATACGCCATAATCTCTCCATCGATCAATCTCCCAGTCGAGACTTAAGGGTATGGTCTTTCATCGGTTTCCATTTTCTTTTGTCTTGACCTTATGCATTCTGGTCTCGAAATAATTCTCTTTGACTTAACCTTTATGAGCTACTTACATAAAGCCGTCAGATACCTCGGCCGAGGATTTTACCAGAATTAATTTCTCACAGAAATCCATAGGAGAATTTCCCAACCTATCAAGTCGGGTCAATGGATCCTTTGTTGATGATATGAACCTGCATACGAGTTCCTCTATACCCAACATGAATCCACAGAGACTTTCTGGCGATCCCCAGTCAGTCGGAACTCATATCAAAGCATAGACGTTCTCGCACCAGATAAACCCTATCACCTCAAGTAGTTAGGGATCGTTCCTCGTATACTATTGCAAATTGGAATAACTTCAACCCCGATATACGACTACCGCTTCCATGGTGAGTTATTTCCCAATTGGGGTATTCAGTGCGCTTGCCATCCCAGCAAGCCACCCACTTATGTGTATCGACTATCCCAGTCACGCTCGTGGACCCCAACGTCCTCCAGTTCATCGGAGTATACACATTAGTGAGAGTCTAACCGAATCCAACGATGTCCTATCTCGATTGGATTCTACGACTCTTGAATATGTTCTAGATCACGGCCTTGGAGATCAGTCCACGGGTTGTCCCATAGCCCTGTGATCTAAGGACTTCTATCCTTATGCGTAGATAATTATTACATAAGATAAAGATGACCATATAATAAAATGCATTTATTAATCCAATTGAATGGTCCTTTCAATTAAATGCAACCAAAATAGTTGGCTTGCAGGACACTATTCTATCAAGAGGATGACGTCATCAATTTATTTTAATGTTTTTCCAATTTGCCCCCAAGGGGTGTATTTATAATATATTTTGTGTTACAGGGGGTGTCTTTGTAACCGTGTAATAAATATTATAAATAAATTTATTAAATTTTAAAATTATAACAAACCAATTTAAAATTTAATAAATTTATTTACAATAACACAATTCGATAAATAAAGCTTTAATAACTTTACAATAACACTTTTTCATTCAAAAATCAAACAAACCAAATTAAAATTTATTAAATTTATTTACAATAACATAATTATTTAATAACATATATTTTCAATAACAAAATTCGATAAATAAAATTTCAATAACACATATTTCCTTAAAAAATAAAATAAACCTATTTAAAATTTAATAAATTTATTTACAATAACTCAATCTGGTAAATAAAGTTTTAATAACGTTAATTTTCATTTTAAAATCAAACAAACCAAATTAAATTTATTTACTATAACACAATTATTTAATAACATATATTTTCTTACAAAAAAAAAACTTTTAAAATTTAATAACTTATTTACAATAACATAATTGGTAAATAAAGTTTCACTTTAATATCAAATATTTTTCTTACAAAATTAAAACTAACCCATTTAAAATTTAATAAATTTATCTACAATAACACAATTCGAATTTTTGAAATCCAGAGAACTTTTCGGGATTTAGGGCTTAGTGATTTTGTTACGGGATTATTGCATTTTTGGTGCCACAACTTAACTTAAGCTCACTAGCATTTTTACCCTGTATCTTTTTTACCCCATATCAAAATTAGCCCGAAATCGGCCATGTGCGGGCCATGTGACATGTAAATTGTGAATTTTGACCAAATCAAAGTGGAAGTTTGAGTTTTTCTATAAATGTAGGGACATATTATAAAGGTGAAAAAGTACAAGGGTCAATTTACGAATTGGAATAGAGGGGCTGATTTTGCGAAGATGCCAAACTGCCATTGACGTGAGCTTGGCAAATGAGGAAGCTTCAATTCAGCATCAAATTGGACAAGGTTGGTACCAAAATGACCGCCACACCGAGGGGAGTCTACGGCTGAAAGGGGAGGCGGTGGGTCAAGCTCCACTGCCGGCGGCAGCGTAAAATAAAAAAAAATACCAAAATCGTAGATCTGAAAATAGAGTGACGGGATGGACTTTGAACTGATAATTAATGCTTGGGATTTGTAGAGGACGTGAAGACGAGTCTATAGCCATCAAATAGAGCTCGAACTGTGTCCGGAGTCGCCGGAAAAGTGAAAAAAACGGGTGTTGGAGCTTGTAGCTGCGACGGCCATGGAGTTTTTTTTTTTTTTTTGTAAATATTAAAAACAACCAAGGGCATTTTGGACATTTTACGTGTTCCGTTAAAGTTGACTAACGGCCGTTAAGTCAAGGGGGTGTTTTTGTAATATTTCAAACATGAGGGTAATTTCTTGTAATTAGGCCTAAACCGAGGGGGTGTCTATGTAAATTTCCCTATAAAATTTGAAAATAACACTATTTTTTTTTTGGCCCATTTTTTAAAATCTGAAAATGAAAAGTTGTAACGGTTGATTTAAATTGTGTAATAACAAAAAATTTATTTTTCCGATTTTGTCCTCCTCATGTCCTATAAAGGAAAATTCTAGGGTGCCGCTACGTTATGTGCCGCTAATACCACATTAGGTGGTATTACTACACAATGTGTATCACATTGTATGGTATGATCTCCACATGTGACAGTACATGATCACATTACATAGTATTAACCCCATATGTTTAATATGACCCCCACATCATGTAGTATTTATTCCAAATTAGGTGGTATTACCACGCAATGTGTGTCACATTCTATGGTATTTATACCACCTAATGTGACACACATTGTGTGGTAATACCACATAATGTGGTATTAGCGGCACCTAACGTAGCGGCACCCTAGAATTCCCCGTCCTATAAATAGTGGCTCTTTCTTTCAGTTTTTAATACCATTATATTCAGTTCTTCTCTCTTATAATTATAATGCTCTCTTGGGAATTCCGACCTAGAGTTCTTAGTTGTTTCAGTTCGTTTGACAAAGCTTTGGTGCAAAGTACTTTGTTGGAGCCGTTGTATCCTGGAAAACAGGCATGCAAGGGAACCTCGAGCACAACCATCGGAAGAGCGAGGGAGTGAGTAAGTCTTACGGACATCATGTTCACATGAGCCTCGGTTTGATTAATTTTTCATTATGTCCAGTTAAATTGATCATAATATTTATATTGTTTATTATATTTCAATTGTTATCGTTATTCGATTTTCCTTTTTACGTATATATTTTGCAACATTTGACAATCATGGACATGGTTCAACTATGAAACTTGTTACCACAATTTGTTCATGTACTAGCTGATGTTAAAGATTATTCTAGATTTTCACTAAGGTTTATGCTTGAGAGGGATTGGACACTCCTAGATATGGTGTATGATTTACGCTTAGATAGTTGGTGAAATGTAATGTAAATGTAGTTATATGTACAATACATTGATCCAATTATGAGAATATATATTAATCTTTACAAAGTTCTCTTTATTGTTTTGTTTGATTGTTGACTTGAAGCGCATTGTTGGTTCAATCATTGTTAATGACAGTAGTTAATGACTTAATTCTATGCATGAATTAATAGGTTTTAGTTAATGTTTGATTTGAAAAGAAAAGAAAATTAAGTATCTAAATTATTTCGAAAAAATATCATTTTTGGTATCGAGTTTTATCTCAATTTCTATTTTTGATATTAAACAAATACATGTCAACACATTTGATACCATAATTTAATAAATCATTTTGACAAATTACTTTATAGCGTAAGACCTCGACAAATTACTTTATAGCGTAGCACGAGGTCTAGAGTTCAATCCCCTTGTGCAATAAATCACTAATTTTTGTTGGAGATTAAATTTAGTTTTTATCCTAATGGATATATGTTATGGAGATAACAAAATTTCTCTTTTGGTATAGAAGTAATATATGATACCTTCTTTTCTTCTTTTATGAAAATTCAATTAGCATAATCTCATATATTGATATATTTATTTCTTTACTCTCAAGTTTATTTAAATTTTCCTTTATATAGTGTTTGTTAATATATGTGTTTCTTATGAATATTGCCTTTATAATAATATAGTATTACTTTATCTGAAGTTTTTTTATTATCATTTATTAACACATTGAAAATATATCGAGATTATGCTACTAAAAATATTTGGCAAAATTGTAAAAAATGTCTCAAATTAATTAGTGAATTTTGAATTTTAGTCACAAACTATATCACTTAGTCAAATTCGTGCCGTAATTTTTTATTCTTTTGGAATATCGTCCCACTTGCCACATGGATACTTACGTGTCATGACGTGGTAAATTTTAGCATAAACAATTTTATAAGATTGCATAATTTGTCCCAAACTAATTACAAGTTTTGATTTTCGTCCCAAACTATATCAACACAACGACTTCCGTCCTGTAATTGAAATGACATAGGAAAAAAGAATCCGTTCCAAACTAAATATAAATATTCATTATTTATTAATAAAAAAGGCACAAATTTTTCGTAATGAGGATTTTTTTCTCAAAGCGCACATGAATTTAAAAAATTCATACTATTTTTCTCTTAGAAAAAGTTAATGGCAATTTACTTCCATGTGATATATTCATAATGTTCAGTTTATCTCCCTGTGTTATGATAATGTTGCAATTTACCCCCTGTGTTGTGATAAATGTGACAATTTACCTCATGTATTATAATAAATATAGCAATCCGATCACCACTTATTTTATAAAACACTTTGCATGTGCCCACTCTCAATTTATGCAATTGAGTTACACTCTCCGGTCCAAGGGGATGAAATACTTTTTTTAAATTTTCATAGGGGATAAATGGCTCCTTTTCAAACTATATGGGGTAAATTGAATATTATGAATATAACAGGGGATAAATTGTCATTAGTACTTTAAAAATGAAAAGGATGAATCGGCATTTACATTGAATTAGAAATTTAATAATAGACTATATACATGCAAAATGACAGATTGTGAGACGAAATTCGGCATATTAATATAGCTTGAGATGAAAAACCAAAATTTGTAATTAATTTGGGATGAATTCTGTAATTTTGTATAATTGTTCATGCTAAAATTTGTCATGTCTTAACACGTAAGCAACCATGTGGTAAGTGGGACCATATTTCAAAAGAATATAAAATTACGGGATGAATTTGATTAAGTGATATAGCTTGAGAATAAAATCCAAAATCACTTATTAGTTTGTTGACGTTTTCTGCAATTTTGAAAAAAAAATAATTTGATCCCCTAAAAGATATCGTCTAGATCCGTATCTGGTCTTTCAGTTATTCTTTTGCAAGCTTAGAGCATAATAAAATTGTTAAAGTTATAGCTTAAGGGGTTATGTTAGAGTTCTATTTGAATTAAAGTGTTTTAACTTCTTATATAATAAAAAAATATATAAATACGCATAGGTTTCTCACAACACATTCATTATTAGTGAGATTCAATATTCGCCAGAAATTGTCTTTGTTTACAACACTCCACTTAATGAAACATAACATTTTTTCTAATGAAATCAAATTAATCCCGATTCCCGTTATGAAAAGTGGCAACAAATTTGACAATATCAAAATTCAATGTTGGTTTTAGATGAGGCTCGCTCAAGCTACTTTGCAATCCTAATATTGGCCCAGTTTTTTTCGTTTCTTTGTGTGGGTTGGAACTTGTTCATGGACAAGTTTAAAATTAGTCCAATAATTGTTTATCACACGAGAAAATTAATTAAATGATATATATTTTAATGTTTTAAATCTTATGTTTTACTAATAGGGTAAGAAATATATTTTTATTGTTAAGTGCTCAATTAATTTTTTTGATCTAATCTTGTATTAAAAGTAAAAGGAAACGAAGAACTCAAACCATTTTTCTTTCATTAAAAAAAGGATAATATATATGTCGTATGTTTATATAAGCCTTACTTGTAAATCACCTCTTCTTGTTTGTCAACTGATTTTGTAATACCGAAAATTATGTTTTATAGCTACTAGGAAAGTGCATTTACGTTGTACGTGTCCAATGAAGAATGGTCATTTTACTTTATCATAAGCTCTGCACATATCGATCTAATTTTATAGCTATTAGGAAAGTGCACGTAAATTATACGTGTCTAGTTAATTATTGGGTCAAACAAAGTCTCAATCTAATGCTAGCATCACAACCCATAATAGAAAATTGCAAAAAAAAAACCCATAACTAATCATCAAATAAAAATAAACCCTAAACCCTAAAATCCTAAACCCTAAACCCTAAATCAGACCCTAAATTAAACATTATATCATAAACTCTAAATTCTAGGCATTGCAAAATGCTTTTAAATTATGAGTTTATATTTTTATTGTAATTTTTGAGATATTTTATATTCAAATATCGATAAATGATAAATTAACGTTTGAAAAGTAATAAAATACACTAGTTATGGATACAAGAATATTCAAATTTTAATGTTAATTGTACGTATACAAGAATATTCAAATTTTAATGTTGAACTATGATTTGTTCTATGGATGGCACAAAATTTAACAAATATATAATATGATTTTTTATAAAAATTTGTTGAACACATAATAAAATCTATGTTTTTATAGTAATATGTGTAAATATAATTTTTTAACATTTTTAGAAAATGAGAAGTGAAATTAGAATAATCTTGTATACAAATGCTGAATTTATAATGAAAATCATAGTTCATATAAAAATTGGTAAATAGAACAAATTTTAATGTTTTTAATATATATTATTAATAAGAAAGGGCATATGTGTAAATGAAATAAATGAGATTTTATATTTTTATTATGTATTATTAATATATAGGGGCAATTATGTAAAAGAACAAAATGTGACCTGCTAAATGTGACCGGGTTAGCAGGTCACAATAATAATAATAAAATAATTGGGAAGTGTATTTTGGGCTAGAACTGTGGGCAGTTTTCCACAAGTGGAACTGCCCCTAGACACGCCCTATTTTGTATATGAGTAATATCGTATAATTTAAATGCTCTTTTGTAATTTTTGAAAATTGAAAGACTAAATAGATTATTTGAAGAAAAAACGTGGTAAACAAGTAGTAGGTAACATAAATACTTTTAAAAACATAAAAAATGGACTGTACAAAGGGCTATGAAGTTTGAGGCTGTGATCAATCTAAAATTAATGAAGGGTGCGGTCCAAAATTTAAAGAGAAATGGGTAGAACACTTTTGCCTGTCTCCTTCGTTGTAAATTGGAAAGTTAAATGATTTACATTTTCAAGGACAAGGACAAGGAGGTGAGATTAGGACACTTAGTTTTCTAGCAAATAAGTACACCATTTTCTATAGCAATAATTTTACTCATTTTTTCGCAATTAGTTCCTATTTTACCATATATCGTGATAAATTTGACGAAATATGGACTGAAACTCCAATAAATGGACTTTTAGAGAAATTAATCCAGTAATGATTTTGTTGGTTAACAACATTTACTTTTAATAACCTACATAACCTTTTTCTTACTAATTAGGAAAACATAGAATCTAGTTTTTATAGAAACAAATTAATGACATCAATAAGTAGAGGAGACACCCGATGGATCTAATGCATTAATTAACAATATACATAATTTATTTATTTGTACAAATCACATTGCATTAAAAGACGCATTATACTGAAGAACATTCACAAAATTAACACATTTCAAAACACCAATATTTCTTTCGATCGATCATGACCATTTCTGCTAGAATTGTTTTATTAATTTTACTTGTTTTTAATTCACAATTATTAGCCATTTCTATAGATTTACTTTATGACATTTGTCCCTTCGTTCGAGTGTACAAAGATGGTAGAGTTGAAAGATTAATAGGCACATATTTTGTTCCAGCTTCGATCGACCCAACAACTGGTGCTCAATCGAAAGACATTGAGATTTAACATAATGTTATGCAAGGATTTACCTACCTAAAAATCCCACACTACTAGAAAAAACAAAAAATCCAACCGAGATTCCAACCGAAAATACCGTAAAATCCCTCTTCTCGTTTATTTTCACGGTGGTGCATTTTTCACTGGAGCTCCCTTTAACCAAGTATACCAAAATCATTTGAACTCACTTGTTTCAAAAGCGAATGTGGTCGCTGTGCCGGTAAATTACGGATTAGCCCCCGAGCATCCTCTCCCCGTTGGTTACGAAGATTCATGGGCTGCACTGAAATGGGTAATTTCTCACTCCTAAGGCAATGCCAATGAGACGTGACTTAAAGAGTATGCAGATTTTGGACATGTTTATTTAGGTAGAGATAGTGCTGGTGGAAATATTGCATACAACATGGCCATAAGGGTTAGGTTGGATGAAATGGACCAGGGTATTGTACTGGATGGGATGTTTCTAAATTTCCCTATTTTTGGGGGAAGAAACCAATTGGAAATGAGAATAAAATAAAATTCATTAGCATGTTGCAACCTGTTATGTAATGTAACTTCAAAGAATATTGTGCATAAAATTAACTACGTAGTTTATAAAATTGAAATAAATAATATAGGATCGATTAAAGAAAATTTCTATTAATTGAACAAAGAAGTTTACAATATTCAACAATTATATACATAACAAATTAATTTCCATCTATTTATTTAGGACATAACTACACATTCTGCGTTTAATTCGATTTCCGTGATATGTAGTTTTAGTCGTCGACGGCATTGGTGCTTTAGGAAGATCCTTCAATTCCAAAACTTGAATACTTTTTCGGCCTCTTTTCAATTCATCATATCTTTCTTGCAATTTCCTTTTGCTCGATGCCAACTTCAATTCCGATGCGCAATGATCTTCCTCGATTTTCTTACATTGAACCCGTGTCTTTTCTTCTACTACTTTGCACCCGTGGCTTCTTGCAGGCAACTTGATCACTCGTCGTTTATGATTACAATCTTGATCATCATCAATATTCTTGAACGGCAGAATATGAGTATTACACTTTTCAATTTTCGGTAATTGAACTTCTTTTGGTTTGACATTGAGTAGAGTTTTAATGATTCTCGATTTTCGTTTCGCGAGTTCTTCCGGGTGCTTGAAGGCCGCGACCGTGATCACGGCCTCCATGAGAGGTAAGATTTCTACGGATTCTTTGATGGAGAAAAAATCACGAAAGATCACTTCCACGTCCATTTTTCTCTAGTGGTTTTTTGAATGGATTTGTTGAATTTCAAGACACAAGATTAGGGTTGAAGTTATTGTATGAAGGTAATTAATTTTGAATATATAGATATAGATAGATCAAACATAAACATATGAGAATTAATCTTAGATCCGTGTATATATAGGTTAGGTTGAGATAATGTTTGGGCCCATCTATCTTGTTTAATGTTAATCCTGACTAATTAAGGAAAGATATATAATGGATTGAAGGAAATAGGAAAACTGAAAACGCGTAGAAAATATATATTTTCTTGATATTCTTGATTTCCTAATTGTACTAGACTACTAGATAACTGAGATGGAACGTGTAAAAATATATTTTCTTGATTTTCTAATGATATAAAATTGATTTTTAACTAGGGGCTAATGGCAATTTACCACTGTAATTATTATAACATTCAATTTATCCCATGTGATTTTTTCAAAGGAGCAATGTATCTCCATGGGCTGGAGAGTGTATTTCATCGTTCAAATATGAAAATAGGCGTGAAATGTATTGTGTAAAAAGATGAAATTACCCTTTTAAGGGGTAAAATAGTCCACATAAAATTACATATCGGGAAAAATATCACATTTATAATAATACTAGAGATAAATTGCTATATTTGTAATAACACAGGGAGCGATAAAAAAAAATTCATATTTAACTAGAGAGTGAATAGCAAATTTAACTCCATTTGTTATTATAAGGCAAAATAGCAATTTACGTCCCGCGTTCCGGATTTACTAATCTAATAGTTTTGTTGGCGTGGTTGAGAATATGGGATAGAAGGAGGTTGTGAGAATTAACAGAGGAATGGAGAATGTTTGAATTAAAGCAATTTTGGAATCGCATCTTTTAAAGCATCAATGTTAAGTAGTCGGGTTTGATGTCGGAGACTGATTTCTTTCATTTCTCAACGGATTTTTGTAAGATTAGTCTAATTATCTTCGTCTCTTCATCAGGATTACGTTGGTGGTTTCAATTTTTCGTTTCTCTTTGTTTTTCGTTGTTAATTTTCAGATCTTTAAAAAACCAAAAAAAAAAAAAAAATAGTTTCCGATTTCTTCACGTTTCCTTGCGTTTTCTTCCGGATTTCTGTTTCTAGAGCTGTTTAAACACATTGGCCGACTTCAATTTGTGTTTTCAGCTCGGAATTAGTGGATTTGAAGATTCCGGCCACAAAGAACAATTTCGGGGTATTTGGGGTTTTTGAGGTTGGGTGAGGTGAGGAAAAAGAGGGGTTATTTTGCAAATAAGGCAAACATATGTTTAGAAAAATTCAAATTGGTCCAAATTTGAAAAAAATGTTAATGTTTAATTCATTAAATGAGGTTACTTAAAAATATGTGGTACTGATATTATTAAATGGTCTAATTGCTCGATTTATTCAAGTCAGTTAATTTTAATTAGGAGATTAAACCAATTAGAATGCATATATTAAAAGCGATTTTAAGTAAATATGTGGTTTTTGGCATTTTGCACCCTGAAAGTATAGAATTTTGGCATTTTGTACTCTGACTTAAAAGTTTTGGCACTTTGCACCCTAGAAATAAATTATATTTGGGACTTTGCACCCTAGTGTGTGTTTAGTGAGAAAATTTATTGGTAGAAGGGTAGAGAAGTTATTTTCAATTTTTTTTTTTTCACTTTGCACCTTGGCAATATAGATGTTATACCCTTCAAATATAGAATGTTGGTATTTTGCACCCTAAAATTATAAAATATTAGCATTTTCACCAAGATTTAAATTTTTTGGCACTCTGCACCCTAAAAATACAATTTGTATGAGATTTTGCACCCTAACGTATTTTTCTTAAAACAAACAAACTCATGAATGTCGGCAATGTAGAGATAAAATGGTCATTTCTATGCACAACAATCATACACATGTTACTCTAAATTTATTTTACTTTATAATAACTTATTTTAACATTTAAAAAAAATTGTCTTCATCATATTTTCAAGTATCCTTTAGATTATTTACTTTATATCTAAAATACAAGTTTACGTATCTAACATATTATTATATTGCATGTTATTTACATTATTTAAATTGTCATATTAAGTCAGCGTTAAAAATGCCCGAACTTATATTTTTTGGGTGCAAAGTGCCAATATTTTATATTTCAGAGTGTCAAATCTATACTTTTAGGGTACAAAGTGTCAAATATTCAAAAATAACTATTATACTCTTCAGTCAATGAAGTTTTTCTTTAAAACACACACTAGGGTGTAAAGTGTCAACTAAATTGTATTTCCAGAGTACTGCACAGTGCCAAAACTTTTAAGTCATCATGCAAAGTGCCAAAAGCCTATAATTCTATGGTGTAAAGTGCCAAAAGCCCTAAATATGTCAACTGAATTCCTTATGGTTCTTTTGTCATCTCCCTTAAAATACTGGTTCAATTAGGTAATTGTCATCATTCAATATAATTTTTTGTTCCTCAACAACAACAAAAAAATGTTACAAGGGTGTTAAGGTAATTAAACCATAAATCAATACAAAATGAGACCGACAACTTCTACTTATATAGCCAAGCCAATCATTGTTGATTTTTTTAATATACTTGATTGGCTATGAGACACCAACTGCTATTAGCCATTCCCAACTTATTTATCTCCCATTCCGGATTCACACCATGCAGTATCTATACTTCTAAAAAAAGAAATTCTTTCATCATCTCTTTCTTTCCTTCTTTCTGCGCCGGCCACCGTCCCACCAGCAGCCACCATACCCCGCGCCCCGATCGACAGCCCATCAAGTACACCACCACCTCCATTAATCCCGGTGGCCAGCTTGCAAAGAACACCCATCACACTTCAATTTCAGCCTCCAAAGAACACCACCGTACCCCCACTGCCGGCCGTAACACCACTACCGTATCAACACGCCGCCGTAGCACCGCCCGTAGAACCAACATTCTCTTCTCACTACAACAAATATGTGTTTTACAGACATTAAAAAATGTCATACAAAAGATATTGTGTGACACTTTAAAATATAATGGCATTTTTAGTAAGTGCCATTTACGGCGATGTAGCTAAAAGTATAATGTCATTATAATGTCTCTTTAGTTGCACAAATAAAATGCCACATAAGTTTAAAAAACATGACATTATGGGATGTCATTATAATTAAGTGAATTGACATAATAAAATGCCATAAAATGTTAATTTTCTGACATTTTATAATAACATAATAAGTATAAATTATTGCATTTAAAAATGTCATAATACAATAATTTTGTGTTACTTCAAAATGTCAATAAATGTTGTCAATTATTGCATTTCTAAGTGACATGAAAAGATAATTCAAAGACATTTTACAATGCCACAAAATAATATTCCAATGGCATTTTACAGTGTCACTTAAACCTTATTAATAAAGTGAAACATCAAATCATATAAAATATTTATATTTAATGCGCAAATAATAATTTAAAATTTCAATATGAATAAAAATCTCAAAATATGAATAAAATAAATAGCCAATAAATAAATCTAAATCTGATCATTATGACGAATGTAATACAAGAGATCATAATAACATTATTCAAATGTCGAGAAAAAAAATAAAATAAAAAATGCTAATTACTAAAGAAAATGAACTCTTGAAACAACTGTAATCATCATTTAATGGGAAGATCCAAAGCCTTCGAACGATGCATCCTTCAAAAGCACTTGAATCGTCCATAAATGCGAGAATAAAGTTTCTCTGATATCTGCAAGTATAGTTTACTTATTAGTAAAAATCACTATCCACAAAGTTAGTGGACAAACATGTCTGAACAAGGGATTTAAACTATGTTAAATGACAATATATATATTTTCTGGATCAAAAATTTTCGAGAACTACATATATGTAACTAAAAACCTACTCAAACTACAAATTAATATATAACTCAAATATGGTCTTAAAATAAACTAAAACAATCGTAAAGTGACATGAATATTTCTTTTTATTCCATGGGAGAAATCTCATACTATCATTACTGCTTATTTACACGTTCACCAGGACATATATAAATAAGTCATTTTACAATCAAAACTCAATTATGATACAAAGATTGAACTATTGTTACTTACACAAAACTTTTTGGTCATGCGATGTAATCCCAAACTTCTTCTCCAATAGTCCTGTACTGTCCACATGATCTAACCAACTTCTTCTCCAATTGAATTCCCAATGATCAATCCCCAATACTTGTTCACCAACTACACTAGATTGATCATGGATCAGTAATGTACAGTACCACAATAGCGGTAGTTTCCATCAGCTTTATAATAATCTTCAAGCAAACTTCATCTCCAACCTAAGAAAAATTAAAGCACCAGGCAAAATGAAAATATTTATCGCGTTTATCCTCTTCCAAAAAAAAAAAGAATTTGAGCAACACTTTAAAGGCAAAAATAAATTATCAGGGCACCAGTTAATGAAACTATAAGCCAAGGAGTAATCTGCAAAGACAATACTTTCTTTCTTAGGAAAAGGCTACCTTGGCTTGGAGAACAAAAAAAATATAATGAAATTAAATGGAAGTGTCATAAAAGTTCAGAACCAACTATAGCTTGAAATGAATGCAATCCAATAAGGTTGCCAACATTAAGGACAAAAATCATATTTCTACACAAATTAACAGATATGTTATGTGTACACTAGGATTCATATACAATTACTAAAACAATGGTTGTCTGTGATTCAGAGAAAATAACATTACAGTACTTCTCATAGCACATAATTTAACTAAATTTTAATCATCATATACTCTATAGTTTGAGCATATACGAATTCTTAGCAGAAAAACATAAAGTCAAAATACCCAAATTAATGGCATGCTCCATATTCACTTCTGATCTGAACAATGAATCCTCTTCCAAACCAAATTGCATATAAGTATTAAGATTCATCATCTTTTCGCCTATTTACATGACGAAACTGCATATAAGTGGATAACTATTAAGATTCATTGTCTTCCAAATGAGAAGCTCATACATCTATTGTCTATGATTTATATAAGTTCAGTTAAGCAAATACTCGCACATAGCTAATAACCGTAATTAGGTGCTAAACGCAGCCACTACTTCCAACCCAATACAAACTCTATTTTTTCATTGTCTAATTAATCCATTAACTAATTCAGAGTTTATAACCTAAATTAAATATCTAAATCTCAAATAATGTAATTGAATATGGGGCTCATACCTGCTGTAAACTTGAACTGCAAAGAAAGTGTTTCGCAATACCCGTAAAACCCTAGGTTTTCTCCCTTTTGTTTATATTTTTGCAGTCTGCCAGAAATTGGATAATTTCCTGCAATATTTGTAGATTTTGGAGATTTAGGATGAAAAGAGATGCTTTCAATTGAATTTCCACCATGAACCGATTCAAGAGTGACAAATCTGTACGAAAGTTTCACACTATTTTCTTCCTCTGCTTTTTACCCCTTAGTAGTTTTATTTATGAATAAGGGATTAACATATACTGTCTTTATTACCATTTTGGAATAGCAAAGGTTGAATACTTATTTGGTAATTAATAACTATTTTGTGGTTTTGTTTTGATTGCCTTGAATTAAATAAAAAAAAGAAAAAAAATACTTTTTATAATTTAAAAAGTTAACAATTTTTTTATCAAAAGAAATTATCAAGCTGGGAGCATAAAATCGAGTCCAATATCGGTATAAAAAAATTACAATGTTCAAGTTTGATTTGATTTTTTTAAGTTTGAAATGATTTTTGATCTTGAATTGATTGTTAAACATGATTTTATATCAATTTTAACCAAGCAGAATATAAATCGAAGTCAAATAACTTAATAATTACTGAAAATTAATACCGCTATAATTCTTAAGTTAATGTCCAAAAAAAAAAATATTGGCAAGTATGACATGTTAAAGGAAATGTCTCTAAAATTCTTGAATTAATGCCACAAAATAACATCCTAATGTGACATTTTTCTAGAAACATTCAGCAGTGGCATGTTGAGACTAAATGTCACTAGTAACTTTTGATAAATTGCGACATTTCACAAAAAATCTCACTAAAGCTCTGTAGGCAGTTAAATTTTTTATTGCCTGATTAAGTCCAATATATATTAATTATTAATTAATTTATTTTGGGATTATATCAAATTTAATTCCTAAAATAATAAATAAATAATTAATTGATATATTTTATATCTTATGATTAATTGAATATAAGATTTCTTGCAAATAAATTAAAATCTCCATACGCAAGGCAAGTTTGTGTAGGAAATTTTTAAGCAGGGAAAGATTTTATTCACCATGCAATATTTGCATATCATATCTTTTTAAATGGCAAGAGAATTAAACAAAATATATTTCTTGTCATACAAGTTGTGAAGAACCAATCAAATTGCGCCACGTCATATGGAGAATATTGCAATTTTTCTCAAACCCCACCTATAAATAGGGGTCATCTCTAAGAAGAAAGACACAATTCAAAAAATCATAAAGGAGTTCAAGAAGAAAGGAGCAAATTCTCTCAAAGTGTTCTTCATCAAATCAAGGCGTTCTTCATCATATTCAAGGCGTTCTTCAAAAGATCGAAGGAAATTCCGGCGTTTGATTCGAGAACAAGCTAAGAAGCCCTCATTTAAAACGTTATTGGAGATCTACGACGATCCAAAGAAGATTAAATTCTGCTAAATTCAAGAAATCCACGACGAAGTTCAAGACGTTCGTTGAAGAAGTTCAAATCATTTCACGTTTGATCCAGGATTAAGCAAATTTGCCCCTGGATTAACGTTATTCGAGCACAAATTCAATTCTGAGAAGATCAAAAAGACATTTTCAAGATCAAGCGCAAGAAATATTTTAATTTTCCTTAAGATTAGAATCAGGGAAATTATAGAGATTGTAACCACTTTATTTAAATCAATAGATTTTAATTTGTACAATTATTTCTCGTTTAATTTATTTTAAACTTGAAATTTTATTTGTTACAAATTTTTGGCACGCCCAGTGGGACAATCTCTACCTCTCATCTCTTTTCTCTAAAAATCAATGCCCCCAAAGAAGTATCGAACTCTGACTGAGTTGATGGATGATCCAAGGGCTAAGATGGTTGAACAAGGAAAGGAAGATGGCGATCAAAGAAGTCCATCTCATTCTGCACATTTCGAAGGCTCCAACCAAGACGATGATTCTTCTAGCACTGAATCTTCATTTTCAAATAAGGTGCCTGCCATGACAACAAGTACTACAACCATTGAGGAACAACTGTTGGCCTTGACTAAGGCAATGGAATCATTCGCTAAACATGTCCAAGATCAAGATGCAAAGATCGAGAAGTTGCTGAGCCAAGCGAACCATATTGAAGGAAGTCATGTGATGGGAAAACAACCCGTAAAGCTCGAAGATGGTGATACATCAATGAAGCAATACTCAAATGTGAAGGATGAAGAGTTCGAGGAGTCTGAAGAAGACGAGATGCCCATTAAAAAGGCAAATTCAAAGGGAAAGTCCAAAGAACTCCAAATTTCATCCGATGGCATGATCCCTATAGATCAACTGAAGGAATTTATTATGGGAACCATCAACTGCAAGTTAGAGGGAGGCCTTAAATCATCTCTCGCTTATATCAAACCTTATACTCAAAGGATTGATAGGATGAAGATGCCAATTGGCTACCAACCTCCAAAGTTCCAACAATTTGATGGCAAGGGCAACCCGAAACAACATGTAGCTCATTTCATTGAAACATGCAATAATGCTGGAACCTATGGAGATTATCTTGTGAAGCAATTCGTTCGATCACTCAAAGGAAATGCATTTGACTGGTACACTGACTTGGAGGCTTGTTCCATTGATAGTTGGGATCAACTTGAGCAAGAATTCCTTAACCGCTTTTATAGCACTCGAAGGACAGTCAGTATGATTGAACTTACAAACACCCGCCAATGGAATGAAGAAGCTGTTATTGACTATATCAATCGTTGGAGGAATTTGAGTCTAAACTGCAAAGATCGACTTTCCGAATCTTCGGCAATTGAGATGTGTATTCAAGGAATGCACTGGGGTCTTCGTTACATCCTTCAAGGAATACAACCAAGATCATTTGAGGAGTTAGCCACTCGAGCTCACGATATGGAGTTAAGTATGTCTGCAAGTGGAGCTGATGGACCACCTATTCAAGATCCTCGCAAATTCAAAGATAAATCCGAGGCAAAAAGAGGAGGCAAACCTTTTCAACAAGTCCCAAATAAAGAATCTTTGGCAGTAAATATTGCGCCTCTCAAGGTAGTAAGCAAAACAAATGAGAAGAATGTTGAAAATAATGGTATTAAGAGGAATATGCCCCAAGAAAGGGAGCAAAGAAAGTCGACCCTCAAGGGGATGCAATCCAAGAAATATCCATTTCTCAATTCTGATGTCCCTGGCATATTCGATGATCTACTAGAAGCAAACCTTGTCGACTTGCCCGAGATGAAGAGACCCGAAGAGTCTGGGCGCTCTGATGATCCGAAATATTGCAAATATCACCGTCTTGTTGGACATTCTATCCATGATTGCTTTGTCTTCAAGGATAAAATCATGCAATTAGTTCGTGAAGGCAAAATCTCATTGGAAGAAGACAATACAATTGCAAATGTCATGTCATGCAATGCAACTCAAGAAAATGAGATCTCTTCTAATGAATCACGTTTGTCAAATGACAAGAATGTTGAAGATTGCTTAACTGCAATATGTTTTAGCGATGAAGACCTGTTGTTTGGTTCCAAGCTTCATAATAGGCCTTTGTTCGTAAGTGGATACGTTCGTGAGCAAAAAGTTAATAGGATGTTGATTGATGGAGGTTCCGCTGTCAATTTGTTACCTCTTCGCACGTTAAAAGAAATAGGAATCCATGTGGAAGAACTTTCGAGCAGTCGTCTGATGATACAAGGATTTAATCAAGGGGGGCAAAGAGCTATTGGTGTCATAAGACTGGAACTGCTAATGGAAGATATGCTATCAACATCACTCTTTCATGTCATAGATGCTAAGACGTCTTATAATGTCCTTCTTGGTCGACCGTGGATTCATGAGAATGAAGTAGTCCCATCAACCTTACATCAATGTTTTGGATATTGTCGAGATGGAGTGGTGAAGAAGGTATTAGGCGACGATAAGCCATTTACTGAGGCCGAATCGCATTTTGCTGATGCAAAATACTATATGGAAAACACAAATATCGAGAAGGATAAAACTGATGAACCAAAGCAACTTGATAATTTAGAAGCTGAGAGCAATGATGAAATGAAAAACATCAAATTGAAAGAAAAGCAAGAGAAAGTTCGTTCGATCGAGTCACTTAAAGAATTTACATTGCCACTAACAAAGCTCGATGGAGAGAAGCCATCCCGTTCGCCGCTTAAAGGGTTCGTTCATCCCTCTCAAGGAGCTGAAGTAGAACATGGGACATTATTTTTACAAGCAAATGAAGAAAGCTTTGGTCCAAAAGCCTTTGAACTCTTAGTCAAAGCAGGGTATAACCCACAAGAAGACTCTTCCTTAGAAAAATTCTCTCCCAAAAGAAATTATGTCCCAAATTCTCGTGTTGGACTTGGATTCAAACCACCAAAACCTGTTCGCATTGCCATAAAGAGAGTTAGCAGCAACCACATCACTGGAGAAATATACTTTTCAACAAATGTTGATCAAGGTTGTAAGAAACTGACGAGAGTATCTGTCTTTGATAGACTTGGCCCTCAAATATCTGTCTTTGATAGACTTGGCCCTCAAATATCTGTCTTTGATAGACTTGGTCCTCAAGGGAAACTTTTGACTCAAAAATTCGATCGTCGAAGACTAGGAGTTTCCAATTTATCAAAATGCTCCAAGAAAATTGAGGAATCGTCCGCTTTCAAAAGATTACGAAGTTCAATCCCAACTCGTATGAAGAGGCGTGATAATTTGATTATATCATGTGATGAAGTACTGAAGGGTAAGTGGGAGACTATTATTTTCACAAAAACTCAATGCAATGGCGAGGATGATAGAGAGAGTGTTGCATCTTCATATCATATTACTCTACATGAGGAAGATATTGTCGAAGAACAAGACGTTGATGATGCTCCTCACGAACTCGAAGAAGATGTTAGATCCACCGTAGATGGATTGGAAGAAGTGAATCTAGGAGATGTTAGCAATCCTAGGCCAATCTTTATGAATGCTTTGCTAAAGATTGACGAAGAAGAAGCATATGCCAAGTTATTGCGTGAATTTCGAGATATGTTTGCTGGGTCCTATAAAGAAATGCCTGGTTTAAATCCAAAAATGGGCGTTCATAATTTGTCTGTGAGAAATGGAGTTCGTCCTATCAAACAAGCTCAAGATAGGTTTCATCCAGGGTCGATTCCATTCATCAAAGCTGAAATGAACATGTTTATGAAAGCTGGCTTCTTTCAAGAAGTAGAGAATTCTATATGGGTCGCTAGAATTGTGCCTATACGTAAAGGAACTCGTCAAACTCACTTTTGTGTCGACTTTGAAAATTATGATGCTCCCAATGATTTTCCATTACCTGATCCAGAACTTCTGATCGATGGATTCCATAGATATAATCAGAAGTCTGGAGATCACCATTGATGTCAAAATAATCGCCACACTCCTTGATAAGAGTATAAACTTTCAAACAACTCCTTGACACGAGTCAAAACTGTTTGCAAATCTTCAAAGTTCAAGCCAAAGCCTCCAGTAGACGAGACGAAAAGGTCTACAAATCAACTTCTCCCAGACACGAATCAAAACTGTCTGCAAAATTGTCAAAGTTCAAATCAAAGCCTCCAGTAGACGAGATGAAAAGGGTCTACGAAATCTTGAAATCAAAAAGCTCCATGACGCATGAGCCTAAACTGCGTGTTACTCCTGACCCGCACGAGTATAAACTGTGAATGGTATCCACCAATAGTAATTCATGTGGTTAAAATGATAACTTACTCCACTAATGGCATTTATGTGGTTAAATTTTAATCCCCACCTAGTTCGAGGTGGTTAAGAAACGAACACTCCTGACCCGCATGAGTATAAACTGTGAAAGGCCTTCCTGCAAAAAAAAAAAAAAAAAAAAAAAAAAAGAAGAAAAAAAAAAAAAAAAAATCTCCTTTTGAACTACGTGATGACTTGATTCCTTTTGGGATACGTAGGCAGCTTAGATCATTTTCTAAGTTCAGTCATATGTTAAAAAAAAAAAAAAAAAAAAAAAATCTCCTTTTGAACTACGTGATGACTTGATTCCTTTTGGGATACGTAGGCAGCTTAGATCATTTTCTAAGTTCAGTCATATGTTAAAAAAAAAAAAAAAAAAAAAATTGACTTGCGATCATTCTTTGTTTAATGCTACTATGGACTACAAGATAGAGAAATGAATAGAAAGATAAAAAAAAATAACATCTTCTATTATTAATCTCGAAAGTTGGAGTGCATTATAAGAAAAGAAAAAGCAAGAAACAAAGCAAGAAATGAAGTAAAGAACTACAAAAAATAAAATCTCAAACAAAGGGTTTCAAATTCTTCAGTTCCTCTTGAGCAGTTTTCAAGCGCATACACGAAGTCTCCAGATTATCTTTCATTTTGTCAATCAAGGGAGAGGTGTCCTTTAATGTTGCAACTTCTTCTTCAATCTTAAGAATGTCAGCTTGAGCAGATTTGAGCAACTTCTCTTGGCGCTTCAAGGATGAAAGCAGTCTTTTCTTCTTTTGTGCTAAATCAATGAGTTTCTCCTCTATCACCTCCAAATCTTCCTTCGTAGAATTAATGTGATCAGCCTCCTTATCTTCTTTGTTTTTCGCCTCATGTAGACGACCTTGAGCCTCAGAAAGTTGTTGAGCAAGCAATTCCTTAGAAGATTTTTCGCTTGATGTTGATCTCGCAGTATCATAAACGACAGCCATATCAAAAAACGAATCTAACAATGTTACCACATGGGAGATGTCAACATCCTCAAACATTCTCATCGTCTGCATCACAATATAGACCTCATCTTTGATGGAAGAAATTGAGTCGAGCGAGGTCCTTCCTATCTTTTGACTAAGCTCGTTCCATAAAGTATTCAAAAATCTTTTTCTGTGCTCAAGTATTAACTTTTCACCCACAAAGACTGAGCAAGCTGCATGAGTAGGTGTTTTGCCTTGTGGAACTTTTTCTTGCAAAGTGGAATCAACGACTATCTCCGTAGCACCTCGAGATTGGGCATCATCACTAACTGGGGAATTCTCTTCTACCTATTGAAATTAAGCAATAAGAGCAAGTTTAGAAAAAGAGATATTAATCAATAATGGATGAACTAATAAGTAAATACCTCTTCGACGGAATCTTCCAATAAAGGCTTTTCATTTGGAAGGTCATTCGACATATTGAAATCTTCTTGGTCCAAAGATTTCGAAACTTGCTTTTGTCTTTTCCAGTTACGGTCTAAGTTGCTGCTACGACTTTCCTCCAAATCAATAGGAATTATCTTTCTTTTTATTTGTGTGGAAACATCGAACTTCTTTTGGAGGCCTTCATCAACTGGAGAGTCGGAACTATGTATCGAATTCTCTGCAAAGAAAATCTCTACATGTAAGAAAATTTATGCATAAAAAGTTAACTTTGTCATAAACTATAGGTAGAGATCGAATTACCTTTGAAAGGTTCCTTTGGATGCTCTTTACCTTTGGGAGAAGCCACGCTCAATTGCATAGTGATTAAATGCTCCACGTTTTCTTCAAGGTATCGTCCATGGACTTTAGCCCACCATTTTCCGTAATCTTTCGAATATAGTCTCTTCACACCAGAAGGTATGCCAGGAAACCTCGCTGTAGTTCTAGACTTAGACAAAGTGCTAATTCGCCAATAGCGCAGTCCTTCCTCCAAAGAAGCCTCGCGAATGTCATGCTTGAGGATGCCTGGGACTTCTTGAAAGTATCCAAATTGACGACTGAATCGATGGGGACTGTAAGGTTCGACAATAAACTTTCCGCCTCGCCTCAAAGTAAGATAACTAGAACGGAGACTAGTAAAATAATTCTGTTGGGACTCAGAGACGTTAACGTTATCAACATACATGCAATCCACGATTTTCTGGTCAATATTACAAGTCCAAGTAATATAGTATCCCTTATGAATTTTTCTACGAGCTCCTAAAGGATCATAATATTTTGCGCCTCCTTCGCCAGAATATAATACCATGCTAGGACCACGTAATTGTTGGTGAACTTCAGAATGAGTCTTGAAGTACTGCGCGAGCCACCCATAAACGAAATGTACTGGAAATGGAAAATTCGCACAAGGTTTTGGAGATTTTGAAATGGTGTTAAGACCCTTGTAGATAGCCGCCAATACTGGAATCGCAAGGCTCACTCGACGACCGCTCGCCATAAGACTAGCCACCTTAAAAGTACTTGGACGTATCGAGTTGACATTCTCGGTAGGAAGAGCAAAGGTACAAAGCCAACAAGCTAAATATGCCGCCAAGTATGCATCATCTTTTATATTGCCTCTAACTTTGAGCTTCGAGAATACGCCTTCTTCCAAAGGAGACCATGTCTTATGATCTTTAAAATCATCAAGGGGATTATGAGTGGATTTAGGACGAACACTTTTCTTCTCTTTTCGCGGAGGAGGTGGCTCGTACTTCTTTGCTTTCTTAGACCAAAATTGAATCCATCTCTCAATCGAAACTTGGGAATGGTTGTCACCTTTTCCACTTGCTTGAAGTAAATGAAATGCGTGGAACAAGTATTTGCAAGATCGAGGTACGAATGGTTCTCCCTTCTCATCTACACCATTTAGCTCCGCTTCACTAGGGATTACCTCATCATAGAGGATGCCCAAAATAGGAAGACCTGCAATAGAGTAAAGATCCCATAATGATATGGATAATTTACCCCAGGAAGATAGTAAAGTATTGGTTTGAGGACACCACGACTCGCAAAAAGCCTTCATGATGTTCGTATTATGATCATATGTGTATAGAGAAGCGTGCACCGAATTAAAAAGTTTAGCTGCATGTAGCGCAGTCTTGCATCAACTCAAGACATCTTCAGTCCACTCCCAATATCCCCTAAAATAACGGAATTCTCTAGGCACTTCAAAGGGATCATCGCCCCACTTCATCTTATTACCAATGAGTTGACGGCCCAAAGATGGGAAAGGAATAGCGTCACTCGATGGTTTATGATGAGCGGAAAGCAAGATTAAATGTTTTTGAGCCTTATTTGGAGATTCCGTATATTCTCGAGACCATTCGTCCAAGTGAAGAGAATTTCTTAGTGCCCCCCACCTCTTTGAATATCTGCCGATCAAAGGCGTTCCAACAGTTAAAATCGTGCTCTTTTCGATTGGTTGATCCTTATCGTCTCGAATGGTCAAACGTTCTTCCCCAGAAGAGGTGCGATCACCAACAAAGATTACCATCCTAACGAAAAATAGGAAATCAAATAATGGGGGCATTAAATAAAATTGGTCTAATAATTCAAATATTTAAAAAAAAAAAATATTGAGTTTATGACTAATTTTATTTTTACTCTAAAGATTTTGAGATTCCGAGAAATAGCTCTCCGTGATGGTATAATCCCTTGAAAAAGATTCTGCCGAAAGAATTAAGGGAAAATTTAAAAAAAAAAAAAACAGAAACAAAAAAAAAAAAAAAAACAGCATACATATATATATATGGACCCGTAGCAATTAGCTTTACTCCAAAGGCTTATGATTTTGGTCCCTGTCAAGAAAAAGAGGGCACCGTTAATTAATAAAATGAGTGAGAAGAAGATAAACCAAGAAAAGTTAAAAGAAAGGAAAAGGGACCAGCCTGCTTCTTCAACAACAATCTGAGACCAAGATTAAGACTCCACTGTCTCACTCAAACTAGCTTCCGATGAAGTATATATATGTATATGTATACTTCTGATTCTTGAAAAGGGGAGACCGCCGTAATTGAAGAATATAAACACTAGTCTTTGGGTTATTTGAATGAATGAAGAAGGGGAGTAATGAGGCCTTTTTATAGGTACATATATTGAACTCAATTGGAATCCTTTTAGAACTCGGAAACGTTCATTAGGGGAATAAAGATGAGTTTGGAAGTAGAATTTGGGATTATTGGAAATAAAAATTAAAATCAGATTCCATCAGGCAATAGACTCGGTCAAGAAAATATGACAAGAGAACTGTTCTTTGATTTGTTTCCTTAAACTAAAAATATACTGTCGTAAATCTGTACAGTTTTGGAAATAAGAAAACAAAATTCAAAGATCTGCAACTGTAATGAATCCGTGAGGAAGAAGGACTTAAAATGCAATTTCCCACCTTTTGTTCATAAAAGGGCCATAATATGTTGGGCCATTGAATGGGCTAAAGAAATAATTCACTCCAGTTTCTTTTTTGCTAAATGGGCTTACATTTGAGAATTTAAATAATGCATATAATGGAGTAATAAAGTGCCGAACACTCACTTCAAACTCAAGATTTAATATGCCAACAAAATGAGCCCAAGGTTAATTATGGATTAATCGTTTAATGAGAACAATTAGTTGCCATTATCTCCAAAGTTCATAAAATTTGCTACGATCATCCAAATTTTGATCGTGTCACAATATTTTTGCAAGTCCATGTTATGTTAAAATCGCGACTTATCTACTCAAAAACAAATGCATGTTCGTAAATAAGTCTCGAGGGGGCATTTGTAGGCAGTTAAATTTTTTATTGCCTGATTAAGTCCAATATATATTAATTATTAATTAATTTATTTTGGGATTATATCAAATTTAATTCCTAAAATAATAAATAAATAATTAATTGATATATTTTATATCTTATGATTAATTGAATATAAGATTTCTTGCAAATAAATTAAAATCTCCATACGCAAGGCAAGTTTGTGTAGGAAATTTTTAAGCAGGGAAAGATTTTATTCACCATGCAATATTTGCATATCATATCTTTTTAAATGGCAAGAGAATTAAACAAAATATATTTCTTGTCATACAAGTTGTGAAGAACCAATCAAATTGCGCCACGTCATATGGAGAATATTGCAATTTTTCTCAAACCCCACCTATAAATAGGGGTCATCTCTAAGAAGAAAGACACAATTCAAAAAATCATAAAGGAGTTCAAGAAGAAAGGAGCAAATTCTCTCAAAGTGTTCTTCATCAAATCAAGGCGTTCTTCATCATATTCAAGGCGTTCTTCAAAAGATCGAAGGAAATTCCGGCGTTTGATTCGAGAACAAGCTAAGAAGCCCTCATTTAAAACGTTATTGGAGATCTACGACGATCCAAAGAAGATTAAATTCTGCTAAATTCAAGAAATCCACGACGAAGTTCAAGACGTTCGTTGAAGAAGTTCAAATCATTTCACGTTTGATCCAGGATTAAGCAAATTTGCCCCTGGATTAACGTTATTCGAGCACAAATTCAATTCTGAGAAGATCAAAAAGACATTTTCAAGATCAAGCGCAAGAAATATTTTAATTTTCCTTAAGATTAGAATCAGGGGAATTATAGAGATTGTAACCACTTTATTTAAATCAATAGATTTTAATTTGTACAATTATTTCTCGTTTAATTTATTTTAAACTTGAAATTTTATTTGTTACAAGCTCCATTGTCAATGCCACTAAATAGCAAACTAAAGTGGCATTTTTCCAAAATATCATGTTATTTAATTGCCGTGGCATGACAAGATCACATGCCACTAATATCTATAGGTTAATGCCACAAATGAGCTAATTATTGTGGCATCTGTAAGAATGTAATCTTATTAAAATGTTGTGACATTTTGGAAAAAATGTCAATACCAAACTGTCACTAATAATAATTTTTGTTGTAGAGTCTTCTTCATAGAGGTATATATATATATATATATATATATATATATATATATATATATATATATATATATATATATATATATATATATATATATATAATTTTATGTACTATTTCTAGCTAGTAGTGTTATATATAACAATTATCATGTTTTTGTTCTAGATCTAGATTTTAATTAGTAGAAATTGTTCTTTGGTTGATATAGAACTATATAACATTTATTGAATTGAAAAATAAAATTAGGACCTAAAATGGTTTTGAAGCAAAGAAATCGGAGCTGAACCAAATTGCTGTCTGCTGTAGTACTTTGTGCTTGAATCAGAACCCATATCAACTACAAAAGAAACAAACACTGCAATATGATGCATACCGCAATACGAATGCATGGATCAAAAGGAATTACAAACTTCAATTACAAACTAAGCTATCAATTACAATGAAAATAGTAAGGATCGTGTTGGATTGAACCTAATCAACCGGACACAATCAATCTGAAATTGTGATCTCCATAGGCATGAAATGGAGATGGACAAGATCAAATCAATCTCATACGTTACAAAGTGTGGGAAATACAGAGAGAAGATTAGGGCAGAAGACGCTATCTGAACATTTTTCAACTCCCTCTTCTATCCACTGCTGCTTCTATTTATTAAAATCTGGCCTTCCTGCCAAATTACTAAAACACCCCTGAATTTCTGAAAAATAACGAAAACACCCCTCTTTAAGAAAGCGTATTCTCCTTGCCATGTTCTTGGCATGTAACACAATATAATGTTTATGTTATATTTTATATATAATATCTTCATTAAAGTTTGAGATTAAATTAATTTAGGTTTTTATATATATATATATATATATATATATATATATATATATATATAAGTCTCACTTTAATTAGAACTTCACTTAATGTTGTTGAAAATTTGATTCCCTAATTTTGGTAATATTTATAAATTAGGGCTTGTATTAGAACTTTTAGTTAGTTAGGGTTTATAGTTGAATTATAAGTTAAGGATTGATTGGTATACGAAAATTTTGTTTAATTAGAACAAATAATGTTTACTTACTGCTAGAATTTAGGTTACTTATTACTAGCAATGCCCAAGTTAAGTAGTTGTTTTGAGAAAAGCTTTTTTGTGCCCCAGATTCATTTTATTTTGATTACTGCAGATGAAAAGTTGAAACAAAGATTATAAAAAATTAATTTTTGCCATGTAAATAGCAGTGAGAAGTTAGGAATAGAAGTCTAGGTGGATATAATCTTCTTGTAATTCTTCTGTTGAACCTTCATTGAGCGATTATGATATTTTACTGGTCTTTTATTGTTGGAGAGAATTTCACTTTTGATACCACAATTAAACCTACTTTAGGGATTTGATATCCCAACTATTTATGTCGACACATTTGATACCATATCTCAAATCAACTTTACACATTTAATACTTCCGTCAAATTAATGAAGAAATTGTCACGAGATTGTCACGTGCCTGTTAATTCTCGTGAAATCTGAATTTTGTAGAGTTGAAGTTCTATATTTTAATTGCAATTTGCGTTTGTACTTTTTCTCTCTAATCTTATAGTTATATCGCTCCTCTTAGTTGTGTTGAGTTCTCAACTTCTGTGATGGAGCGAGCACAAGAGGTTCAAGCAAATCTTGAATCAAAATATCCTAGTTTTACGAAGCTTATGTCGAGATCAGATGTCTCGGGTGGATTCTTGTTGGTAAGTTCTTAAACTTGTAATTATGCACTAGAAATGATTATAGTTTTGAGTAAATGAATAATACCGTGGAGAATTCTTTTTTGTTTGTAGGGTTTGCCAATGCAATTTTGTCGTGAACACATGCCGAAGGAAGACAAAACTATGGTTTTGGTGGACGAAGATGAACAAGCATATGATACAAAGTACTTAACGGTTAAAAATGGGCTGAGTGGTGGATGGAGAGGTTTTTCCCTTGCGCATGAATTGGTTGAAGGAGATGTCTTGGTTTTTCAACTTATTGAACCATGCAAGTTTAAGGTAATTAATTATTTAAGTTGTATATATTCTTCCCCATTCTTTTTTTGGTGGAATTCTTTAGCATAATTGTAGGAGGAAAACCTCAATCAAAGGCGGACCTACATAAGGGCTAGTGGGGTTTATAGCCCCCACTCAGATCTAGAATATATATTTATTAGTAGTATTTTAAAGATATTAACTGCAATTGCTCACAGGATAGGGCATTCAAAATTTGGGATGATGTCCAGCATTCCCTGGATCCGCAAGTCTTAAATTGCAGGGAGCATCAATCAAAGTAGAGCAAGTCTTAAAAGAGTTTCCATCTTAGCAAACTCAAATCAACTTGGTAGTGAAAACACACAATTCACATTTTACCTAAATAAAAAATTAAGCCCTCAAACCCGAAATAAACTAAATAATTCCTATCTAATATATACCTCAAAATTTGTAGAGGGCCGGGGTGTTGGTGCAGCCGTGCGAAACTGTTGCGGTGGTGGTGGTCGTGGTGCGGCCGTGGCTGTGCGCAGTAGTACTGGTGGTGCGCGCGGCTGCTGTGCGCAGTGGTCGTGGCTGTGCGCAGTGGTCGTGGTGTGGCCGCAAGGGAGGTGTTGCGGTGGTGGTGGAGTAGCCTCGATGGGGGTGGTGCGGTCCTGGTGCGGTGTGAACGGGAAATTATTTTGGTGGTGAAAGGAAGTAGGGTGTGAACGGGAAAGGAAAAGTGGGAAGTGAACGGTTCTTTGTTTTCTTAATTATATAAAATTGCAACCGACCACCTTCCGTTGCATTTTGGGCGAAATTTGCAACCGAAGTTTATCCGGTTGCATTTTGGACGAAATTTGCAACCAAAGTTTATCCGGTTGCAAATTTGGGCCATAATTGCAACTGAAGTTTTATTCGGTTGCAATTTTGGCCCGTAATCATGGATCGAAATTTCGTTTCGCGTGTTTCGATCGACCAAATATTGGAAACTTTTCGAAAATATTTTAGAAACACTAAGGAAAATTTGTAGTAAAAATTATTAAATATAGCATCATTATGATCTCATAATTCAATAAAAGTATATCTACTAAGGAACTTGAATCTTGCACAAAGACAAAATCCATGAGAATCGTCAGTTATTGAATAATTTAAAAAGGAAAACTAAATAAACTTTAAGGTTAAATGAAAAAATAAATATATTAGTGTATATATATTTCACTTGGCCAAGATGTGTTTGTGTCAATTGAATTTTTATAATAAGAAGTGTATATATATTTCACTTGGCCAAGATGGAGGAAATTATTTTTTGCAGTTTTCCTATCAGATAACTCAATTAGGATTAAGGTTTTTTAATACTATGGTAGCATATGTTCTAAATTTCAATTTGAGAATTAATGTAAATTTATTTTATTTGAAGTTATGAAGTTTTAGAATAAATAAGCTGAGATAACATTATTTTTGTTTATTATTATACGATTTTTAATTAAAGAAACATCATCAACCACAATGGAAAATAATTGCGTTGAAAGATAGTTGTGCTTATTATATTTTTATGGTTAAAAATAATACATCATGATTTATTATTTTGAAAACATTGCAACCGAAATAATTTCGGTTGCAATTTTGGCCCAGAAGGTTGCAATTCTAGGCTAAATTGCAACCGATATTCTTTCAGTTGCAAATCTGGGCCCAAATTGCAACCGAATTAAACATCGGTTGCAAATTGGGCAAAAATTGCAACCGATATTCTTTCGGTTGCAATTTTGGGCCCAGAATTGCAACCGAATTAAACTTGGTGGCAAATTGGGCAAAATGTGCAACGAAACAAATTCGGTTGCAATTCTGGGCCCAGAATTGCAACCGAATTAAACTTCGGTTGCAAATTGGGCAAAAAGTGCAACCGAAACAACTTCGGTTGCAATTCTGGGCCAAAATTGCAACCGAAATTATAACGGTTGTAATTTTATTCAAATTTTCAACCGATTTAATTCGGTTGCAAATATTCAGTTGCAAATTTAAGTTTTTCAACCGAGATTCCAACCGAAAATACCGTAAAATCCCTCTTCTCGTTTATTTTCACGGTGGTGCATTTTTCACTGGATCCCCCTTTAACCAAGTATACCAAAATCATTTGAACTCACTTGTTTCAAAAGCGAATGTGGTTGCTGTGCCGGTAAATTACGGATTAGCCCCCGAGCATCCTCTCCCCGTTGGTTACGAAGATTCATGGGCTGCACTGAAATGGGTAATTTCTCACTCCTAAGGCAATGCCAATGAGACGTGACTTAAAGAGTATGCAGATTTTGGACATGTTTATTTAGGTAGAGATAGTGCTGGTGGAAATATTGCATACAACATGGCCATAAGGGTTAGGTTGGATGAAATGGACCAGGGTATTGTACTGGATGGGATGTTTCTAAATTTCCCTATTTTTGGGGGAAGAAACCAATTGGAAATGAGAATAAAATAAAATTCATTAGCATGTTGCAACCTGTTATATAATGTAACTTCAAAGAATATTGATGCATAAAATTAACTACGTAGTTTATAAAATTGAAAGAAATAATATAGGATCGATTAAAGAAAATTTCTATTAATTGAACAAAGAAGTTTACAATATTCAACAATTATATACATAACAAATTAATTTCCATCTATTTATTTAGGACATAACTACACATTCTGCGTTTAATTCGATTTCCGTGATATGTAATTTTAGTCGTCGACGGCATTGGTGCTTTAGGAAGATCCTTCAATTCCAAAACTTGAATACTTTTTCGGCCTCTTTTCAATTCATCATATCTTTCTTGCAATTTCCTTTTGCTCGATGCCAACTTCAATTCCGATGCGCAATGATCTTCCTCGATTTTCTTACATTGAACCCGTGTCTTTTCTTCTACTACTTTGCACCCGTGGCTTCTTGCAGGCAACTTGATCACTCGTCGTTGATGATTACGATCTTGATCATCATCAATATTCTTGAACGGCAGAATATCAGTATTACACTTTTCAATTTTCGGTAATTGAACTTCTTTTGGTTTGACATTGAGTAGAGTTTCAATGATTCTCGATTTTCGTTTCGCGAGTTCTTCCGGGTGCTTGAAGGCCGCGACCGTGATCACGGCCTCCATGAGAGGTCAAATTTCTATGGATTCTTTGATGGAGAAAAAATCACGAAAGATCACTTCCACGTCCATTTTTCTCTAGTGGTTTTTTGAATGGATTCTTGAATTTCAAGGCACAAGAGTAGGGTTGATGTTATTGTATGAACGTAATTAATTGTATATATAGATATAGATAGATCAAACATGTGAAAATTAATCGTAGATCCGTGTATATATAGGTTAGGTTGAGATAATGTTTGGGCCCATCTATCTTGTTTAATGTTAATCCTGACTAATTAAGGAAAGATATATAATGGATTGAAGGAAATAGGAAAACTGAAAACGCGTAGAAAATATATATTTTCTTGATATTCTTGATTTCCTAATTGTACTAGACTACTAGATAACTGAGATGGAACGTGTAAAAATATATTTTCTTGATTTTCTAATGATATAAAATTGATTTTTAACTAGGGGCTAATGGCAATTTACCCCTGTAATCTTACTTACTATTATTTCAAGGGGGTGTTTTGGTCAAAGAGTTCAATTTTGACTGAAATTCTTTTTTCTCCTTTTTTTGAATTTCTTTATTTATAAAAATATTCAGTTTATGTGAAACAACTCCATCATATCCTTTCATACGTTCTTTTAATTTTCAAAAAAGTTTATAACTGTACCCCCTTTTTCTCTCTTTCCAAAAACCATATCTTCCACTATCTCCATGTTTCAATTTTTGTAACTTCTGTCTCTCTTTCCTACTATCTCTAACCGAATCTGAATGATATCTGCACAAAAGCAAAAAAATACAAAATACTACTAAATTTTCATTTAATGAACAACAAATGATCCCAAAACAGACTTCGTCAGTACAAATCCTCCATTACGAATAAGTAATACCCTACACTTCCAGAGTTGTACCCTCGAAATCACGTTACATATCAACGAAATACAAAACTGAAACATACAAACAGCCAATGTTCATAGCTTTCAATAAACAGGAAACTGAGAATGGAAAAGATGAAAAGAAGCAAACCTGAGAGAAGTGGGAGGGGGCAAAACATCCTGTGGTTGGGCCCACTAGAAGCAATTGTCCAGGGACGGCAGGTCATCGAGTAGAGCGCAATCGAAGTCCCAATTGGAGACGGCGTTATCACACGGCGGAGACGCCATTTCCTTCACTGCCGGAAAAAGGTTTCGAGCAGAGGGCGAGGATTCTTTTTTATGTTATATATGGAACGTTTATTTTGACTTTAAATTATTTTTAAAAATTGTAATGTTCTTTTTTAATCATTTTTACATGTCATATCAATGTGTACTGAGAGAATGTAAAGATAATATATGTTGGTGTGCTTAACAAATATGAACTTATTTGTTACCTTTTTTTTTAAAAGATCATTTACGGATCGCACTGTTTTTCTAAAGGCTGGTGAATACATGACATGGTGGTGGTGATGGGATGATGTTGTGTAGTGGTTTGTTTTGACCAATGAAATACGTCCGAGTTCAAAGATAAGAATGATGAAGTAAAAAAGACAACATATAGTGAGCAATTTGATAATAATGGAGAAATACAAATTGAAAGAAGACTAATTCTAGAATTATAGATAGATAGAATTAGAGATGAAAGCTTATTATCTGTTTAAAGATTTGACTTTTGCTAAAAAACGATCAATTTAAAAGTTTTTTAGAGTAAAATGAAAGTGTTATTCAAACTATAGCTAGAGAAAGTGAATAGCATGAAAAAAAAAAATTAATATGCTTATCATAGTTTTGTTAGGAGTTTGTATACATCCTCTTATAAATATATTTGTTGTTAGTAAAAGATTCTCTTCTCCGCCCTTCGAATTGCAAGGTTTACCAAAATATAAGATTTCGTGATGAACCATTTCTCTCTACCTTTGAAAATTTTGGTGTGCCGAGAAGTTTCAGTGAAAAATATATAGCTTCTCTAATCTGATACAAAGTGTATTTTTGCCTATTTGTTTATTCTTACATTAGCTTTTCATTGTTATCTATTACAAAGTTTTATTGCACACAAGCACAATACATTGGTGGTGTGTTTGTTGCAGTCATATTTGAGACATGATCAATACGTGGAGCTCTCAGATTTTAATGAGACTATCAAATATCCAACACAGTTAAACTGAGGTATCACTACAACGATTCTTGCTGGGATTGAAAATAATTTGGAATCAAAAGCTAGGATCAAACTTGGATCAGGTAGCATGGAGCAACAAGCTTGGCTCAGCTGCAGAGCATTTGCTTGATTCATCAATGTAGAAGAGTTATTTGTAAATATTGTTTGGGTGTATAGGCAGATGACATTGTTTGTCACTCCATAGGATAGAATTCATAGATGTTTAGAAATAGACTTTTTGATAATTACAAAACATAGACCGTGAGTAGAAGGTCACAAATTGATAGAAGGATAACTCAAAATATTGTACAAACATAATTAATCTTTTACCTTAAAGGAAAAAATGGAATCCCCCCAAAGAACTGCTAAGTAGTAAGTACATTATGTTTATGTACAAAATAAAGAGATAATATTTGAAATTAACCTTTATGATCTCATTCGTTAATAAGGATTGTAGATAATCTTTTTTTAATTTTATATGTCGGGTTACTAGTTTGTCATATAATTATTTATACAAAATTATTTAATATAATTCCGTGCATAGCACGGGTTTAGGCTAGTTATTATAACATTCAATTTATCCCCTGTGATTTTTTCAAATGAGCAATGTATCTCTATGGGTTGGAGAGTGTATCTCATCGTTCAAATATGAAAATAGGCGTGAAATGTATTGTGTAAAAAGATGAAATTACCCTTTTAAGGGGTAAAATAGTCCACATAAAATTACATATCAAGAAAAATATCACATTTATAATAATTCTGGAGATAAATTGCCACATTTATAATAACACGGGGAGTGATAAAAAAAAATTCATATTTAACTAGAGAATGAATAGCAAATTTAACTCCATCTGTTAATATAAGGCAAAATAGCAATTTACGTCCCGCGTTCCGGATTTACTAACCTAATAGTTTTGTTGGCGTGGTTGAGAATATGGGATAGAAGGAGGTTGTGAGAATTAACAGAGGAATGGAGAATGTTTGAATTAAAGCAATTTTGAAATCGCATCTTTTAAAGCATCAGTGTTAAGTAGTCGGGTTTGATGTCGGAGACTGATTTCTTTCATTTCTCAACGGATTTTTGTAAGATTAGTCTAATTCTTACGTTGGTGGTTTCAATTTTTCGTTTCTCTTTGTTTTTCGTTGTTAATTTTCAGATCTTTAAAAAACCAAAAAAAAAAACTTAGTTTTTGATTTCTTCACGTTTCCTTGCGTTTGCTTCCGGATTTCTGTTTCCAGAGCTGTTTAAACACATTGGCTATTAGAGTATAAAAACAAAATTGAAGATTACAGAAGGAAAAAGGAATAAGATGTTGAATAAAGAAAGAAGAGGAATTAAAGGAGATTCATTCAATCTATATTTCTATATAAATTGCCTGTAGCATAAGTAAATAATTAATATTATATGTAATCTCTTTCTTATGGTAAGTTAGGATATAGCCGTTGTTAATTCTATTATAAATAGTTAGGACTTGTATTCATTAATTAATTCAGTTCAATATAAAATACATACAATAGTTTATCTTTTCACAATTGTTCTCTCAATTTACAATATTATGAATTCCCTTTTCTAACATGGTATCAGTGAAGATTTTTTTTCCGCAAATTTTTGTTTACACAATCCTTCTTCTTCTTTCTTGAAGAATCCATCATCATTCCTTTCACCTCCATATCAGATCTCATCATCATGTCTTCATCAAACCCTACAGATACAGAATCAACCACATCAACATTAACTCCAAGACACCAAATCGAAGATCCTACAAGTCCCTACTTTCTGCACCCAGTAGATGGTCCGGGACTCAAATTGGTTTCCAATCCACTCACAGAAACTAACTATCAATCATGGTCCAAGGCTATGATTATGGGATTAAAAGTAAAAAACAAGATAGGTTTCATAGATGGTTCTCTACCTAAACCATCTACTGACCCCATCTTGATCAATACTTGGGAAATGAGCAATACAGTAGTTGTGGCTTGGATTTTCAATGCTCTTTCACAAGAAATCACCGACAGCATACTATACCATTCGACAGCTTCAGTTTTATGGAAAGAATTACAAGACAGATTCTTACAAGGCAGTGGTGCCAAGATTTATTCACTCAGAAGGGACATAGTTCTACTTCAACAAGGTAATGACACTGTAAGTACTTACTATACAAAATTGAAAAAGTTATCTGATGAAATACAAAACTCTAGACCATATTGTGAATGTCACAAACTGGATTCTTACTTTCAACATGAGCATCTCTACAGCTTTCTAATGGGATTACATGAACAATATTCAAACATCAGAAGTCAGATTCTTACTATGGACCCATTACCCTCTATAAACAAGGTCCTTTCCCTAATCACCAATGAAGAACAACAAATTCTTTTGAAGTCTAACAACCTTGCTCCCAACTCCTTAAACTCTATGGCCTATTCAGTCAGAAATAACACACAATTCCCCCAATATAGGCCACCTCCTTCCCAGTTTCCAAGAAACAATAACCCTAACCAGTTTCCAAGATCCACCAATCCCATAAACAGACAGCCTTTCCCTCAAACCCCTCCCACTTTTCCTAACACCACTTCTCAATATAGAGCACCTTCTAATACTGCTTTTAGGAGGAAGGACAGACCATATTGTACACACTGTAATATGACAGGACATACTGTGGAAACCTGCTTCAAGATACATGGGTTTCCCCCAGGTTACAAACCTAGACAAGTCAACCCTACTGCAAATCAATTGCTATCATCTGCTCCTACTTCTTTCAACCAACCAGGAATTCAGGACTTTGTGAGGAACCTTAATCAAGATCAGTTTTCCTACTTGACTACTCTACTTTCACAGCAACAACAACAGCAACAGTCTTTCCCTACTTCAAATCAGTCACAGGAACACAATACTAACACCTACAATGTCAACACAGTATCAGGTAATATTTTTTCAGCACAACATCAATCACTACATTTCAATCCTAACACCTGGATAGTTGATTCAGGTGCTACTAATCATATTTGCACAAACATAAAACTTTTTTCTAATATCCAGATAGCTCATAACATTTCTATTTTTTTACCAAATCACACTACTATTCCAGTATACTTTATTGGACAAATTCACCTCAATTCTGATATCACTTTATTCAATGTCTTATATGTACCTTCTTTCAAATTTCACTTATTATCTGTAAGTTCATTACTACATAACTCGCCTTATTGCGTTAAAATCTTGAATACTAACCTCTTCATACAGGACTCCACCACCAAGAGGATGATTGGTCAGGGTAGCTTGATCAATGGCCTATACCTCCTCCATGCCCCTGCACTGCCTGTCCAGCATCCACTTGTTGCCTGCAATAATATTTCAGTTAGCACCTGGCATAATAGACTAGGGCATATATCTTTTCCAAAACTTTCTGTTCTTAAAAATACTTTACTTTTTACTGATGTTCACAACAACAATTATTCTCATTGTGAAATTTGTCCTTTAGCCAAACAAAAAAGGCTACCTTTTATCTCTAATAATAATTTTTCTTCTAAAGCATTTGATCTTATTCACTGTGACACATGGGGACCTCACCATATCCCTTCTCATTCAGGTTTTAAATACTTTATTACCCTTGTTGATGATTATAGTAGGTTTACATGGGTTTATTTAATTAAACTAAAATCTGAAGCTTCTCAAGTTATTCCTACATTTATAAAAATGATCCAAACTCAATTCAATACCACTATTAAGAAGTTTAGATCTGATAATGCAAAGGAACTATCTTTTACTAAATTATTTTCTGAGTTAGGCATAATTCATCAATATTCATGTGTTGAAACACCCCAGCAAAACTCTGTGGTAGAAAGAAAACATCAACATATACTCACCATAGCTAGGTCACTGATGTTTCAGTCTCACTTACCTATTCCTTATTGATCTGAATGCATTTTAACTTCTGGGTTTTTAATGAATAGACTGTCCTCTTCTATTTTAAAGAATAATTGTCCTTATACTTTGTTTTATGACAAGCCTGTTTCTTATACCTTTCTTAGGACCTTTGGTTGTCTAGCTTATGCTTCTACCTTACATGAACACAGGACTAAGTTTCAACCTAGAGCTAGGAAGTGTGTTTTTATGGGGTATGCCCCTGGGGTAAAAGGTTACAAATTACTTGACACATCTACTAACACTTTCTTCATTTCTAGGGATGTCCTCTTTCATGAAACTATTTTCCCTTTCCAGGATACTAATACTAGTCTTTCTGGATATGCTTCTCAACCCATTTTTCCTGAGCCCCAGCTCACTGATCCTTATCTTCTTTACCCTACTACTACATCTTGTCCCATTCCTAGTTCTGCCCAAACTTTTCCCATCCCACCTACCACTCTTCCCTCCAATCCCTCATCACATCCTGTTCCTACTTCTCCCATTCCAGAACATATCTCTACTGTCAATGAACCATCTAGAAGATCAACCAGGATAATTAAAACCCCTTCATACCTTCATGATTATCATTGTAACCTACAACTATCCTCTTCCGCTCCATATCCCCTATCATCTGTCATAGACTATTCCAGACTATCTCAATCATACAAATCCTTCTTGGCTAACATATCCTCTGTCCCAGAACCTCAAACTTACAAACAGGCCATCAAAACTCCAGAATGGACCCAAGCCATTAAGGAAGAACTTCAAGCCATGGAAAACAATCATACTTGGACTATCACAGACTTACCCCCTCATAAACATCCCATTAGGTGCAAATGGGTTTTTAAAGCCAATAGGAATCCTGATGGGACTATAGAAAGATACAAGGCCAGATTAGTTGCAAAGGGTTTCACACAACAAGAGGGTGTAGATTTTATGGATACTTTTTCTCCAGTGGCAAAGCTTGTCACTGTAAGGGTTCTCCTTGCTCTATCTATGGCTAAACAATGGCATTTACATCAACTTGATATTCATAATGCCTTTCTAAATGGTACATTAACTGAGGATGTGTACATGGAACTTCCATTAGGATATACTACTCCTATTACTTCTACTGCTAAACAGGTTTGCAAACTCAACAAATCAATCTATGGCTTGAAGCAAGCCTGTAGACAATGGAACTCAAAGTTAACAGAGGTACTTCTTTCTTTTGGTTTCACACAATCACTTTCAGACTATTCACTCTATACCAAAGGTACAGATTCTTCCTTCATTGCTTTACTTGTCTATGTGGATGATATTATTCTAGCAGGACCTTCTTTGGACATTATTAATCATACTAAATCCTTTTTAAGCAAAAATTTTAAACTTAGAGACTTAGGTATACTCAAATATTTTCTTGGAATTGAATTAGCATATTCAAAAAGAGGCATGATAATTTCACAAAGGAATTATACTTTACAACTACTAGAGGACACAGGATACTTAGCATGTAAGCCAGCATCACTTCCTATGGATCCTAATCTCAAATTAACCTTAGATGATAATACATTACTAGATGATCCTTCTTCTTATCGTAGACTTATAGGTAGACTAATCTACCTAACCATCACTAGACCTGACATTTGTTATTCTGTGCACAAATTAAGCCAGTTTCTTTCAAAACCTTCACAATGTCATCTTGATGCTGCGCATCACCTACTTAAATATCTTAAAGGAACACCAGGGCAAGGATTATTTTATCCTAAAACTAATGATACTATTACATTATCAGCATTCTGCGATTCTGACTGGGGAAGTTGTTTGGTAACTAGGAAATCTACTACTGGTTTCTGCACCTTTTTGGGTAACTCATTAATTTCATGGAAATCTAAACGGCAGGCTACAGTCTCAAAATCATCAGCCGAAGCTGAATATAGGGCAATTGCTAGCATAACAAACGAAGTTATTTGGCTTACCAGATTATTGCAAGACCTCTGTGTTCAATTGCCCTCTTCCCCAGCAATCTTCTGTGACAATGAATCAGCTCGACATTTGGCCCTAAATCCAGTATTCCACGAGAGGACAAAGCACATTGAGATAGACTGCCACTTTGTCCGCGAACATCTAGCTCGAAAAAGGATAAAATTGCTCCCAATTTCTTCATCTAATCAATTGGCGAATGTTTTCACGAAGCCCCTTGCTCGCCCCACTTTTAATACAATTTTGGCCAAGATGGGAGTGTTGGATATCCACTCTCCATCTTGCGGGGGAGTATTAGAGTATAAAAACAAAATTGAAGATAACAGAAGGAAAAAGGAAGAAGATGTTGAATAAAGAAAGAAGAGGAATTAAAGGAGATTCATTCAATCTATTATTGTACATAAATTGCCTGTAGCATAAGTAAATAATTAATATTATATGTAATCTCTTTCTTATGGTAAGTTAGGATATAGCCGTTGTTAATTCTATTATAAATAGTTAGGACTTGTATTCATTAATTAATTCAGTTCAATATAAAATAAATACAATAGTTTATCTTTTCACAATTGTTCTCTCAATTTACAATATTATGAATTCCCTTTTCTAACATTGGCCAACTTCAATTTGTGTTTTCAGCTCGGAATTAGTGGATTTGAAGATTCCGGCCACGAAGAACATTTTCGGGGTATTTGGAGTTTTTGAGGTTGGGTGAGGTGAGGAAGAAGAGGGGTTATTTTGCAAATAAGGCAAACATATGTTTAGAAAAATTCAAATTGGTCCAAATTTGGAAAAAAATGTTAATGTTTAATTCATTAAATGAGGTTACTTAAAAATATGTGGTACTGATATTATTAAATGGTCTAATTGCTCGATTTATTCAAGTCAGTTAATTTTAATTAGGAGATTAAACCAATTAGAATGCATATCTTAAAACCGATTTTAAGTAAATATGTGGTTTTTGGCATTTTGCACCCTGAAAATATAGAATTTTGGCATTTTGCATCATGACTTAAAAGTTTTGGCACTTTGCACCCTAGAAATAAATTATATTTGGGACTTTGCACCCTAGTGTGTGTTTAGTGAGAAAATTTATTGGTAGAAGGGTAGAGAAGTTATTTTCAATTTTTTTTTCACTTTGCACCTTGGCAATATAGATGTTACACCCTTAAAATATAGAATGTTGGTATTTTGCACCCTAAAATTATAAAATATTAGCATTTTCACCAAGATTTAAATTTTTTGGCACTCTGCACCCTAAAAATACAATTTGTATGAGATTTTGCAGCCTAACGTATTTTTCTTAAAACAAACAAACTCATGAATGTCGGCAATGTAGAGATAAAATGGTAATTTCTATGCACAACAATCATACACTTGTTACTCTAAATTTATTTTACTTTATAATAACTTATTTTAACATTTTTTCTCAATAAAATTTAAATTAAAAAAAAAAATTGTCTTCATCATATTTTCAAGTATCCTTTAGATTATTTACTTTATATCTAAAATACAAGTTTACGTATCTAACATATTATTATATTGCATTTTATTTACATTATTTAAATTGTCATATTAAGTCAGCGTTAAAAATGCCCGAACTTATATTTTTTGGGTGCAAAGTGCCAATATTTTATATTTCAGAGTGTCAAATCTATACTTTTAGGGTACAAAGTGTCAAAAATTCAAAAATAACTATTATACTCTTCAGTCAATGAAGTTTTTCTTTAAAACACACACTAGGGTGTAAAGTGTCAACTAAATTGTATTTCCAGAGTACTGCACAGTGCCAAAACTTTTAAGTCATCATGCAAAGTGCCAAAAGCCTATAATTCTAGGGTGTAAAGTGCCAAAAGCCCTAAATATGTCAACTGAATTCCTTATGGTTCTTTTGTCATCTCCCTTAAAATACTGGTTCAATTAGGTAATTGTCATCATTCAATATAATTTTTAGTTCCTCAACAACAACAAAAAAAATGTTACAAGGGTGTTAAGGTAATTAAACCATAAATCAATACAAAATGAGACCGACAACTTCTACTTATATAGCCAAGCCAATCATTGTTGATTTTTTTTAATATATTTGATTGGCTAATAGACATCAACTGCTATTAGCCATTCCCAACTTATTTATCTCCCATTCCGGATTCACACCATGCAGTATCTCTACTTTTAAAAAAAAAATCTTCATCATCTCTTTCTTTCCTTCTTTCTGCGCCGGCCACCGTCCCACCAGCAGCCACCATACCCCGCGCCCCGATCGACAGCCCACCAAGTACACCACCACCTCCATTAATCCCGGTGGCCAGCTTGCAAAGAACACCCACCACACTTCAATTTCAGCCTCCAAAGAACACCACCGTACCCCCACTGCCGGCCGTAACACCACCACCGTATCAACACGCCGCCGTAGCACCGCCCGTAGAACCAACATTCTTTCTTCTTCATAGAGGTATATATATATATATATATGTACTATTTCTAGCTAGCTAGTAGTGTTATATATATATAACAATAACAATTATCATGTTTTTGTTCTAAATCTAGATTTCAATTAGTAGAAATTGTTCTTTGGTTGATATAGAATTATATAACATTTATTGAATTGAAAAATAAAATTAGGACCTAAAATGGTTTTGAAGCAAAGAAATCGGAGCTGAACCAAATTGCTGTCTGCTGTAGTACTTTGTGCTTGAATCAGAACCCATATCAACTACAAAAGAAACAAACAATGCAATATGATGCATACCGTAACACGAATGCATGGATCAAAAGGAATTACAAACTTCAATGAAAATAGTAACGATCGTGTTGGATTGAACCTAATCAACCGGACACAATCAATCTGAAATTGTGATCTCCATAGGCATGAAATGGAGATGGACAAGATCAAATCAATCTCATATTACAAAGCGAGGGAAATACAGAGAGAAGATTGGGGAAGAAGACGCTATCTTAACATTTTTCAACTCCCTCTTCTATCCACTGCTGCTTCTATTTATTAAAATCTGGCCTTCCTACCAAATTACTAAAACACCCCTGAAGTTCTGCAAAATAATGAAAACACCCCTCTTTAAGAAAGCGTATTCTCCTTGCCATGTTCTTGGCATGTAACACAATATAATGTTTATGTTATATTTTATATATAATATCTTCATTAAAGTTTGAGATTAAATTAATTTAGGTTTTTTTATATATATATATATAAGTCTCACTTTAATTAGAACTTCACTTAATGTTGTTGAAAATTTGATTCCCTAATTTTGGTAATATTTATAAATTAGGGCTTGTATTAGAACTTTTAGTTAGTTAGGGTTTATAGTTGAATTATAAGTTAAGGATTGATTGGTATACGAAAATTTTGTTTAATTAGAACAAATAATGTTTACTTACTGCTAGAATTTAGGTTACTTATTACTAGCAATGCCCAAGTTAAGTAGTAGTTTTGAGAAAAGCTTTTTTGTGCCCCAGATTCATTTTATTTTGATTACTGCAGATGAAAAGTTGAAACAAAGATTATAAAAAATTAATTTTTGCCATGTAAATAGCAGTGAGAAGTTAGGAATAGAAGTCTAGGTGGATATAATCTTCTTGTAATTCTTCTGTTGAACCTTCATTGAGCGATTATGATATTTTACTGGTCTTTTATTGTTGGAGAGAATTTCACTTTTGATACCACAATTATACCTACTTTAGGGATTTGATATCCCAACTATTTATGTCGACACATTTGATACCATATCTCAAATCAACTTTACACATTTAATACTTCCGTCAAATTAATGAAGAAATTGTCACGAGATTGTCACGTGCCTGTTAGTTCTCGTAAAATCTAAATCTTGTAGAGTTGAAGTTCTTTATTTGAATTGCAATTTGCGTTTGTACTTTTTCTCTCTAATCTTATAGTTATATCGCTCCTCTTAGTTGTGTTGAGTTCTCAACTTCTGTGATGGAGCGAGCACAAGAGGTTCAAGCAAATCTTGAATCAAAATATCCTAGTTTTACGAAGCTTATGTCGAGATCAGATGTCTCAGGTGGATTCTTGTTGGTAAGTTCTTAAACTTGTAATTATGCACTAGAAATGATTATAGTTTTGAGTAAATGAATAATACCGTGGAGAATTCTTTTTTGTTTGTAGGGTTTGCCAATGCAATTTTGTCTTGAACACATGCCGAAGGAAGACAAAACTATGGTTTTGGTGGACGAAGATGAACAAGCATATGATACAAAGTACTTAACGGTTAAAAATGGGCTGAGTGGTGGATGGAGAGGTTTTTCCCTTGCGCATGAATTGGTTGAAGGAGATGTCTTGGTTTTTCAACTTATTGAGCCATGCAAGTTTAAGGTAATTAATTATTTAAGTTGTATATATTCTTCCCCATTCTTTTTTTGGTGGAATTCTTTAGCATAATTGTAGGAGGAAAACCTCAATCAAGGACCGACCTACATAAGGACTAGTGGGGTTTATAGCCCCCACTCAGATCTAGAATATATATTTATTAGTAGTATTCTAAAGATATTAACTGCAATTACTCACAGGATAGGGCATTCAAAATTTGGGATGATGTCCAGCGTTTCCTGGATGCCACTTTCTTGCCCTTTTTTTAGTTTTTTTCCTTTTGCGAGAAGTATTGTTAAAATGAAATTAATATTACTTTTAGTTACATAAAAAATGCCTTTGGTCATTGGTTTGGTTATGCATGTTTTGTTTATCAACATTGTCCTGAGTTCAAATCCAAGGAGTATCATTTCCTTTGTTACTTATTTTATAGTCTTTTTTGTTTTATAACAATTATTCTTTTAAACTATTTTATTTTCTCAATAATTGTTCTTTTAATTTCTTTTTCTTTCTTAATAATTGTTCTTTTAACTTCTTTTTCTTTCTGAATAATTGTTCTTTGATTTTCGTTATTTCCAAATATTTTTTTAAAATTTTTGTTTCCTTTTCAATAATAATCAAGAGAATTCGATTTTTTTATTATACGTTTTATTTAATACATTACTAAATAAACCCCCTCTCCCCCCACCCCACCCCCCAAAAAAATATTGATCTAACTCGGCACCTGGCTATTATGAATATATTTCATAAAATTAAAAATCGGTGCGACTAATAGTGAATATAATTGTTGTCATATGAAATTGTATTTCGATTATTTTATTTATCCTAGAATCTTATACTCCAAGTATTAAAGTTTCATATTTCACATATGTTTAGGTCAATTGTATATTAGAAACTTTTCGAGATTTTTCGAATTTTTTTGAGAAATATTAGGAAGAATTGTAAATAAAAAAATATGTGTTAAAGTAGAAACTACTATATATTCTCGTTTTGGTTAACTCAAGTAGAAGAACTTTAGTGTTTTCGAGGGTAACTTATCAAAAATTTAATTTATGATTAGCCCCCACTGGCCTGTATTCCTGGATCCGCCACTGACCTCAATGGTTATCAATTGTATTGCCCTTGTCATGTGAGTAAATGATTTAAGTGTACTAAAATTACTCTAAATAGACACGGGTTTTTTACAAGTTAACTCCCTGTGATATGTCTAATGGACAATTTACCTCCCTGTAAAATAAAAATAGGCAATTTAACTCCCCGTGAAATGAAATAATGAGCAATTTACCTCCTCATGATATAAAAATAGGCAATATACCTCCTTGTGAAATGAAATAATGAGCAATTTAACTCCCTGTGATATGAATTAATAAGCAATTTAGAGGGTGGCAGTGTGCTTCTTTTATAAAAACACAAGGAGTTATTTTGCCATTTTTTTAACACAGAGAGTTAAATTGCCTATTTCGGATATCACAGGGAGGTATTTTGCCCTTTTATTTATCACAGGGAGTTAAATGGTCTATTTTGAATAACACTTACTCAAATAGACACTGCATAACTTAAGGAGATTCTTGTCTATTGGTTTTGTGATCTTATCTAACATGTTTACTATTTTAACTTCCAAGCCCTTTTTTTTGTGTGGTCCGGAGCTTTATCTTTGACTATGAACTTTTGGTTTTCTTAAGGTATACATCGTCAGGGCGAGCAAATTAACAGAAGTTGATGGGGCTATTAGGCTTCTAAATTTAGATTGTCTTGCTAAGCCAATTGATGCAGGTATATCATTCGACCTCATAATCTTATTCTAAACAAAATTGCAATTTTAGTCCCATAGAACTGGAGCTTCAGCACTTTCGGTTTGCATGCTTTTGGTCCAATTTGGGGTAAATGATTTAAGTGTACTAAAATTAGAAACTGCATAACTTACTTTTGGTCAAACAGTAAGATCGCTTGAATCCTCGTATAAAATGTAGGATGGAAACATTTCAAAACACCAATATTTCTTTCGATCGATCATGACCAATAAAAAAATTAAAATGATTTACATTTTCAAGGACAAGGACAAGGACAAGGACAAGGAGGTGAGATTATGACACTTAGTTTTCTAGCAAACAAGTACACCGTATTTTTATAGCAATAATAATTTTAGTCCACTTTGTCGCAATTAGTTCCTATTTTACAATATATCGTGATAAATTTTGACGAAACATGGACCAAAATTTCAATAAATGGACTTTTAGAGAAATTAATTCAGTAATGATTTTGTTACTATTTAGGAAAATATAGAATCTAGTTTTTATAGAAACAAATTAATGACATCGATAAGTAGAGGAGATACCCGATGGATCTAATGCATTAATTAACAATATACATAATTTATTTAGTTGTACAAATCACATGGCATTAAAAGACACATAATACAGAAGAACATTCACAAAATTAACACATTTCAAAACACCAATATTTCTTTTGATCGATCATGACCATTTCTGCTAGAATTGTTTTATTGATTTTACTTGTTTTTAATTCACAATTATTAGCCATTTCTACAGATTTACTTTATGACATTTATCCCTTCGTTCGAGTGTACAAAGATGGTAGAGTTGAAAGATTAATAGGCACAGATTTTGTTCCAGCTTCGACCGACCCGATAACTGGTGCTCAATCGAAAGACATTGAGATTTCACATAATGTTTCTGCAAGGATTTACCTACCTAAAAATCCCAATAAATACCGTAAAATCCCTCTTCTCGTTTATTTTCACGGTGGTGCATTTTTCACTGGATCCCCCTTTAACCAAGTATACCAAAATCATTTGAACTCACTTGTTTCAAAAGCAAATGTGGTCGCTGTGTCGGTAAATTACCGATTAGCCCCCGAGCATCCTCTCCCCGTTGGTTACGAAGATTCATGGGTTGCACTGAAATGGGTAATTTCTCACTCCAAAGGCAATGCCAATGAGACGTGGCTTAAAGACTATGCTGATTTTAGACATGTTTATTTAGGTGGAGATAGTGCTGGTGGAAATATTGCACACAACATGGCCATGAGGGTTGGGTTGGATAAAACGGACCAGGGTATTGTACTGGATGGGATGTTTTTAAGTTCCCCACATTTTTGGGGGAAGAAACCAATTGGAGACGAGGATGAAGCAAAATTCATTAAATCGAAAAGCTTGATGGAGAGCATTTGGATTCATGCCTATCCAAATTCCATGGGTTTTGATGACCCGTTAGTGAACCCGGCTAAGGATCCGAATATTTCAAGCTTAGGGTGCAAAAGGGTATTGATAATTGAAGGTGGAGATGATATTTTGAAGGATAGGGGATTTTATTATAAGAAGTCATTGATAGAAAGTAAGTGGAATGGTGTTGTGAAAGTTGTGGAAATGAAAGGGGAAGGACATGTTTTTGTTTTAGGTGACTGCCCAAAGGCAAAAGAAATGGTAAATCTTATTGCATCTTTTCTCAATGAGGGTGAAATGTAATATGTCTCTAAATATAGAGATTGTTTTATCTTATATAACATCAAATATGTTTTTATTGCATATGATATTGGAGAGAGATTTTTAGTCTTGTTAATGGTAGAATTTGTTCGGTAATATTTTTTCACAAGTTTCTTTGAAGTGAAAAAGGTTAATTGGAAAATATAAAATCATCACATTATCTAAGTTTGGGCCCAGCCACTTGCTTGAACAAGCACATTGGGCCTATTAGTAGCCCAATAGCCGAGATCATTTAGTGCTATTTGGGCCCTCACCCACTACATGTTCTAGCTGCAAGTATATTTTCTTTTTAAACCAATTTTTTGATAAACCGAATTATTCTGAATAATGTTTCAATCAATTTATTATACGCGAATATCTCTTTAATGAGGCACTAAGTTTAAATAAATCGCAAACCTTGCAACTCAAGAAAGTCAAGAAAAATAATTTTGCAACTCGCTTCCATTATAGGAATAACTGGTGGAAGTTGAACAACTAACCAAGAGTTCACTGATGTGTCCAAATTTTGTACTCGAGGGCAACTAAGAAATTACACTAAGTTAATATAAAAGAGATTTGTAACGTCTTTGTCATTTATAGGGGTGTTCATAAACCCGTCCCACCCGCCCAACCTGCCCGACCCGCTTCAACCCGCCCGCAATCCGCCAGTTTTATTTTTAAAATAATCAAGTACGGGTTGGTAATTTATAAACCCGCACATTATGAGTCGGGTGACTGGTTTGATGGTTAAAAACCGACCCACCCGCAACCCGCACTTAATCATCCTTGATGTACTTTTTATTAATTGTTTAATAAATTTATGAAATAAATTACATTAATTATCAAATGAATAAGAACAAATAAACAAACTTTCTTCAAGTTTTTTGTTTATATTAATATTAATGGTACGTATATGTTAGTACATTTTTTCTTAAAGAGTTTGTTGTTGGAAAAATCGAGAAGAAACTTTACTAATTTGTTATTGTTTGTAATGTGTGAGTGATGATTTGTAATGAATTCTTTTGTAATATCATTTTTGGTGGAGACTGATGATTTAATGAGTAAGAAATCGTTGACTATATTCTAGTTTTGTAATTTTTGCTTTTTGAATTTAATTTCAAATGTAGGTGAACATATTTGATGCATCTTATTTGTTGTTTGAAGAACTTAAAATTATACGCTTAACTATTTATATTTAGATGTCAAGATTTTATGACATTTTTTTGTTCAACCCGCCAACCCGACCGCCACCCGCCCGCACCCCCCGAACTGAGCGGTTTTGGAAAATAACAACGCGAGTGCGGTTTAAAAAATTGGCAACCCGCACGTCTTGTTGGGTTAAAATTTCCATGTAAACCCGCCCAAACCCGACGGCGTTCACCCCTAGTCATTTATATCTTGTAACGTTAGTAACGTCTTTATCATAAACTTTCGTAACGTCTGTAACGTCTTTGTATTTATTACTTGTAACGTCTTTCCTAAAACGACTATTGTACCCCTGTATGTACCTATAAATATGTCGCCCTATTTCCAAACAGAAGGAACTCAATTCACTATTACAATTACTATACAATTAATTTTTCTCTCGATATAAGTGTGCAGACCTTATTTCATTATTGTGATATTGTTATAGATCGAAGGACTTATTCCATCTTTGCCCTGAACATTTTTATACAACATCATAACTAGCGCCGTCTGTGGGGAACGACTGGTTTGCATCGTCAGTAGAGAAAAAAAAATTATTTAACAAATCTGCTTCGGGCCTGCCGAGCCCAAAGCCAATGCTAACTATTTTTCTGACATATTCTAGTTTCCAAGAGAAGTGGAGCGAAAAAGATACAAGTGGCCATTACGTTACTCAAGAAGGAAAATGGCACGATCTAATTTACCTCCATGTGTTATGATAATGTGACAATTTACCCCTTTGTGTTGTCATAAATGTGGCAATTTACCTCATGTATTATAAAATAAATGTAGCAATTCACCCTCTATGTTAAAACTTTTCATACACCCACTCTCAATTTATACAATTGAGTTACACTCTCCTGTTCAAAGGGATAAAATACTTTTTTTTTAAATTTTCACAAGGGGGTAAATTGCTGCTTTTCAAATTACAGGGGATAAATTAAATATTATGAATATCATAGGCAATAAATTGCCAGTAGTCAATTAAAAATTTAACAGATGAATCGTCTTTTCCATCAAATTATAAATATAATAATTGATTAAATTCGTGCAAAATGACAAATTGTTAGACGAAATTCGGCAAATTAATATTGTTGGAGACGAAAAACCAAAATGTACAATTAGTTTTGGACGAATTATACAATCTTGTATAATTGTTCATGTTAAAATTTACCAGGTCTCGACATGTAAGCAGACATGTGACAAGTGGATGATATTTCAAAATAATATAAAATTACGAGATGAAATTGACTAAGTGATATAATTTAGGATGAAAATTCAAAATCATTGATTTTTTTAGGACATTTTCTGCAATTTTACACTTAGTATCTAACCAATAGAATTCAATGCAGATGCTTAACAACTGGACATTAAAAAATGACCTGAGCGGCGTCAATGGCAATCCTCACTTGAATATATAATAATAATAATACATGTAACGACGGTGTAAGTTAATTAAATTTTATATTATTAGCATAGATTAATACAGGTTTAAAAGTACTTATTTAATATCTAACCAATAAAAAATTCAATGTACATGCTTAGCAGGTAGACTCGGATGTACTTACTACTGTTAAATAATAATAGTAAGCCTTATCATTTATTAAGGCAAAGTCAACGATAGATCGTTTTGTTATAAGATGTGAAGAGAAAGAAAATTGAATAAGCAATACTATAATAGAGGGGCAAGTGGTACAAGTGACACTTTAGGGGTAACATATAATACATTATAATTGTTTTGTTATAAGATGTGAAGAGAAGAATTTTGAATAAGCAATAATTTTTAATCTTTGCACAAAACCAAAACTCCTTGTACTTTTAATATACTACGAAAGTGTACGTTTATTGCACGTGATTAACTAATTTTCTATGTTAGTTGAATTATATAATTATTTTTTAATGTACTATTTTAATGACATATCATATAATTTTTTTGGCTAATTCACTTTGGGGCCGTTTGGTAGGACCCAATAGGGGGTATTAAGTCATATTATATGATCAGTTAATATGGCCTAATACAATGTTTGGTGGCATTGTTCTAGTACCGGGTCAAATGGATTGAATTCTTACGACCCGGTATTAAGACTAGATTATAATCCACCCAAGCATGGGTGGATTAGTTAATCCGGGTGAATATGAATTAGATAAAATGTCACTAATAACCTCAAATTACATATTTTCTTTTTTACTTATCGTTAAATATCATAAATTCTTTTCAAATCTTTGAAAATATAAAAATATATATCTAAACTCATAACTCTACAAAACATATTACGGTAGATTGTTTTAATATAATATGACTCAATCAAATCTACCAAACATATTTTTAATATGGCCTTCAATCCGACTTCAATCTAATCCACCTTAATCCCATACACCTTACCAAATGACCCCTTTAATTATAACTATGTTGTTACCAAGAATTTAATTTTTTTAATCATAAATACTTTTAATCAAAACTTGAAAATAAAAAATGAACTATTCTATCAAGTATTTTTAATCTAAAACTACATATCTACATAACTATTATTCTAAAACAACCATTTGAACGAATGAACAATATCTATTATTTTCTTCTTTCATCTTGATATTTCCATTTAAACTATTTTTCACAAGTTTGACCCATTTTTTTAATCGATTTAACCAGTTTTGTCTGTTATACATATCTTTTACTGAATTCATCCATTTTCAATTACATGTCTAATCAATTTTTAACGAAGCTAACTCATTTTACCAACCCTCCTCGATTTTGTAGTGTAAACCTGTTTTTACACTAAGTTTACTATATTTTTTGTTATTTTAACATGCTCTTTCATCGATTTCCTCCAGGTTTACTTTGAGTTTACCATTTATTTTTGTGTTATTTTAATCCGTTCTTTCATTTATTTCACCAATTTTTGTGTTTTATCCATTCTCTAATCGATTCACTCATTCTATCCGGTTTAACTCAATTTTACCTATTCTTTTGTTGATGTACACTATTTTCTCGACTATATCACGTTTTTTTTTTTTGTCAATTTAACTCATTTTTTATTTTGTTCTTTATCGATTTGAACCTTTTTTTGTTATCTTGTGTTTTGTCGATGTCATTCATTTTTTACCAGTTTACCCGTTTTGTTGATTTACCTCATTACTTTATCCATCGTACCATTTTTTTGTTGCTTTACCTCATTTTTATTCGATCCAACCCATTTCCCCATTGTTTTGTCGTGATCACCAGTTTTAACCACTTATATATTTTGACTTTTTCTAAACTAAGCCAATTATAAGTTTTTCAGTTAAGTAAGGGTGAGTTTGGCCCAGCGATTGGAGCTCTTAAAATCACTTTTACACCTCTATTGTGATTTTTGAAGTTTTTGGCCTTGATTATAAAAATTATTTATGTTCAATCGTGATTTTCATGATGTTTGGCCCCCAAGATCATAATCACTTTTGGGATCTCGAGAAGCAAAAAATCAACTTATTTTAGAAGCAACTAAAGTGTTACTTTTACAAAAACAATTATACAAAAACAATTATTCTATAATTAATTTTTATCATAATCAGTTATTACCATAATCAATTTTAGTAAAATTAATTCTCCTATACTTACTTTTCGAATCGCTAGGTCAAACTCTCCCTAAATATGACCAGTTTAGTTTATTCATATCGAACAAATGTGATTTTTTTAAGGTTTTTTTAATAATTGATCATTTCTTAAAAATTGTCCAAAGAAACACCGATTGCACCTGTTTTTACACTGAGTTTACCATTTTTTTAATTTAGCACATTTTTTGACCGACTCCACCCATTTTTGAGTTTTATCAAATTTGTTAATCAATTAACTCATTATTTTTTCGGTTTAACCCAAATTTAGTGGATTTTACCTATCCTGCTTACCCGTTGTTTTATCAATGGCACCCTTTTTTTTTTTGTTTAACTCGTTTTTCTTCTATGTAACCCATTTTTTCTCTGATTTACCTATTCTTTATATATATATATATATATATATATATATATATATATATATATATATATATATATATATATATAGTAGAATCTTACCCATTTTTCACCAATTTTAACCATTCATATTTTGACTTATTTCGGCTTAAGCCAATTATAAATTTTTCGGTTAGCTAAATAGTATTTGTTTTATTCATATAGCCCGAATGTAACCTTTTATTTTTAGAATCTTTAAAAAAGTGATAAATTCTTAAGAATTTTTGAAAGAAATATCGTTTGTACCTGTTTTACACTGAGTTTATCATTTTCTTTATTATTTTAGTTCGTTGTTTCACCAATTTCATCTATTTTTGTATGGTTTATCTCATTTCTTAATCAATTCATAATTCTCTTTAGTGTAACCCAATTTCAGTCGATTTTCACATTTGATAATCAATTCACTAATTTTATCCAGTTGAATAGTCTGATTTTACTTATTATTTTGCTTATTTAACCTATTTCCTCACATATTTCACATTTTTTTGCCTATTAACTCATTTATTTGTATTTGTTATTTTATCGATTTGATTTGAGTTTATGTTATCCCGTGTTTAGCCGATTTCATTCATTTTAGTTACCGGATTTACCTATTTTTTTGCTTGTTAGCCTTGTTGTTTTATCAATGGCACAATTTTTTTGTTTCAACCCGCTTTTCTCCTATCTAACCAGTTTCCTCATTGATTTTACCATTTTTATCATAACAAAAAAATTACATTTTTTTGTTAACTAAATAGAACATTTTGTTAGTCACGTAGAGCAAATGCGACATAATTTTTTTCGAGGTTCTTTAATATTTTTTAGGTTCTTCAAATAAGTGATAACTACTTAAGGACTCTTCGAATAATTTTTTTGAAGAAATATAGAGTTATAGTTTTTTTTTTTTTTTACCATTAATATTTTAATGAGTTGCGAAACTTTAAAAGATAATTATAAGTTTGTTATATAAGGGACTTATTGTCTAATTATACTTCTGTAACTCTTTTATTTTAGAATTATTTTATTTTACATTTTTATCGTAAAATTAAATATCACAATATAGTTTAAATAGGGGTGTATTAGTCTTCACAAAAAAGGGAAGAAATTTTCTTAGGTCAACTCGTACTTTTATATGTATATAGATATAGATATATAGATTATATAAGAAGTTAAAACTCTTTAGAGCAAAGAATAACTGATATACCAGAGACGGATCTAGACGATTTCTTTTAAGGGATCAATTTTTTTGGCAAAATTGCATAAGACGTTCCAAACTAATTAGTGATTTTAATTAGTCCTTAGCTATATCACTTAGTCAAATTCGTCCCGTAATTTTTTTTATTATTTTGAAATATCGTCTCATTTGTCACATGGTTGCTTACGTGTTAAGATGTGACAAATTTTAGCATGAACAATTATACAAGATTGCAGAATTCGTTCCAAATTAATTATAAATTTTGGTTTTTCATCTCAAACTATATTAATACGCTGAATTTCGTCTCACAAATATCTGTCATTTTGCATGTATTTAGTCAATTATTAAATTTCTAATTTAATGTAAATGCTGATTCTTCCTCTTCATTTTTAAAGGACTAATGACAATTTATCCCCTGTAATATTTATAATGTTCAATTTATCCCATATAATTTTGTGGATTTTATACCAGTGGTATTGGTATAAAACGAATTTGAGCACCACCTACATGTTCTTAATAATTTGAATGTGTAAGAAAAAGTCTACTGAGTATAATTAATAATTAATTATACTCAGCAGACTTTTTCTTACACGTTAAATGGTTTAAAGTCTTATAGGCTTTTGGATAGTTTGAGTAGCTCACTTGGAATGAGGATTACGAGCTCGACATGCGTGACCACGGGAGTGGATATATTGCGGCAGCAGGGGATTACCGATTTGAGTAAATGGAATTGTTTTTGGGTGACGGTGGCTTGGGGTTTCTTGTTTAGGTGGTAGGGCTGTAATCCAACCGAGTAGTATCGAACGACATATTGTTCAAGCTTGATTTGATTTTTATCGAGCTTCAAATTTTGTGTTTGAGCTTGGTTTGATTTTCAATCGAGCCGAGCTCAAACGAGCTTTTATCGAACGAGCTCGAGCCGAGTATCGAGTAGCTTGGTATTTTACATGTATTTTTTCAAGTTTTACCTTATCGAGTCGAGCTCGAGCCGAGCTTCAAAAGTTATCGAACGAAAAAAGATGTTCAAGCTTGTTTGATTAGTGTGACGAACCGAGCTCAAACGAGCTTTCATCGAACGAGCTCGAGTCAAGTATCGAGTAACTTGATTTGATTTTCAGCCCTAGTTGATGGGTAGTAAAAACAAAAGGGGGTAGGTAATATTTCTTTGGCCGGAAAATTGTGCTCTTAATAATTTATTGTTTCAAAATGTTAAATGTTGTAAAAATATCAAATTGTTACATTTCTTAGTTACATATCAAAACTTCTTTTATTGTTAAAGTTATTATTATTATTATCTTGCTTACCTTTCTTTAAACGTACCAAATCGTATTTCAGGTCAAATCACATTTTAGTACATGAGTTGACAAAAACATCTTAAATGAAAATTGATGTGGGCCAAACTATACTGGATATTCTGCCACCCAAGTGCTTTACTTCAAAACCCAAACTGCGTTAATTGATATTACGATTTATGACAATGCTTAGCATAAAAAGAAACTAATAATTAAATGAGTTTTGGAGACTTAAAATTGCCAAAATATATCAAAATATTTGTTGAATCGATAGAGTGAGAAAATCAACTCAATCCTAAATTTGCCACAACACCTAATAACAAAATTTATGTTGAAATTTCAAAATTTCAACATATATTTCTGTCGAAATTTTGAAATTTCAATGGAAAAATTTCTGTCGAAATATTTTCGAGCCTTTTTACGACGGATTTTTTCTGTCGAAAATTCCCTCAAAATATTTAATTAATTAACGTGTATACCATACCATACCATGTGTAAGAAAAAGTCTATTGAGTATAGTTAATTATTATAAGTAAATAATAGAAGAGGACTACTACTTATAGGATGATGGATCAATAGAAAACCCACCACACTTCAATTTCAGCCTCCAAAGAACACCACCGTACCCCCACTGCCGACCGTAACACCACCACCGTGTCAACTTCTGTCATGGAGCAAGCACAAGAGGTTCAAGCAAATCTTGAATCAAAATATCCTAGTTTTACGAAGCTTATGTTGAGATCAGATGTCTCGGGTGGATTCTTGTTGGTAAGTTCTTAAACTTGTAATTATGCACTAGAAATTTAAAATGATTATAGCTTTGAGTAAATGAATAATACCGTGGAGAATTATATTTTGTTTGTAGGGTTTGCCAATGCAATTTTGTCTTGAACACATGCCGAAGGAAGACAAAACTATGGTTTTGGTGGACGAAGATGAACAAGCATATGATACAAAGTACTTAACGGTTAAAAATGGGCTGAGTGGTGGATGGAGAGGTTTTTCCCTTGCGCATGAATTGGTTGAAGGAGATGCCTTGGTTTTTCAACTTATTGAGCCATGCAAGTTTAAGGTAATTATTTAAGTTGTATTCTTCCCCAATCTTTTTTTTGTGGAATTCTTTAGCATAATTGTGGAAAATTCTTGTCCAAGTCTGGTTTGGTCAAACTCATCCAATCACCAAACAAGTGTATTGCATTTGCTTTGTGATTGGTCACTCTCTTGGGAGTTACATCCAATCAAAGAGAGTGACCAATCACAAAGCAAGTGTATTCTTTAGCATAATTGTAGGTGGAAAACCTCAATGGTTATGAATTGTATTGCCCTTGTCATGTGAGTAAATGATTTAAGTTTACTAAAATTACTCTAAATAGACACTGTATAACTGGGTTTTTTGCAAGTTAATTCTCTGTGATATGTCTAATGGGCAATTTACCTTCCTGTGAAATAAAAATTGGCAATTTAACTCCATGTGAAATGAAATAATGAGCAATTTACCTCCTCGTGATATAAAAATAGGCAATATACTTCTTTGTGAAATGAAATAATGAGCAATTTTCCCCGTGATATGAATTAATAAGCAATTTAGAGGAAGACAATATGCTTCTTTATAAAAACACAAGGAGTTATTTTGCTATTTTTTTTTAACACAGAGAGTTAAATTGCCTATTTTGGATATCACAGGGAAGTATTTTGTCCTTTTATTTATCAGGGAGTTAAATTGCTTATTTTGAATAACACAGGGAGTTAATATGCTATTTACTCAAATAGACACTGCATAACTTAAGGAGATTCCTGTCTATTGGTTTTGTGATCTTATCTAACATGTTTACTATTTTAACTTCCATGCACTTTTTTTTGTGTGGTCCGGAGCTTTATCTTTGACTATAAACTTTTGGTTTTCTTAAGGTATACATCATCAGGGCGAGCAAATTAACAGAAGTTGATGGGGCTATCAGCCTTCTAAATTTAGATTGTCTTCCTAAGCCATTTGATGAAGGTATATCATTCGACCTCATAATCTTATTATAAACAAAATTGCAATTTTAGTCCCATAGAACTGGACCTTCAGCACTTTCGGTTTGCATGCTTTTGGTCCAATTTGGGGTAAATGATTTGTGTACTAAAATTAGACAGTGCATAACTTACTCTTGGTCAAACAACAAGATCGCTTGAATCCTCGTATAAAGTGTAGGATGAAAACATTTCAAAACATCAGTATTTCTTTCGGTCATGACCAATAAAAAAAATTAAATGATTTACATTTTCAAGGACTAGGACAAGGACAAGGAGGTGAGATCAGAACACTTAGTTTTCTAGGAAACAAGTACACCGTTTCTTTATAGCAATAATTCTAGTCCACTTTTTCGCAATTAGTTCCTATTTTACCATATATTGTGATAAATTCTGACGAAACATGAACCCAAATTTCAATAAATGGACTTTTAGAGAAATTAATCAAGTAGTGATTTTGTTGGTTAACAACATTTACTTTTAATAACCAACGTAACCTTTTTCTTACTATTTAGGAAAATGGGGAATTCTAGGGTGCCGCTACGTTAGGTGCCGCTAATACCACATTATGTGGTATTACCACACAATGTGTGTCACATTAGGTGGTATAAATACCATAGAATGTGACACATATTGCGTGGTAATACCACCTAATTTGGAATAAATACTACATGATGTGGGGGTCATATTAAACATATGGGGTTAATACTATGTAATGTGATCATGTACTGTCACATGTGGAGATCATACCATACAATGTGATACACATTTTGTGGTAATACCACCTAATGTGGTATTAGTGGCACATAACGTAGCGGCACCCTAGAATTTTCCTAGGAAAATATAGAATCTTGCTTTTATAGAAACAAATTAATGACCTCGATAAGTAGAGGAGACACCCGATGGATCTAATGCATTAATTAACAATATACATAATCTATTTACTTGTATAGATCAAATTGAATTAAAAGACACATAATACAGAATAACATTCAGAAAATTAACACATTTCAAAACACCAATATTTCTTTTGATCGATCATGACCATTTCTGCTAGAATTGTTTTATTGATTTTACTTGTTTTTAATTCACAATTCCATTTGTACAGAATTTTTACTTTATGACATTTCTCCCTTCGTTCGAGTGTATGGTAGAGCTGAAAGATTAATAGGCACAGATTCCGTTCCACCTTCGAACGACCTAACAACTGGTGCTCAATCGAAAAACATTGTGATTTCACATAATGTTTCTGCAAGGATTTACCTACCTAAACTTCCCAATAAATTCCATAAAATCCCTCTTCTCGTTTATTTTCACGGTGGTGCATTTTTCACTGGATCCCCCTTTAACCAAGTATACCACAATCATTTGAACTCACTTGTTTCAAAAGCAAATGTGGTCGCTGTGTCGGTAAATTACCGATTAGCCCCCGAGCATCCTCTCCCCATTGGTTACGAAGATTCATGGGCTGCATTGAAATGGGTAATTTCTCAGTCCAAAGGCAATGCCACTGAGATGTGGCTTAAACAATGTGCTGATTTTGGACATGTTTATTTAGGTGGAGATAGTGCTGGTGGAAATATTGCACACAACATGGCCATGAGGGTTGGGTTGGATAATACGGACCAGAGTATTGTACTGGATGGGATGTTTCTAAATTCCCCATATTTTTGGGGAAAGAAACCAATTGGAGATGAGGATAACCCAAAATTCAGTGATTCGAAAAGAGTGATGGAGAGCATCTGGATTCATGCCTATCCAAACAAGGGTTTTGATGACCCTTTAGTGAACCCGGCTAAGGATCCGAATATTTCAAGCTTAGGGTGCAAAAGGGTATTGATAATTGAAGGTGGAGAAGACATTTTGAAGGATAGGGGATTTTATTATGAGAAGGCATTGACAAAAAGTAAGTGGAATGGTGTTGTGAAAGTTGTGGAGGTGGAAGGGGAAGGACATGATTTTGGTATAGGTGACAGCCAGAATGCAAAAAAAATGGTAAATCTTATTGCATCTTTTCTCAATCATCAGGGTGAAATGTAATATGTCTCTAAATATAGAGATTGTTTTATCTTATATAACATCATATATGTTTTATTGTTTATCTTATACTAGTATGCGCGGTGCTGTTTGCCCTGTTCGTTTTCTGACTTGTTTTGATGTATGTGCATTATGTTTTGCTATTTTTTATGGAATATTGATGTAATACAGTATATTGTTATTAAGCAAGCATAATGGCTTTTGTTTTTTATTTAATCAGATTTGTTGATATTGTTAAATTTGTATTCATTCTAAGTTGTGAGTTAATCGGAGTACTCGTATATTTTCTCACATAGTATATGTGTTGATTTCCTGAGTAGGGAGTGGCATGTATACAGGGATATAGTAGTCCTCATTTGTTGTTGAGTTTGGGATATATATACTAAATTCTGAGTTTGGGATATATACTAAATTTTGCATAACTTGTCACACATCGCATGACTTCGCTAGATCTTTGATTTGTAAGTCTACCAAATATACTCTAGTATATAACTTCCAATTTGATTAATTGCATATACTAATTCAACAAAATTGTATCTGCGAGCATTTACAGCTGATATTACGGCAACCATTCCGTTAGAAGAATCTGCGACAATAAACCTGAAATTCATCTGAAGCGTGTTTTAGTGTAGTTACTACTATATTTTGTGAAAAATTGTAGCTGAGTACATCTATTTATATATAGATATGTTATGGTCCTATTAAATGTTGGAGGATTAAATATTTTTTATGGAGCATTGATATATGTAATGTGTTGAAAGTGAATCTTTTCACTTGGAATTTGAGGGAAAATTATTTTGTTCAGGAGATTTCGTTTTAGAATTTTTTAAATCAGTTTCTTAGGTAAGTTATTTTATTGATTCGAAACTTGTTAAGAGTTCACATACAGTTCATAGCCTGGTTTGAGATACTAACTCCAGATGTTATTTATTGACCTTTAATGAACACTTGTTGGTCCCAAGTGGTCAGATGAGGTCTAGAGGGGGGGGGGGGTGAATAGACCTCTTAACTTTTTACAATTTTTAACTTTTAAAACCTTTTTGCTAACTTGAACAGACTAAGCTGTTATCAACAGTAGGTTTCTCGGCTGATCGCGAACAAATCTTTGAACAGCTTCGTAGACCACTAAACTGACAGTTACTTAGCTGATTTCGTCAAAATCAGTTTTAATACTTAGAGTACTTGCAGCGGATTTTCAAAGTGTTTTTCACAAGTATTCTCAGTAGTTTGAAAAATGTTTCCCCGGTTTTATAAACTCCTTTTAAATCTTTTTCAAACAATTAAGTAAAGTGTTTTATGCAGTCTTGAAATATGCAAGTAAAAATGCAATTAAAAACACACAGAATTTTTATAGTGGTTATATGGATTTAAATATCCTTTAGTCCACTCTTCCAAGTCACAAAGATCTTGGGTTATACTAGAAACACACAGTAACCAGTATACTCTGCTTACGCCTAACAACAAATGAACAGGCCGTAAGTGCGCAGTAAGAAATCATAAAGAAATCCTACTCTCTGAAGTAATATCACTCACTAAGATGGATATCTACTTCTCACAACACTCTGTTTACAAAATCACTCAGAAGATGTATTTAGCTTTGTTCTTCAACTTCGCTTTTTGTCAACAAATGACTAAGCTGATGAGTGAGCTGTTCTTGAGACTTAAAGAGTTCTGCTTCGAAAATTCTCTCAGAAATTGTGTTGTTCATCTTTCTCTTCGTCTCTTTCAGCTATTTATATTTGAGGTTTGAAAAATGTCTGTTGAAGAGAGACAATATTCAAATTCCTCGAGTACTGGTCCTTAAAATCCGCGAACGGCTCTTTTGCAGTCTGTCCGTACTGTCAACAGTACTATTCTGCAGACAGCATTAAATGCACCCAGCTGATGCGAAGCATTTATTCAATCATTTGTCTTTAATATCCTTGTACTTCAGCATTTATTACTTCCAGGGACATTTATTACCGTTGGGAAGACTTTATGATCCTTTCCACTTGGCTGACGGAAGTGTAAGTCTGATGGCGAACTAGGCTGATCTCAAACTTGAACAAATCTGATTTGAGTCGGCTGATCTTCATCAGTCTGATATCTTTCATTCAGCAGATCAGAAGTCTTGGACCTTGGAGTTTTGACTCTTCTGATGTCTTCTTATACTTAGTCAAAATTCCTTCAAAAGGGATCATCAGCTAAGTTACTCCATACTTAGCGGATTTTGAAGTTTTGGAATGCATCAAAACCTCCCTTATAATTTTGTCTTCAGTGCCTTCATCTTCATCCTTATCCAACAATAAAAATCAAAACCCTGAACAGAAGGGCAGATCAATAGTTTCTTTTGTGTTACTAGTCCGATGGTGAATCAATATGTATTGCAGTCTTCAACTGACTGGCATTACTTAATATATATGCAGTAGGTGGATTTTTTAATTAGTATAAAGTTGATTGTAGAAGATTGGTAGTTTTATGATTTTCTACTTATGAAGGATTGAATTATTAATTATTGTATAAGATGGTTGATTTTGTCAATTTTAAATTTTCAAACTTCAAAAGTCAAGTTTATAATAGAGGCAGTGTTGCAAATATGTATTTTTTAAGATTTAGGAATTGTGTGTTTTGCATCTGTGAAGATGTATATTAATTGTTGGTAGTATTTTTTAAAGGGAAAGCTGCTATTTTGAGCCCATTTGGGTGGATTTTGTGTCGGATTTGCGTGTTTCGCGAAACCGAGACCACCCGAAACTTTTGTGTATGTCAAGAAAATTTTAATCTTCTCATGTTTCAGCTTAATTAAAATACAAACTGGTAAATTGTCACATTATCATATCATGGGAAGGGTAAAATGTCATATGTAAAAATGTCAGGGAGGTGGTCCGCAACTTTTGTAAAATCTGAGGGAAGTAAAGTGCTATTTCTCAAACTAAGATTACCTGAAGTTGAATTGATATAAGAACAAATTAACTTCTTTTTTAGTTCTCATTTGCCTTCCACTGGGCACACTCTATTCTAAAGATGCGTATACTATTTCACCAAGAGGTTGGTAAAATATCTATCCAAAGAAGCAAATGCAATTCTTCATTGGACATAACAAAGACATATATGAAATTAGCAAAACATGTTCAAAATACTTCACCGGATGCAATAAGATACAATAAATTACTGAAGAAATTAAATTTAAAAGCTGATAATATATATATATATTAAATCTTAACACACTAACTGTTGGTCCCAAGTGGTCAGAAGAGGTTTAGAGGGGAGGGGGGGTGAATAAACCTCTTTAAAAATTTTCTTCAAGTTTAACTTTAAAACTTTAACTCTTAACTGAACAGACTAAGCTGATCAGATTAGTTATTAACAGTTCTGTTCGCGAACAAATCTTTGAACAGCCTTGTTGACCACTCGTCTGATTATTACTTAGCTGATTTTGCTAAAATCAGTTTTAATACTTAGAGTACTTGCAGCGGATTTTCAAAGTGTTTTTCACAAGTAGTCTTAGTAGTTTGAAAAATGTTTCCCCAGTTTTATAAACTCCTTTTTAACTCTTTTTCAAACAGTTAACTTAGATGTGTTTTTATGCAAACAGAAGATATGCAGATTTAAAAGCAATGTAAAAACACAAGTAATTTTTATAGTGGTTATATGGATTTGAATATCCTTTAGTCCACTCTTCCAAGTCACACAGATCTTGGGTTATACTATAATCACACAGTTTACAGTATACTCTGCTTGCGTCGAACAACAAATGAAACGACCACAAGTTCGCAATAGGAAATCACACAGAAGACCTATTCTCTGAAGTTTGATCACTCACAAAGATGGATCACAACTCCGCACAACACTCTTGTTTACAAAATCACTCAGAAGATGTATTTTTCTTGATTCTTCAACTCTGCTTTCGTCAACAAATGACTCAGCTGATGAGTGAGCTGTTCTTGAGACTTAAAGAATATTGCTTCGGAAATTTCTCTCAGAAAGTGTGTTGCTACTTTCTTCTTCGTCTCTTTCAGCTATTTATACTTGAGGATAGAAAAATGTCCGTTGAAGAAAGACAAGTTTCAAATTCCTCGAGTACTGGTCCTTAAAATCCGCGAACGGCTCTTTTGCAGTCTGTCCGTACTATGAACAGTACTATTCTGCAGGCAGCATTAAATGCACCCAGCTGATGCGAAGCATTTCTTCAATCATTTGTCTTTAATAACCTTGTACTTCAGCATTTATTACTCCAAGGGGCATTTATTACCGTTGGGAACGCTTCATGATCTTCTTCACTTGGCTGACGAAAGTACAAGTCTAATGGCGAACTCGGCTGATCTCAAACTTGAACAAATCTGATTTGAGTCGGCTGATCTTCATCAGTCTGATAACTTTACTTCAGCAGATCAGAAGTCTTGGACCTTGAAACTTTTGACTCTTCTGATGTCTTCTTTACTTAGTCAAAATTTCTTCTAAGGGATCATCAGCTAAGTTACTCCATACTTAGCCAATCTTTGAAGTTTTGGAATCCTTCAAAACCTCCCTTTACAAATTGTCTTCAGAGCCTTCATCTTCATCCTTATCCAACAATTTCCCCCTTTTTGATGATGACAAAACTTCAGCTAAGTACCTGTTAAATACCTAAGCTAAAGAATGTAATCCTCAAAATTTTCTGAGATAGAAAAAGTTTATTGGATTGAACTTGACTTTTCATTAATATTGAAGAATATTACAATGCAAGTTCATCAGATGAGATTTCTGAAGAAATAGATAAAGTAAACTGATTACAATGATATTTCAAGTTCTAACTATCAGCTTCTTCATCTGATCCTTCAAGCTCTTCTACATACTCATAAGATGACTCTTCGTCATCTTCTTCTTCTTCATCAGCTTCTTCTTCCAAGATTGCTTTGGCAGCTTCCATCTTTTCTTTAAGTTGCTGTTCTCTGATCAGCTCCATTGCTTTCTTGGCAGATTCAGTCTCCTTGTACTTGGTAGTTTCTTTTTCAATCTTTTCTTCTTCTTCTACCTTTCCAGGATTTTCTTCAGTCTTGTCAGCAGTGTCTTCAGTTTCCTTGGCTTCAATAGTTGCTTCAGCAGTTTCCTTAGCTGTTTCTTCAGTTTCTTCAGCAGCAGGTTCCTTAGCTGTTTCTTCTGTTTCTTCAGCAGCAGGTTCCTTAGCTGTTTCTTCTTCAACAGCAGGTTCCTTAGCTGTTTCTTCCCTTTTATCTTCCCCCTTTTTGTCATCATCAGTTTTGATGACATCAGAAGGTGCAACAACAGGGTTGAGCGCAACTGTTGGAATCTTCACTCCAGCACACAAAGCCTTGAGATTCTGATTGACAACATCGTGACTAGCTGTAAGATGATGAATATCAGTGCTGATGATGTCAGTCTTGTCATTGAAGTAGTCAATATTCATGTTTACAGTTGCAATTTCGGCTTGAACAGCTTGTACAACACTTCCTACTTCATGCAACATCCCTAAATTGACCTCCTTCTCCTCTTCACTGACTTTAATGAAGGTTGCAGTCAGATCAGCGATCTTGTGTTCAGCTCTTGTAAGGGCAGCATGAAGATGATTAACATCACTCTTCACATCCTCCACATTTCTGTTCATGTCATTTAAGCTGTTCACTAACTGCAATGAATGATCTTGAGGAATAGGAATACTTGTGATTTCAGTCTTGATAATCTTTTCTGTAGACTGTTGCACAGATTCCAGCTGAAGTTTATTTGACTCTGTCAATTCTTCCTTTAGTTCAGTCTTCAGCTCCTCCTTCACCTTCATCAGCTGTTGCTTGTGCTTGTCTTCCAGTTCCTTTAGTTGGTTTTCCATCAGCATCTGGATTGCTTCCATCAGTGATGAATGTTTATCAGCTGATGAAGCAGAAGCATCAGCACCAGCTTCCTTCTCTTCAGTCGCCTGTTGAACAGGGACTTCTTCCATGTCCGTCATCTGATGATCTTCAGACGTCTTAGCTTGCCATTCAATAGCTAAGGGTTCATCAGTAGCCTTTTCAGCAGACTTGTCTTCAGTCTGATCAGTAGACTTATCAGCATTTTGATCAGCAGGCTTGTCAGCAGGTTGATCAGCAAGCTTGTCTTCAATCTGATCAGCAGACTTGACTTCAGGCTTGTCCGCAGTTTTAGGTTCATCAGTAACATCATCATAGAACAGATTAGTGACGGTTCCATCATCATTGAAGCATGTTGTCTGTCTAATCTGTCGTACAATAATCCAAGGGTTGACAAAAGCATTGTTTCCCTTAGGGACTTCATAGAATGGTTGCACTTCCTTGCCGAAAATGATTTGCTGAATACTTGGCAGCAGTGGCAAGTCACTTGAACAGCCTTGCTGAAATTTTTTGACTTTTTAGCCCATCTCTTCAGGGCAGCCATAGTAGCAAATTTAATTGCTCTTTCTTCAGCATCTTCAGACTTTTTCTTTTTATCAGGCAGGGTGCTTTTGATTTTCTTGGCCTCCTCCAATGCAAAACCTTTTGCATAACTATGCATTACATCTCTTACATAGCTGGGATCCAGGGCCTTTTGAATGGAGTTTGTCTTCAGCCAAGTCAGAACCCAACGTTCTTCATCAACCAACTCCTTCATGCTTTGAAGTTCTGCTATTGACTTATTCAACCTGTTGTCTCTCCAACTGATATATCTTGGTTTCTCCTGGTTGAACAGAGTCCTTAACATTAGCTTTTGATCATAGTAAGCTAAGGACTTCTCAAACTTCTTGAAAAGCTCCTTATCAGCATATACTATTTCAAAGGCTTTTCTGACTTCAAACTTATCCTTGGACTTGACTTTGGGGGCAGGCAGTAAGATCTTTTTCTTGTCTTCTTCTTCATTCTTGCCTTCTCCAATCTTGATGCCACCTCCATGGACAGGTCCATAGGCATCAGTCTTGCTCTTTTCAATCACCATAGCCAGTTCAGCATCTTCAGCAGCTTTTCTCTCTGCTTCAGTCATTCTTCTCCTGGCTTCATCCTTTTCAGCTTGAGCCTTACTTAGCTCAAGTGCTTTCTTCTCTTCCATTTCATCTTGTTTCCTTTGTTCAGCCTCCTCCCTTGCTTTCTTGTCAGCTTTGGAAACTTTCTTTTTCTTCAGCACAAATTTTCTTTTACCTTTATCAGCAGGGGCTGGTCCAACAGATGATATGGGATCAGCAGCTATAGGATGTATGATTTGAACATCTGGATCTTCTTGAGGTTGAGCAGCCTCAGCAGTTGGTGCAGATTGAGTAATCCGTTGCTCATCAGCTTTGTCAGCAGTAGAAGCTTCAACAGCTTCAACTGGTCTTTCAGCAGATTCTGGACTTGATCTCACCAAGTCCACCAACTCAGTATCTTTATCTATGAAGGACATCTGCTTCCTTGCAGACTTCTTGGTTCTTCCTCCACGGTAGGTAGAAGCAGTTGTATCTCTCTGTTGGCTCCTCGTTCTTTTAGAGACACTTTCAGCAGGCTTCTCTGCTGATGGAGTTCTTGATGGTGATGCAGGGGATCCAGTCCTTACATCAGCAATTATGTTCTCAATGATCTTAGTGGCTTCAGTAGAAGTCACTTTCTCCATCTGCTTTGCTTCTTTCTTTTTAGGCTCATCAGCAGCCTTCTTCTTTTTAGTCTCAACAGCCAGGCTAGCTGTTTTGACTAATCTTCTTGGTCTTTTGGCAGGGACTTCCTTCTGTCCCTCATCATCAGCTTCCTCAGGCTCATCAGCCTTCCTCTTCAGAACCGGCGGGTATTTGTTCATGGCCTTAGACTTGTGAATCTCCTTGCCATTCGTCATAGTACAACCCAGTTTAGATAGCAGGTAACTGATTGTAATCCTGTGGTTGGTGTGAGGACCCTTTCCTTTCTTATCATCCAGGAAATCAGCTAAGATGTACCATACTATGATGGACCAGTTGACTTCCATTCCATAGTAAATGGCAGCCATGATGCTGAATCTTTTCATCGTAACAGCATCCAAAGAAAAAGTGCAATTTTCAATCAGTTTTGATACCATATCAGCCATCCGCTGATATTCATCCCTCAGTTGCTTTTTCCTTATGTTTCCAGAAAACACTTCTCCCTCTTTGGCGCAGATCGCCCAGAACTGTTGGTGCTTGTCCTCCGTCAGTATGGTGACGTCATGTCTTCCATGGTTAGGAAGCCCAAACTTCTCATGAAGAACAGCAGGGGTGATGGTGATAGACTTGTCTCCCACTGTAGCCTCAATCTCCAGTGAGTTGTAGTCAGCTTTCGCTGTGTTGTAATACTCCATCACTTGGTCAGTCCAGATAACTCCTTCGTGGTATTCCATGAAATTCACCAGCGAAGCAGCTTTGAACTTTTCGAGCAGTTCCTTCATCAGATCCGTACCGGATTGGTAGTACGAACCATACACGAGATACATTCCTTCAGCAGCCATTTCAGATCTGTAGGAGTTAGAAAGAAAACGGAGAGAGTTTTTGCAGAAAATTGCTCAAAAATTCTCACAAGTACTTTTGAAATTTTAGGGTGCGTAAAGAATGACTCGACTGATCAGATGAGAATTTATAGAGTTGGGGTATGTCGGTTTCCGTGATATCCGCCAACCGTTAGATTCATTTTTCTGTCAGTGATGATCGTGTGGCTTCTGTTACGACCTTTCAAATTCAAAAGATATTTTAATGAAGAGCGGGAATATGTACCGCCCGACATTTATTTATAAAAGCATGTTTTGAATAAAACGTTTTTAAGTAGCTCGCTTTTTATTTAAGTAATCAGATGAGTATAATAAACACTTATCTGATGGACTACTGTCCTGATGACAATGCTGTTATCAGAGAATGCCAATAGCTGATAACCTTCCTCAGCTGTTTGTCAATCCAGCTAGATAAAATAGTCTTGATCTTCGATAGTTGAGTCTTCTGTTGAAAACATAACTTCAACTAACTGTCATTAACAAATTTCATCTTTAATTCAGAAGTACCGCTAGTCTTACACGTTCCCCCTGAGTTTAAGAATTCATAAGTTAACTAGTCTGTTGAAAGTTAATCCTTTTAAATTTTCAAACTTCAAAAGTCAAGTTTATAATAGAGGCAGTGTTGCAAATATGTATTTTTTAAGATTTAGGAATTGTGTGTTTTGCATCTGTGAAGATGTATATTAATTGTTGGTAGTATTTTTTAAAGGGAAAGCTGCTATTTTGAGCCCATTTGGGTGGATTTTGTGTCGGATTTGCGTGTTTCGCGAAACCGAGACCACCCGAAACTTTTGTGTATGTCAAGAAAATTTTAATCTTCTCATGTTTCAGCTTAATTAAAATACAAACTGGTAAATTGTCACATTATCATATCATGGGAAGGGTAAAATGTCATATGTAAAAATGTCAGGGAGGTGGTCCGCAACTTTTGTAAAATCTGAGGGAAGTAAAGTGCTCTTTCTCAAACTAAGATTACCTGAAGTTGAATTGATATAAGAACAAATTAACTTCTTTTTTAGTTCTCATTTGCCTTCCACTGGGCACACTCTATTCTAAAGATGCGTATACTATTTCACCAAGAGGTTGGTAAAATATCTATCCAAAGAAGCAAATGCAATTCTTCATTGGACATAACAAAGACATATATGAAATTAGCAAAACATGTTCAAAATACTTCACCGGATGCAATAAGATACAATAAATTACTGAAGAAATTAAATTTAAAAGCTGATAATATATATATATTAAATCTTAACACACTAACTGTTGGTCCCAAGTGGTCAGAAGAGGTTTAGAGGGGAGGGGGGGTGAATAAACCTCTTTAAAAATTTTCTTCAAGTTTAACTTTAAAACTTTAACTCTTAACTGAACAGACTAAGCTGATCAGATTAGTTATTAACAGTTCTGTTCGCGAACAAATCTTTGAACAGCCTTGTTGACCACTCGTCTGATTATTACTTAGCTGATTTTGCTAAAATCAGTTTTAATACTTAGAGTACTTGCAGCGGATTTTCAAAGTGTTTTTCACAAGTAGTCTTAGTAGTTTGAAAAATGTTTCCCCAGTTTTATAAACTCCTTTTTAACTCTTTTTCAAACAGTTAACTTAGATGTGTTTTTATGCAAACAGAAGATATGCAGATTTAAAAGCAATGTAAAAACACAAGTAATTTTTATAGTGGTTATATGGATTTGAATATCCTTTAGTCCACTCTTCCAAGTCACACAGATCTTGGGTTATACTATAATCACACAGTTTACAGTATACTCTGCTTGCGTCGAACAACAAATGAAACGACCACAAGTTCGCAATAGGAAATCACACAGAAGACCTATTCTCTGAAGTTTGATCACTCACAAAGATGGATCACAACTCCGCACAACACTCTTGTTTACAAAATCACTCAGAAGATGTATTTTTCTTGATTCTTCAACTCTGCTTTCGTCAACAAATGACTCAGCTGATGAGTGAGCTGTTCTTGAGACTTAAAGAATATTGCTTCGGAAATTTCTCTCAGAAAGTGTGTTGCTACTTTCTTCTTCGTCTCTTTCAGCTATTTATACTTGAGGATAGAAAAATGTCCGTTGAAGAAAGACAAGTTTCAAATTCCTCGAGTACTGGTCCTTAAAATCCGCGAACGGCTCTTTTGCAGTCTGTCCGTACTATGAACAGTACTATTCTGCAGGCAGCATTAAATGCACCCAGCTGATGCGAAGCATTTCTTCAATCATTTGTCTTTAATAACCTTGTACTTCAGCATTTAGTACTTCAAGGGGCATTTATTACCGTTGGGAACGCTTCATGATCTTCTTCACTTGGCTGACGAAAGTACAAGTCTGATGGCGAACTCGGCTGATCTCAAACTTGAACAAATTTGATTTGAGTCGGCTGATCTTCATCAGTCTGATAACTTTACTTCAGCAGATCAGAAGTCTTGGACCTTGAAACTTTTGACTCTTCTGATGTCTTCTTTACTTAGTCAAAATTTCTTCTAAGGGATCATCAGCTAAGTTACTCCATACTTAGCCAATCTTTGAAGTTTTGGAATCCTTCAAAACCTCCCTTTACAAATTGTCTTCAGAGCCTTCATCTTCATCCTTATCCAACAATTAAATCTTAACACACTAACAATAAGTAGTTGTCATAAGATCCCATTGTTAAACAAAACTAAGTGAGATGTACCTGAGTTTTCAGCGGCCCTAAGCTAACTTTGAATTTGTGGCCCTTCATATAAAAAATTCTTGCGATGTAAAATACATTTATAATACGAGACATAATTTTATTAAATAAGAATTAATTGCGTTCGCGAATACAATATAAACAATTAAACTCTTAATAAAATATTATTACTTAAATATTACTCTCCTAGCATTTTTTAAAGCAAAATCACTAATTACGCTTGCATAATCAATCTTCTTTACCATATTATTTTCAATCGACATTTTTATTGCTAGTAATAAACTTATCATGTGCAACTGCTTGAGATTGAATAAGTTCTTCAACTCGTTGTTTTCTTTTCTTTTCTCATGTCCAGACATGTGTTTTCTAGGACCCATGGTTAACTTAGCAATCGAATTTCAAAAGCACAATTCACATACAAATTCTAAAAGTAGCACTTAAGCAAGCCCAACAACATTTAAAGGAAAAAGATCAAGTCCTTACCCGAAGACTATAAAGAGTGAAGATTAAGCTTGAAGATGTCTTATGCCCGTCCTGTGTTTCAATATTTTTGCAATTAGGATTTGCAATATGCTTGTTTAGATTTATCCCCAATTTTTGCAATTTGTTTGCTTAGATTTATTTCTACAATCCACTAATTTTTCTTCTTACTTTTAAGTAGAAGGGTCTTTTTTTGTAAATACTTCTTGTCAAATTTTCATATATATTTTTACACGGCAGCTGACAGCAATGTCTTATGTTTTCCTAACCTAGTCATTTTAAAATAAAATAGGCCCACTTAACTTTTACTCCTACAAGAAACCCAATCAAGTATAATTACAAATTAGGCTCATATAGCACCTCTTATTCTTCCTCAATTTTGCCGACCTGCAACTCTATTCCTCCATTGATATTTTACGAGCTTTCTTCATAATTCATTAATTAAAATTCTTTTTCCACAATATTAATTCGAAAATCAGCCTCTTATACAACATTATTAGCCTATTTCTTCATAATTTTTTAAAAATATATAGTTTTATATATATATATATATATATATATATATATATATATATATATATATATATAATAGTAAAAAAAATCGGAGGCCCTCCGGGATCGGTGGCCCTAAGCGGCCGCATACGCGGCTTACGCTCAGGGCCGGCCCTGATGTATGATAGATACTCATACATTTCCATGAACGCTATATTACAACAATTACAAACAAAAGTTTAAAGTTTTTTCACACAGTTTAAAATTGAAAAAAATCATAAAACTTTTCCAGCATATATGCAAAATTCATTTATCTGAAGCTGGCGAGATAACAACTTCCTCTTCAGATGGACTTTTTATTGTTCTTGTGCGATACTGCCCAGCTCCATCCTGGATATATCCTGGTGTGTTCACAGCAATTGTAGGAGTTGTGTTTTGAACGTCTTTTTCCAAAGCCAAGCTGATTTCTTGAAGCTAATTCGTGCCTTCTAATTTTTGCCCAGAATATCGTGTTCGATCTTGTCGCATTGATATGTTCAACATCAATACTGGTACCTTGTATCAATTCCAAGAGTATCCAGTGAAAATAAGGTTCATAAATGTGCAAAAGTTCAATCATCTATCCTAATAATCAGCTCACTATGGTTTTATTAATTTTGCATAAAAGCTATGTATCTTCAAGTTCAAGTATTCTCAAAGCAAATAGTTTAGCGAGTCTAATGTTAATCTAAATTTCAATCACATGTCATCCTTTTAAGGTGCAAATACTTAAAAAAATAAAATTTAATTTTATACAGACTCAAACTTGAAATGCCATGCAATTATGAACCAACACCCATACATATTAACAATATATATTTATTTTGTCTGATATCTTCATCACTTAAAATTCTAAATTTAAACATATGATCCAATGAACTAAATAGATCAGTAAAATATAATAATATAAATGCAGTCTCCCAAAAGAATATTTGTGTACCTTTTCATAAGACTCCATACTCTTTCTACCAGTTTGTTGGACAATCTTCTCTGCCAGTTCACCAAAAACTATGGGCCTGTTTGTTTGGTCTTTGGGAGAGTAGTTTGGGAAAGTGGTAGAGGTTTGAGAAATAATCTCGATTTGTGTAATGTTGTTTGTTTGGATTTTGGAAAAGTGGTTTGGGAAATAATGAATATGTAGGTTATTTTGATAGGGTTAGGTTGTAGAGATTTAATTAATTAAATGTAAGACTTTATGTCAAATCAGTTAGTAATATATGATTGATTGGTTTGATTAAAGTTGATATATATATTATAGAGGAAATTGCACTTTTTATACCAAACATTTACCTACTTTATACATTTCATACCACACCTTTTATAATTGCACATTTCATACCAAAATCAATCAACCTTTTTCAATTTACATACCACCGTTAAATTTTGGACGGAACTGGACATGTGCGCCGCACGTGTCCGTTAACTCTCAAAAAAAAAAAAAAAAAAAAGAGTTCTGAATTTCACTTTTCATACCAAACCTTTACCTACATTATACATTTCATACCACACCTTTCAGAATGACACATTTCATACCAAAATCAATCAACCTTTTTCAATTTTCATACCGACGTTAAATCACAAAAAAAAAAAAAAAAAAAAAAAACTCGCGGGCACTCTACTACCACATATGCTATTCTTAATTTGAGGAAACTGTAAAAAATCATATGATAGATGACATTCCCGTTTCTTTTTCGAAAAGGTAAGTATCTCAGGTTCGTAACTTTTTTATAATTAACCCCTTGCCCCCTAAAATGATCCAATTTTACCCTTGAGTGTTATTAGTACTGATAAATATGTAAAAAATTGAAATAATTTTTAAATTTATGGGCAATTATAAATTATATCAATTAATGAATATGATGATTTTGAATTGAAACAGTAGTATCACATAGGGTCTTCTCAATTTGAGGAAAATGTAATAAATCATATGATCGATAACATTCCTGCTTCTTTTTCGAAAGGGTACAAAATATAATAAAATACGGTCTTCTCTATCTATGAAAATCATACACAATCATAATTTTGTAATTTTTCTGCCAAATTTTTAAGTATAATTCAATTACAAAAAAAACCCCTCGTGTTTTTCACTTTCTTATAATTAATCCCTTGCCCCTTAAAAACCCCTTTATTATTGCAAATACCCCCCTGTACAATTGCAAATACCCCTGTACAATTGCAAATACTCCCCTGAGGGTTTTTTTTTTTTGTCACAACCAATACGTGGGGTGTATTTTTGTAAGTAGGCCTTTTCGAATTTACGGTTTTCTCAAATTGAGAAGACCCTATGTGGTACTACTGTTTCAATTCAAAATCATCATATTCATTAATTGATATAATTTATAATTGCCCATAAATTTAAAAATTATTTCAATTTTTTACATATTTATTAGTACTAATAACACCCAAGGGTAAAATTGGATCATTTTAGGGGGCAAAGGGTTAATATTATAAAAAAGTGACGAACCTGAGATACTTACCCTTTCGAAAATGAAACGGGAATGTCATCTATCATATGATTTTTTACAGTTTCCTCAAATTAAGAATAGCATATGTGGTAGTACAGTGCCCGCGAGGTTTTTTTTTTTTTTGTGATTTAACGTCGGTATGAAAATTGAAAAAGGTTGATTGATTTGGTATGAAATGTGTCATTCTAAAAGGTGTGGTATGCAATGTATAAAGTAGGTAAAGGTTTGGTATGAAAAGTGAAATTCAGAACTCTTTTTTTTTTTTTTTTTAAGAGTTAACGGACACGTGCGGCGCACGTGTCCAGTTCCGTCCAAAATTTAACGGTGGTATGTAAATTGAAAAAGGTTGATTGATTTTGGTATGAAATGTGCAATTATGAAAGGTGTGGTATGAAATGTATAAAGTAGGTAAATGTTTGGTATAAAAAGTGCAATTCCCTCGTATATTATATGTAATATATATATATATATATATATATATATATATATATATATATAGAATGGCTGTGAGAGGAGAGAGGGATGGTGGGACCGTGGGAAGCGTGATGAGTGAGAAGTGAGGAGAGAGGAGAGAGGAAAACTAGTAGATAGTAGAGTAGGCTTATAAAAAATACCTACTTTATGAAATTTCAGTCCATCTTTGAAACTTGTTTCTGAAATATTCTAGCAAAGGAAAATATTTCAGAAACAAGTGGACTTGTTTGTTCCGCATTTGGGAAAGGTGAAATTTTTTTTCCAAATGCGAGACAAACAGGCCCTATGACATCCAATGGCCCACTATTGTCGAAAATATTAACAGACAATTTGTGCCTAAATACAATATAACCACAGACGTTAAGAATAAAACAATACTTGTATTTTATAACATAGTAATATAAGAATATAACCTAGGTATGGCAACAACTTGCTTGGAACAGTTAGTGCGTACATAAGTATGATCCACTTTTGCATCTACACCTCCCAAACAGTGATTGCAAGCCATATAGTAGAATTTCTGGGAAGAGTCAGTGATTGCTATTTTGACTCGCACTAAAAATTTGTCCACCTGATGAGATTTATAAAATTAAATGTCGGGAAATAAAGCTGTGGATATATATACATATAAAAAAATCTATGATATATGAGTACCTTTTTGATAGAAACGACATCAGCCAAAGATGTGATCTTTATCAGATGTAATAGTTATAGAATCATCATGAGGTAATACTTTTTGTCGGCCACTGCATCACCAATCAGTTTGAGATTATTAGCTCTCCTACAAATAAATTACATTTGTGCATATTAAAAATATGTTTGTCATAATATAACAAATTGATAAAATAGTTACCAAGTCTTTAAGTTCTGTTCTTCTGGAATTTCAGAATCGATCACTATAGTAGTACTGGAAGTCGAATTCAACGACGACAGTCCTAAATTTCTAAAAATTTAATATTAGGAATGACATATTAATAATTTAAAAGTTGGAAAACTGTGTTCATAGTAAACTAAAATGATATTACCATAAAAAGAAGAAACACATAAGTTGGTAGCTTTAATTATCGGCATGATTTCTGCAGCCTCATCTATGAGTTTTCCCTCTGATTCTGTGATGCTATTCCGCAAAGACAATGCTATTGGCCTTTTGCTAAAAAATCAAATTCAGAAATATGCAAGTGTTAACAAATTAAAGTTGAAAAATATTGAAGGAATTGAAAGATTTAAGTTCCCTAACTCTTCATTTATGACCCCAAAATCCTGCACTAAATTATCGTTGCCTAGCTTACCAACAATGCGTCTTGGTCCCTTATCTATTCCAATAACCAAAACACCTGACAAAAATCAAAAGGTCAGTAACCAACACATTATAAAACGAAATCATAACTATTGAGCTAAAAATGCCTCAAAAAATGAAAAATAAACCTATGGCATCGCCTTGGATGGTAGGTTTTTGAAGATGAGCTAGAGAAACAAAATTTTATTTCAGACCGGTTCGTGGAATAGTTTGTTCAACAACTGGAGTGATTGACATCTGTGAAGTAAGAGTGCACTGATATGCATATCCATGCTTATTATATCCCTGATCCAACGGGCTGACCCTAGCATTCTTGACTAAGTATGTATGGTATAAAACCAAATTTTTTCAGTGGTTCAACATTAGCATCAAATACAGTTGGTACAACTTTTTTGGCTCTGTGTATTGTATAAGAAGAAACAACAATCAGCTATCCATGCTATATTAAATTGAACCAGGCACTAATATAACGTTATAATACATAACATACAAAAAATCTGATGCCTATTACCAATCATAAAAAAACTCCAACAAAAATAAAATAAATCGTTGAGACCAAAAAATACGGCTGCATGCAAGAAATTTAATTGTAAGCTATATTATTTAATTAAACAATAACAAAAAATAATGAATTGAACAAATTTTAGTACATTTCTAATAAAACAATGCATTCATAGATTTCACTATACATAAAGTCTGAAAAATTTAGAATTGGATTATAATCTACCAAATATTAATCTGAAGAACGAACCTTCTCATCCATTAATACAGTTCGCATATATTTAGTGCATCCAGATTTAGAAATGCAAGGCTCTGTCTTTTCACAGAGGACCACTTTCACTTGCCAACCTTTTTTTCCAGTCACAATAGTAGTAACATAAATATAGTTTGTAGAAGTCATCCTATTAAAAAAAAAAGTCACAAATGATTAGTCAAATTACGACTGCAGTCCATCATAATTCAAAGAGATACACAACATATACAGAATAAAAATGCAGCAGACAAGGACCACTCAAATATCTTCAAGTAATATGCAGTACAAAAGAAAAGTAAATAAACCTCCGGCAAGCTCAAAAGTTTCAGGAAAAACAATATTTTTCGTTAACCCCTGCTCTGAACCTTTCCCAGGAACAGGATGAATAAGTATTTTCACAGAATTGGCATTCCTTGCTCTCGACATCGCGACATAAAGCTGTCCATGAGAAAATACTGGCTGCCGAAGATAAATACCAACATAATCCAGTGTTTGACCTTGAGCTTTATTTATCGTCATTGCGAAACAAGGCCTCACTAGAAACTGCATTCTTTTAAAAGCAATACGACACTTTAATTTGTCAGTACATTCCAATGGAATTCGAGGAATGAAAACATGGTTTCCTTTAAATTCTCCAACTGCTATTTCTGCACCAATAAGATTATCCCCTAACTCTTTACATATCAATCTTGTTCCATTACAAAGTCCCTCAACTGGATTTAGATTTCGCAGGAGCATGATAGGACTGTTGACTTTAAGCTTCAATAAATGCGGTGGAAGCCCACTTACTGATATACTATTTAAATAATCCTCGTACTCACCTTGTTGCATTGAGTCCACAGTATTATTAAAACTAACGTATTCCTTCATCTCCCCAAGATACTTTTCCATAAGCATATCATTAATTTCATCAACACTGTCATTTTTAGGAGTGAGAATAGCTATATTAATAAAAGAGTAAGGGTCCATTCCCAACTCTGTCAATGAGGGGAACACGTAATCAATTATCATGTTCAAAGATTCTTCGATATTTACAAACAGTATATATAAATGTTGAGGAATAGCAATATTGTCATCAAACAGAACCGGATCTTCACCATTTCCGACTCTCATCAAATACGCAACAAAATCAGGATCTTCTCTAGCGCGCATATTTTCATGCAACTGAAACTTTGTTACAAATGGCCAAATCAATGATGAACTAACAATGCTTGCCTGTATCATAGCTTCTCTCCCTCCACGAACAACGATAGGTAATGTTTGTCTAAAATCACCACCAACACAACTTTACCACCAAATAAAATTTTACGCTTGCATAAGTCTTGTAGCATACCATCCAATGACTCAATAGTATAACGATTAGCCATAGTTGCTTCACCCCAAACAATAAGTTCAGCAGCCATTATCATATTTGCCAGGCTGCTTATCCACAGATTTGTCATCAACATTTAATGGCAGTTTGAACCTGGAATGAGATGTACGTCCCCCGGGCAACAAAGAAGTTGCAATAGCCAGCGCTATATTATTTCGTAAGCGAACAAAAGCTAAAAAAGCACGATATAAGAAAGTCTTCCCTGTCCCACCAGGCCCATCAACGAAAAAAGCTCCACCTCTTTTCGAAATAATTCTCGATACAATCTTATCATATGAAATCCTCTGATGAGTATTGAGACGTCCAATTGACAGACGATCGTCTTCCGAGACAGACATATTCTTTTCAAACTCATACTCCCGGCTAATTCTATCTCGCATGGAAAAATATGAAATAGGAAAATGCAACGAAAATTCAGAAAGTGATCTATCTATTGATACCATAAAGGCATCAACTGCAGTAATAGTTCTCCGAAGAACTTCTGAAAGTAAAAGAAGGCTCGATTGAGTAAAATCTTCAGACATAGAGACGTAATACTTATCCCATAGAAATTGTGGATTACCACAGATTCCATACACAAGAAGCAACGCAAATAATTTGCTAAGACTGCATGGCATCTGATAAAAAGCGGCCTCGGATAAACATTTATCTGCATAATCATCTTATTCGAGCAGGCCTCTAAACATAGCAGCTTCTCTAAACGAACCTATGGCTCCAGATGCTATAGTCTTGAGATAGTCAAATGAGGTCGGACACCTTACATGCATCAACAATAATCTCTCAAAATAGCGCTCGCCTTCGAAAGGACTCATGGTACAAAGTCTACCCACAATAGTTTGTTCTTTCCGCACACTCCATTTTTTTCTAGTACCATCCCACACAAAATACTCCGGGAAATCTTTGTACAACAATTTATTCCTACGAGCATCAGGATCGTGAGAATTCATCCAAAAGAATTCTGTCAACATAGTTTTTGAAGACAGAGGATTCCGTACCAACTGCTCTAATGATAGGTCCTGGCCAAATCGCAAAGGCTGGTGACCTGGTAAATGTACTGGTAAAGCAATAACAGGTGGATATATCTCTGACATCGGAAAAGCAAATATTCTCCACAAAGCTTCCGGAGCACATATTTAACGTGCATTTTGATAGGCCTAAATTTCATCATAAGAATCATCAATATTATTGGAGACCACATGATATGCAGCTTTGTCGTGACCTTTATAAATATACTTATATAAATATTTGACTAATTTGATATCCGAACATATTTCCACATTGATGTGACAGTCAAACTTAGCAAGCAAACGTGGACAGTGTGGAATTACCCATCTATTATCCAATGGAACATTACGCACCCGAACTGTTCGTCCATCATTCCTTCGCCTATAACATGGGTACGACCCTTGTCCATGCATAGTCACATCAGAATACTGTTTTGGATAATGATTCTTACACTGACCATCTTGCATACATACGTTAGTAGGATTTGCATCCCCACACGGACCATGCATCATATGACGAAGCACATATGATTTGAGCAGAGCATGCAAATCATCTGGTATCTCAGCAGAAATAATGTTATCATACACGTCCGCTGTAACAATCTTGTGTTGAGCACTGAGGCAGTCCTCGTTTTTTATACTCAACTGCGTATACATATGCAGCTACATCCCCGAACAATTTTTTCCTTACAACCTCATCCTTAAGTTCTTCCAATTTAGCTTTAAAAACCCGAGCTATCAAATCTGGTCTATCATGAGGCGACCGACAAGGAAGCAAGTTCTCCACAATTTCCTTCCAAGATGGATTACAAGTCATTGTCAAAAATAAGTCCGGCTTTCCAAATTTTTGAACCAAACTCATAGCATTGACGTATCTTTTCCTCATATCCCGCGGTCCACCAATGAATGAAGACGGAAGTAACACTCTTTTCCCAACATTACAAGGATTGCTTTCTCCATCAATACATAGCAAATCCAAAATCCCCTGATAAGATTCAATTCGAAATTGTTGTTGTGTCTGCTCAGATCTGTAATAATCAAACCGTGAAGTCTCCAATTTAATATAAGAGTCTATCCAAAATTGATGGCCCAACCTTCCAGAATGCAGCAGGTAAGATCTATCATTTTCCCGTATTTGCCCCTTGTAGCATGTAAATTCTCTACATGACATGTTGCTCTTAGAATGCTTGTTTGCCTGAACAAAACAACGCAAGACTTTGAATATAAACATACATCAGATATAAAGCAAAGAAAAGTATAATCCCAATTTCACATAAGCAACTGACCAAACTAAGAAACGTAGTAAGAAAAAAAACCTAAGAAATACAATACAAAAGGGAAAATGCGAAATACAACGGGAATGTATTGCCTAACTAAGTTCGAGACATTAGATGGAATCACAAAAGTAAGTTTCTAGGATAGTTGCCAAAAACCCTTTTGATTTCAAAATTTATGTTTCAAACCTAAAATTTTGAGAAAATGTACAATTGGAACTAAAACTGAAAATTAAGTATTCAAATCAAAATTATTATAATTTTTAGATTAAAATAATAAATTAAGATTAGGAAAATTATGAGCAAAGTTCCTGAAGTTTAATTCATAAATGCAACACGATATGAAAAGATAAATGCAAAATAAGTTGCAACAATACCATGTTCCTCATGAAGCAAAGCCTCATCTGCAGAACCAAAATTGGATGGATGAACCGCATCAAAACCCCTACAAGTTTCTTCTGCTTTTTAGACGTACACGTCTGATCAGCCTTTTTCTTCTTAGTTCCAGAATGCCACCCAGGTTCAACATATGGAAATAAGATTGGATATTGAAGAGAATCATAACAACTATAATAATATTTGATTTTGTGACTGCGAGAACCATCAGTATAAACATGAATATCACGCTCACGAGCAAGGTCTCCTTCACCCGTAACATTCCATACCACAGCCACCTCATCAACTGTGGGCAAGTTATACGTCCTCGAATCAAGACAAGGATTCGTTCTAAGCACAACATGTGCATCTTTCAGATTATCCCATGAACACAACCTCTTAAAAAACATGGAAAAAGGATTTGTGGACAACGACTGAACTATAAGATAACATCACTTCGTAAACCTCTTGCAGAAACTACCTCAGAATTCAATTGACCAACACTATCAAGGAAAAAAAGTTGTGGTAAGTCTCTAGTGTTAGGTGAACCATCAATGGGATTCATGTAATGAAACACCTGGCCAAAAACTTTCAAAGCGTATATGCCCTCCTTCACCCACCAAGATTCAGAATCAGTACTCATCCCAATGGATGTAAAAGCAAATGCATTGTTGTACGTTCGCCCCCTTCGCCTGAATTCACAGGCAATTTCTGATGTATCCGTAAAAAGAAAATGAAGGATGGCGCAAACCACCGGCTGAGGAAGACAAAATATGACCATTAGAGCAACAAAATGCAGCACCCTCCCGAAAAAACCTCTTTGCACCACAATACAGACACGGAACTGCAGCAAGAAGAATCCACGGAACAGTAGAAACTTCCCTCCTAGCAAATCGATCTACAAGACGACGTTTAGGCCCAACTTTACGTGAAGACACATGGAAGAGTACGTGATCTGCAATGAAGGAGAAATATGAGAAACTATAAGCTATTATTATGACAAAGAAACAATATCACACATAAATGAAGCTATAAACATTCATCCTCCATCACAACCGTCATACAAAAGCACAAATTCTCACCACTGCGCACACGGACAGAGGCTGAAGAACTTTGCCCAACCTCAAATGCACCACTAAAAGATGAAGGATAAGTATGAGTTGAGTCAACCATCCCTAATATCAAATGTCAGAACGAATTAGCCACGCAGATAGTTTAAAAGGACAGTTTGTATTTGTGTAATTTAAAAATGACTAAGTAGCTATGTTTTGCTATTTTAAAAAATTATAGTAGATTATACATATATATATATATATATATATATATATATATATATATATATATATATATATATATATATATATATATATACTAGGAAAGTGCACGTACGTTGTACGTGTCTAGTTAATTTCATGAGTGTTTTTCATAAATTAGAGTAAAATTAATTTTATTTCGTCATAAAATAGAGCAAATTATTTTGTTTTTACATACTTAATTCATTTTCACTGGTTTAACATGTTTTTAACCGATTTTATTCATTTTTACCAATCTAATATTTTTTTATTGTCAACCCAATTTTTATCAGTTATAACTTGTTTTCACTGCTTTTACGATATTGTCCTTTTATTTTTTCCGTTTTAAATTATTTTTCTACCAGTTTCACCTTATTTTCTCGATTAAACTTTATTTTTTTACTGATTTCGCTCATTTTTTCACATTTTTTTACCAGTTATAACACATTTTCACCTATTTCGAACATGTTTTCATTGCTTTCACATGTTATTTTCACCAATTTCACCTGAATTTTCATTGACTCGACACGTTTTCACCGATTTTATTTATTTTTATTCTTTCACCGATTTAACCTGTTTTTCACTGATGTTGTAGTTTCACCGTTTCATCATATTTTCACGAGTATCATTGATTTCACATGTATTTATCGATTTCATGGGCACCTTTTTTAGCGGTTTCACCCAGATTTTAATCAACTTCGCCAGTGTTCACCAATTTTACCCGAATTTTCATTGATTTCACACGTTTTCAATGATTTCCCCGATTTTTTTATTTCGATTTTACCATTTTTCATCAATTTCACTCATTTTTTCACGAAAAGAATTTCATAAAAATTCGAGGTTATGCATGTCTTGATATGATTGTATATTCTTTATATTTCTCTGTTCTAGCCAAAGTAAAATTTTGTAATTAGTTAAGTCATAAGAATTTTTTATTCTTTCATAGTAAGATGCAATTCAATTTTAATTTTTTTGTTACAAAATGGTATTTGAGAGAATTTAATATTAATTTTTTAGATTTAGAGTCTTTATGATTTATGTTGTAATAAATATTTAAATTAACATTTTCTCACTTTAATAAATATTGATGCTAAAAAATAATAATTTTTATATTTTTTTTTGGGCTATTAAAAATAAATAGTGTTTTCTTATGGTTCGTTTTTATCTATTACAAGAGAAGAATATTAAAATTACAAAAATTGATTTAAGAAAGATTTTTTCAATTTTAGGAGTTTATGTAGGAGAGTTATATATAATAAAACTTCATGTCTAATTATATCTCTTCTATTACTTTTAGTTTCTTATATTTATCATTTAATTAAATATCATTTTAGGGGCATTTTAGTCTCTACAAAAAAGTTAAGAAATATTCATGCTTTTATTTATTTATTTATATATATATATATATATATATATATATATATATATATATATATATATATATATATATATATATATATATATATATAGGTAATCTTATTGGAATCGAAGGATACGAATCCTGAATTCTTACTCGGAATCTCCATGGATAACCCGCAAGAATTCAAACGCCATTTTGACCGAACACCGTGGTTAAATCACCGACTTTTTCATCTTCGAAAACTCACGTTTTGGTGCTCCCGGTGGAGACTAAATCACAGACGGACGTAGCCTAAATTCCACGATCTAAATACCAAAATTAGTATGATAATATATGCCCATAAATCATCAGAAATTATGCCCCAGTTATGTGCCTCATAAATATATATATGCCTTTATATATTTCATTGGAAGAAGAGAAAAAAAGAAGAAGTCCCACAAAGGGACCTAAGAGGGACTTCTCTGTTGAACAGAGGCAAAAAAGGGTGGGAAAGCCGTTTGCTTTCCACCCATTTAATAAGTGGGAGTTAACCTCCCTCCCACTAAGTGGGGGGTTAACTCCTTAGTGGGGAGTACTCCCTCCTATTTTCTCTTCACTCAAATAATCCGATTCGAATCGGATCGGATTGAGTTAGTCCGAAATGGACGGACCCGTTTAAATCCAACAAATCTCCAACCAGTGATAAGGTTATTTTAAATCTCAATTCTTAAATTTTAACATTGTGAAAACACTATAAATGGACATCGATCTGATCTAGGTAGGAGCTCTGAACATATTAATTTGGATACAATCATAGGAAGTCATAGGAAGTCATAATGTTCAGTAGCAAGATTAGAGGCAATCAGACTCTTTCTTGCCTATGCTGCTCACAAGAATTTCACAGTCTATCAGATGGATGTGAAATCAGCTTTTCTCAATGGAGAATTGCAAGAAGAAGTTTATGTTGAACAACATCCTGGATTTGAAGTTTATCAAGAAGGAGACAAGGTGTATCGTCTGAAGAAAGCTCTCTATAGACTGAAACAGGCTCCAAGAGCATGGTATGATACTTTATCTGACTTTCTTTTAATTAAAGGATTTCGCAAAGGTAAAGTTGACAAGACCTTGTTCAATATTGAATTGGAAGAACATATTTTGCTTGTGCAAATTTATGTGGACGATATTATTTTTGGTTCAACTAACCAACAGATGTGTGATAAGTTCTCAAAGCTGATGCAGAACAAGTTTGAAATGAGCATGATGGGAGAACTTAATTATTTTCTTGGATTGCAAGTTAGACAGTTGCCTGATGGAATTTTCATCAGCCAAGCAAAATACACAAAGGATCTGTTCAAGAAATTTGGTATGGAAACTAGCTCTACTGCTACTATTCCAATGTCTACAAGTCTTCGTTTGGATAAAGATGAAGATGGCAAATCAGTAGACATAACCAAATACAGAGGCATTATTGGGTCACTGTTATATCTAACAGCAAGCAGACCTGATATCATGTACTATGTTGGGGTATGTGCAAGATTCCAATCAAATCCAAAAGAATCTCATCTCTTAGCTGCCAAGAGAATACTGAAATATATTAAAGGCACTCAAGAATTGGGATTGTGGTACCCTAGGGAATCTGGATTCGAGCTTATTGGATATTCAGATTCTGACCTTGCTGGCTGCAAGATTGATAGAAAAAGCACAACAGGTGCCTGCCAATTTTTAGGTAGTCGTCTGATCTCATGGATGAGTAAGAAACAGACTTCAGTATCCATATCAACTGCTGAAGCTGAATATATAGCTGCTGGAGCTTGCTGTGCACAAATCTTATGGTTGAAGCATCAACTGGAAGACTAAAATATCAAAATCAGTGGAATACCAATCTAATGTGACAATACAAGTGCAATCAGCCTTACTCAGAATACTACAAGTCATTCAAGGACTAAGCATATTGAGATCAAGCATCACTTTATTAGAGATCATGTGGAGAAAGGAGAAGTCATGATTGAATATGTGTTTACTGAAAATCAGATTGCTGACATCTTCACAAAACCTTTAAGTGAGACAAGGTTTTCAACTCTAAGAGCTGAACTAGGTTTATTAAAATTGGATGCATAAGCTGAGGGGGAACTTATCAGAAGACTAAAGTTCAACAGCTTACTCATCTCATTTATCTTCAAGGATTAACTCTCAACAGACTAGTTAACTTATGAATTCTTAAAGTCAGGGGGAACGTGTAAGACTAGCGGTACTTCTGATTAAAAGATGAAATTTGTTGATGACAGTTAGTTGAAGTTATGTTTTCAACAGAAGATTAAAGTTTTGAAGATTGAAGATTTATTATCTAGCTGGATTGACAAACAGCTGAGGAAGGTTATCAGTTATTGGCTTTCACTGATAACAGCTTTGTCATCTGGACAATAGTCCATCAGATAAGTATTTACTTTACTCATCTGATCGCTTATGTAAAAGCTTACTGATTTTAAAACGCTTTATTTCAAAACACGCTTTTACAAGTGACAGAAGAGCGGTACTTTTCCCGCTCCTCATTAAATGCGATTTGAATTTGAAAGGTCGTAACTGACGCCGCACGATCAGCACTGACAAGAAACGGATCTAACGGTTAGCTGGTATCACGGAAACCGAAATACCCTAACTCTATAAATCCAGATCTGAATCAGACGTGTAGTTCTTTACGCACCCTAAATATTCAAAGCATACTTGAGAGAAAATACTTGCAAATTTCTGCAAAATTCTTCCTGCTTCCCTAATTTTCAACAGATTACGATGGCCGCTGAAGGTATGTTCTTAGTGTATGAGTCATACTATTAATCTGGAACGGATCTGATGAAGGAACTTCTGGAAAAATTCAAATCTGCTTCGTTGGTAAACTTTATGTAGTACAATTAGGGAGTAATCTGGACTGACCAGGTTATGGAGTACTACAGGACTGCAACTGCTGACTACAACTCCATGGAAATCAAGGCTACAGTCGGAGACAAATCTGTGGTCATTACACCCTCTGTTCTTCACGAAACGTTTGGTCTTCCTAACAGAGGACGACATGACGTCACTGTACTGACTGAGGAAAAGCACCAACAATTTTGGGCGATCTGCGCCAAAGAAGGGGAAGTGCTGTCTGGCAACATAAGGAAGAAACAGCTAAAGGATAAAAATCAGCGGATGGCTGATATGGTTTCGAAGCTGATAGAAAACTGTACGTTTTCTCTCGATGCTGTTACCATGAAAAGGTTCAGCATAATGGCTGCCATCTACTATGGGCTAGAAGTCAACTGGTCCATCCTAGTTTGGTACATCTTTGCTGATTTTCTTGAGGTAAAGAAAGGAAAAGGGCCTCACACCAACCACATAATCACACTCAGTTATCTACTGTCAAAACTGGGCTGTGTTATGACAAATGGAAAGGAGATTCACAAGTCAAAGGCAATGTCCAAGTATTTGCCCGTTCAAAAGAGGAAGGCTGATGAGCCTGAAGAAGATGAAGATGAGGAACAAAAGGATGTTCCTGCCAAGAGGCAAAGAAGACTAGCCAAAACAGCTGACTTAGCTGTTGAGACTAAGAAAAAGAAGGTTGTTGAACAACCAAAGGAGAAGGTCTCTAAGAAAATGAAGACTGTGGCTGACGTTGCTGTTGATCAAATCATAAGTCAGACCACTGCTGATGTAAGGGGAATGTCTCCTGCATCACCTTCCAGGACTCCTTCTGCTGAAATGCCTGCTGAGAATGTCTCTCACAGGACAAGGAGCCAACAAAGGGACACTGCTGCTTCAAGACCCATTCAGGGTTTATCAAAGAAGTCAGCAAAGAAGCAGATAACATTTGAAGAGCCTGCTAACTTGGCAAATGTGGTGAGGCAAATTCTTCAAACTGCTGAAAGACCTGTTGAAGCTGTTGAGGCTTTTGTTGCTGACAAAGCTGATGCGCAACAGTTGACTCAAGCTACACCAACAGTTGAGGCTACTCAACCTCAGGATGATCCAGATGTTATGATCATCCATCCTATTGCTGCTGCACCAATCTCATCTGCTGGTCCAGCCCCTGCTCCAGCTGATAAGGGAAAGAGAAATATAGTGTTTAAAAAGAAAAAGATCTCTAAAGCTGACAAGAAGAAAAGGGAAGAAGCTGAACAGAGGAAACAAGATGAGTTGGAGGAGAATAAGGCACTTGAACTAAGCAAAGTTCAAGAAGCAAAGGATGAGGCAAGAAGAAAAATGTCTGAGGCAGAAAGAAAAGCTGCTGAGGATGCTGAATTGACCTTGGTCATTGAGCTCAGCAAGACTGATGCTCATGGACCTGTTCATGGAGGGGGCATCAAAATTGATGAAGGCAAGGATGAAGACAAAGAGAAAAAGCCTAAGATGCCTGCTGGAGAGGCCAAGCCCAAAGAGAAATTTGAAGTCAGAAGAGCCTTCAACATAGTATATGCTGCTAAAGAGCTTTTCAAGAGATTTGAGAAGTCTTTAGCTTACTACGATCAGAAGTTCATGTTAAAGACGTTGTTCAATCAAGAAAAGCCAAGGTACATAAGATGTAGAGACAACAGGCTGAACAAGTCTATAACAGAACTTCAAAACTCAAAGGAGTTAGCTGATGAAGAACAATGGGTTCTTGATTGGCTAAGGACAGACTCTATTCAAAAGGCCCTGGATCCCAGCTATGTCAGAGATGTCATGCATCATTATGCATAAGAGTTTGCACTGGAGGAGGCCAAGAAAATTGACAACTCCCTGCCTGCCAAAAGGAGGAAATCTGATGATGCTAAAGAGAAAGCAATAAATATTGTTGTTATGACCGCCCTGAAGAGATGGGCAGAGAGGTCAAGATATCAGCAGGGACACTCAAGTGAGTTGCCTCAGCTGCCAAGTATTCTGCAAATTATTTTTGGCAAGGAAGTGAAGTGCCCAAGGGAAATAATGCCTTCGTAAACCCTTGGATCATTGTGAGGCAGATACGACAAACAACCTGCTTCAATGATAATGGCACGATCACTGATCTGTTCTATGATGACGTTACTGATGAACACAAGAAAGCTGATAAGACCTTAGCCATTGAGTGGAATGCTAAGGCTTCTGAAGATCATCAGGAGACTGGAATGGAAGATGTCCCTGTCCACCAGGAGACTGAAGAAAAGGAAGCTGCTGCTTCTACTTCATCAGGTGATGAACACTCATCACTGATGGAAGCTTTCCAGATGCTCATGGAGAATTCAGTAAAAGAACTGGAAGAGAAGCAGAACCAGCAGCTGTTGAAGTTGAAAGAGGAGCTGAAGAATGAACTCAAAGCAGAGTTGGCAGAGTCCAACAAACTTCAGCTGGAAACTGTGCAACAGTCAACTGAAAAGATCATCAAGACTGAAATCACTAGTTTCCCTATACCTCAAGACAACTCCTTGCAGTTAGTGCACAGCCTAAATGAGATGAACAGGAATGTGGAAGATGTGAAGGTTGATGTAAATCACCTTCATACTGCCTTAAAAAGAGCTGAGCACAAGATAGCTGATTTAACTGCAACCTTCATCAAAGTCAGTGAAGAAGAGAAGGAAGTTAACTTAGGGATGTTGCAAGAAGTATCAAATGCTGAAAAGGAACTCCACAATGAACTTGCAACAATGAACCTTAACATTGACTACTTCAATGACCAAACTGACGACATCAGTACAACTCTTCATCACCTAACAGCCAGTCATGATGTAGTGAATCAGAATCTGAAGACTTTATGTGCTGCAATGAAAGTTCCAACTGTTGCACTCAACCCTGCTGCTAAACCTGAAGAAGTCATCAAGTCTGATGATGACAAAAAGGGGGAAGATAAAGGGGAAGAAACAACCAAGGAAACTTCTGCTGCTGTTGAAGCCAAGAAGACTGATGCAACTACTGAAATGACCAAGACTGCTGAAGAAGAACTTGGAAAGGTACAAGGTAAAGAAAAGTCTGAAGAAGAGACTAAGGAAAAGGCCAAAACTGATGAAGTAATGGCTGAATCCAAGGACTCTGCTGCTAATCAAACAGAGCCGTTAACCAAGTACAAGAATACAGAATCAGCCAGGAAGGCAATGGAACTTCTAAAAGAGCAGCAACTTAAAGAAAAGATGGAGGCTGCCAAAGAAGTTATCCTTCGAGGTGAAGAAACTGATGAAGATGATGAAGAAGAAGATGATGAAGAGTCATCTTATGAATATGAAGAAGTGCTTGAAGGATCTGATGAAGAAGCTGATAGTTAGAAATTATAAAATCTTTGTAATCAGTTTACTTTATCTATTCTTCAGACATCTCATCTGATGAACTTGTACTTGTAATACTTTCTTTATCAATAAAAAGACAAGTTCAATCAAATACATCTTTTCTATCTCAGAAAATTTTGAGGATCACAATCTTTAGCTTAAGTTTTAACAGGTACTTGGCTGAGGTTTTGTCATCATCAAAAAAGGGGAAATTGTTGGATAAGGATGAAGATGAAGGCACTGAAGACAAAATTATAAGGGAGGTTTTGATGCATTCCAAAACTTCAAAATCCGCTAAGTATGGAGTAACTTAGCTGATGATCCCTTTGGAAGGAATTTTGACTAAGTATAGAAGACATCAGAAGAGTCAAAATTTCAAGGTCCAAGACTTCTGATCTGCTGAAGGAAAGTTATCAGACTGATGAAGATCAGCCGACTCAAATCAGATTTGTTCAAGTTTGGGATCAGCTTAGTTCGCCATCAGACTTGCACTTCCGTCAGCCAAGTGGAAAGGATCATAAAGTCTTCCCAACGGTAATAAATGCCCCTGGAAGTAATAAATGCTGAAGTACAAGGATATTAAAGACAAATGATTGAAGAAATGCCTCGTATCAGCTGGGTGCATTTAATGCTGCATTTAATGCTGCCTGCAGAATAGTACTGTTCACAGTACGGACAGACTGCAAAAGAGCCGTTCGCGGATTTTAAGGACCAGTACTCGAGGAATTTGAATCTTGTCTCTCTTCAACGGACATTTTTCAAACCTCAAGTATAAATAGCTGAAAGAGACGAAGAGAAAAATAACAACACAATTTCTGAGAGAATTTTCGAAGCAGAACTCTTTAAGTCTCAAGAACAGCTCACTCATCAGCTTAGTCATCTGTTGACGAAAAGCGAAGTTGAAGAACAAAGCTAAACACATCTTCTGAGTGATTTTGAAAACAGAGTGTTGTGAGAAGTAGATATCTATCTTAGTGAGTGATATTACTTCAGAGAGTAGGATTTCTTTGTGATTTCTTACTGCGGCCGTTCATTTGTTGTTAGGCGTAAGCAGAGTATACTGGTTACTGTGTGTTTCTAGTATAACCCAAGATCTTTGTGACTTGGAAGAGTGGACTAAAGGATATTCAAATCCATATAACCACTATAAAAATTCTGTGTGTTTTTACTTGCATTTCTACTTGCATATTTCAAGACTGCATAAAACACTTCACTTAACTGTTTGAAAAAGATTTAAAAGGAGTTTATAAAACTGGGGAAACATTTTTCAAACTACTGAGAATACTTGTGGAAAACACTTTGAAAATCCGCTGCAAGTACTCTAAGTATTAAAACTGATTTTGACGAAATCAGCTAAGTAACTATCAGATTAGTGGTCTACGAAGCTGTTCAAAGATTTGTTCGCGATCAGCCGAGAAACCTACTGTTGATAACAGCTTAGTCTGTTCAAGTTAGCAAAAAGGTTTTAAAGTTAAAAATTGTAAAAAGTTTAGAGGTCTATTCACCCCCCCCCCCCTCTAGACCTCATCTGACCACTTGGGACCAACAGATAGGTTGAGAAATTCTCCTATGGATTTCTGTGAGAAATTAATTCTGGTAAAATCCTTGGCCAAGGTACCTGGCAACTTTATGTAAGTAGCTCATAAAGATTAAGTCAAAGAGAATTTATTTCGAGACCAGAATACATAAGGTCAAGACAAAATAAAAGGGAGACCGATGAAAGACCATACCCTTAAGTCTCGACTGGGAGATTGATCAATGGAGAGATTATGGCGTATATGGTAATTGTAAATGATAAAAGGTTTACTGAATTAATTCACCAGTGATTGGGCTCCATGAGCTTGTGGCCAGAAATCGACCGTGGAGTGTGGGAGAATTCCTAAATTGACAGGGGTGATAATTTTGGAATGGTCAGTCGACAGAGTGTTCAACTGATTTAGAAAATATTTAATACTTGAATAATTAAATTAATATGTAATTATAACCCACGGCCAATAATTTGGTGAACCTATGAGGGCATACACAATACACATGAAGCGAAAGCGAAGGAAAAGGAAACAACTGGGTCGACCAAATCGACTGGTTCGATTGGGTTGACTGGGTCGATTGGTTGACTGGGTCGACCCAATTGGAAGAAATTGGATCCGATTGGAATTGGATCAAGATTATAAATTAAATTGAAATTTAATTTGTGGGTTAATTAATTAAGTTGAATTTAATTAATTAGAGAAAGAATTGATTAAATAGACTTGGAGTCTAATTTAATTAATTGGGAGAGTAGTTAATTAATTGGGCTATTTAATTGAGAAATTAAATAAAGCCTGATTAAATTAATTAACTGGGCCATGAATTAATTAGGAAGACTTAGTCTTCTAATTACAAGGGTCATGACCCATGTAGGAGACTTAGAGTCCTAGTCCTGATAGGATTAGGTTAATGAGATACATATAAATAGGGGACTTGATGTCATATCTCATACACAACTTTAAGAGCCAAAAAGCCAAGTAAAAAAAAAACACTCTCTCCCTCTCTCCCAGTAAAATCGGGGTTCTTTGGAAGAATTTTTCGATTTTTGTTCTCGTTCCAAATTTGTTTCCTAAACCCAGATCTTAATATATCCTGTGTTCTAGCCGATCAGGGTATATTAAATTTCGTGTAGTTGTGGTGTATCAACCCATAGAGGCGCAACACGTGGGGCGCTGCTGCAGGGCATAGGATCGACCCAACCGAGGGAGGAACTTGACTTCGTCAGCCAACTTGGATTTGCAAGGAGATAGGTATAACGTGAAACTAATTATAATATCGTTTATTTAATATTCATATATATACAACTAGAGTAGTATCCTGGCAAGATTCCGTAGGAGGTCCTAAAAATTATTAAATTCTGCTGTGCCTAGGGCTGTTTATCTTACCGAATCCCAACAAGCAAAACGATAAAGAAAGTAAGAAAACAAACAAACGAAAACTATAAATGTAAGAGAATTATGCACGCACCAGTAAAAGACATGCCAGCCATCTGAAAACTTGTTCCTCGAAGAGGTTCAAATCTTTCCATACCAGAAGAAGATCCGATAGAATTACACAAACCGACAAAAGTAGGGATATGAAGAACACCAGAATCGTGCTGGGAGGGTATCCTGTCCCCAACAACCAATGAATGCGCACAAAGGCTTTGATCCACACCCTGGCCAATAACACAGGAAGGCTGCGATACAACAACGTCCACACGACGAGCATAGGTTGTAGCACGCTTCCGAGACAACACTTCCTTGTCTTCAAGGGAAGAGCAGCATATCTACGTTGGCTTCTTTCATTAGCCAATTCTCTTTGCCTCGACCGATGATCCATAGGAAAGTTCAAAGCAGGACAAACAACAAACTGCTGCAATAATACCTCCCAATTCTAAACTTCCAGTAGCAGAAATGAACAAAAACTTTGGATTTCCCCCCAGAAATAAGAAAAAAAACACAAAATGAGACCTAGATGAAGCTAAAAAAAATTGAGTACCATAAAAAAATATAATGCACCCTTGCAATACAACAAAACAAACAAAACACAACCCAAAAATATCACAAATGACATAAAAAAAAAAAAAATTCCAGACCAAGTCCAAAACTGACAAACATAACAGCCCCAAAAGCAACAAATTAATACCTCAATAAACGTATTGTTTATATAGCAGCAAATCCAAACCTATGAAACAACAAAAAACAACAGAAATATCAATGAACTAAAAAAATATGAAATAACCACTAGATACAATAAAATAAATACCATATATAAGTAAAACATAGAAAAACTTTTGTCATGAACACAATGGAATAATAACATGATGTGATGGCATGGATCATGAAAATTTCGCCAAAAACTTCTCTAAACCAAAACTTTTATATTTGCGATGGGAGCTTGGATCATGAAAATATCACCAAAAACTTCTCTAAACCCAAAACTGTTGTTTCCGATGCAGAATAAATCTTCCTTGGGAAGAAACTACTATTTGAGCAATAAAACAATAGGGTTTGATAAGCATATCAGATAAATCCTAGAATTTAGTTTTCCAATCGAATTGCATTATTAAAACCGCCAAAAAAAACTCCATTATGCCAAATTTAACGCCTGCACAAAACACTATAACCTAAAGCAACACCTCCAATATATTTACTATACAAGAACCCATCCTCAAAGCACAACTCAACCTCAATTAAAACTTCCAACATAAAATCATGAGAAGTATATAAAAATAAAACTCATCCACAAGAGTAAAGAAAAAACCTTAAAAGCACATAAAAATCTGAACACTCTATATATATAGGTAAAGATGAACCGCCAAAGTACCTCCCCCACCCACCCTCTCCCCAAAAGAAACAACAAAAGCAACACACAACCTACAATAAGAAGGACTCACCAGATCATGAATAAACTAAATATCTTCATAGCAAAACAATTGAATAGAAACATTGTAGGCAGACTGCAAATCGCAGGTCCAAGTCGTCCCAATTCAGAAAAAATCATGATTACAGCCGCAAAGCAAATAATTAGGAGAGTTCCAAAGCAGCTGATGAGGAGAAAATTCTTCAGAGAGAAAAAAATTATCATTACAAAGGAGCACATGGGATGGAGCAGGGATGAGGCGATGTGATCAACGAAGATGGGAAATAAAAGAGAAATTTTCTATTCTGTCCAACGTTTTAGAGAGGAGAGGAAAAAAATTAAATATAAGAAAGCTAAAATTGCAAAAAAAAGGTCCCAAAGTAATGAATAATTTTGAATTTTTGTTTTAAACTATATTATCTTATCGAATTTTGTCCTTAATTTAATATTTTTTAAAATATCATCCGAAACTACTTAATAATTTTGAAATATTGTCCCAAACTAATTAATAATTTTAATTTTTTGTCCCAAACTATATCAAATCGTCAAATTTTATCTCATAATTTATCACTTTGTATAAATTTAGTCCCAATATTAAATTTCTAATTTAAGAAAAATGACTTTTCAATCTTATAATTAGTTTAAGATGAATTTTTCAATGTTATATAAATTTTAGTTAAAATTTACTATTTCATGACATATAAGTAGCGATGTTGTAATTTAATTGCTAAATACGTAATTTCGGTTTCATAATTACGGTGGGACGATATTCAAAGAAATATATTAAATATTGTCCCAAACTAATTAATAATTTTAACTTTGTGTCCCAAACTATATCAACTCGTCAAATTTTATCCCGTAATTTACCATCTTGTATAAATTTAGTCTCAATATTAAATTTCTAATTTAATAAAAATGACTGTTCAATCTTGTAATTAGTCTATGATGAATTTTGCAATGTTATATAATTATTTAGTTAAAATTTACTATTTTATGAAACGTATGTAGCGATACTGTAATTTAATGGCTAAATACGTAATTTCGGTTTCATAATTAATGGTGGGTCGATGTTAAAAAAAAATTAAATTACGGGACGTAATTCACCAGGTTAATATAGTTTGAAAAAAGAAATAGAGATTAGTTTCGGATTATTTTTGCAATATTGCATAAAAAAAGTTAGGAAGTAACGGTGTTAATTAGCTGAAGGCGCACTTCAAAAAATAATTGCATAATAAGTCAGGATATTTCACTATTGCACTGTAAATAAAAAAAAAAAGTAAATTGAAGCAGGCGGTGGACAAAAATTACATACGACGTCGTTTCACTGTTGCACTACAAATAAAGAAAAAGGTAAATGAAGCAGGACAAAAATTAACACTATTCATTAGATTAGAGGCATTGCCTCTTATATATATGTAACAACATTAAATATGTTTTCATTGCATATGATATTGGAGAGAGATTTTTTAGTCTTGTTAATGGGCTAAAATTCAATTTTGGTACCATAGAACTGGGCAAATTTCATTTTTCATACCAAAAGTCCAAAAATCATACAGCCGTTAAGTTTTGCCACGGCCGTTTAGTCTCCTCCGTTAAGTGCATGTGAGGGGCACGTGGGGCACTAATCTGCCCGTTCAATTTTGGTACCGTAGAATTGGGGAATCTTCAATTTTCATACCAAAGGTCCAAAAATCATACCAATTCTCACTCAGCCGTTTCAAAATAGGGGTGAAATGCAATTGTCTAAAATTGAGCAGGTTGTTTTTGCAATTACTGTCTTCTTCCTCCTATGGACGATCGCCGGCTTCCGGTGGCCGTTTGTCGAAATTGGTTGAATATTTTTGTTCCTCTTGTCATGGGCGGAGCTCAACCGTCTATGGCAGCCACTTGGGCGGAGCTCAACCGTCTATGGCAGCTACAATAAACCTATGGAAAATGATGCCCTCGGTCAGGGAAAACTAATGCAACAAGAATTACGAAGTTTGATTAAGAATCGAAGAAGAAATCACGATTTGAAATTTCGAAAATTTTGACCTACAATTCAAAAATTAGAACTCAAAATTCGAATAGATTACTCAAAGGATTGAAAAGACCTTTATATGTACGAGTTCTCCACGACAAGGGGAACCTAAACCCTCAACCAATTCCGACCAAAAGCCACCGGAGTCGGCGGTCGTAGGGGTGGGATCGGGACTGGTTTTCGGGAATTCGGGTATTTCGGGACGGGATTTTGGGTTTCGGGATTTTAAATTTAAGTCCCGAAACCCGGTAGATCAACCAAGGTCCCGTGGGTTTCGGGTACCCATTTTAATTTCGGGATTTCGGGACGGGTTCGGGAGTCCTGGGAATCTAAGTTGCAAATTTAAATTGTGCAAATTAAATTTTTTTTTTTTTTAGCTTATTGTTAAAATGAAATGAAAAAAAAAAAGTAACATGACTACTAGTCTACTGTAGAACAAACCAATTCAAACATATCACCACAACCATTTCAAAAAAAGAAAAACATAACGGAATTTGGTATGAAAAATGAAATTTGCCCAGTTCTATGGTACCAAAATTGAATTTTATGTTCCAACGGGCAGAATCCGACCCACTTGCCCAGCCCGCCCACGAAGACTTAACGGACACGTGGCAGAAACGTTAAGAAAATTAACGGAAGTGCCTTTTTTGAAACGGCTGAGTAGGAACTGGTGTTATTTTTGGACTTTTGGTATGAAAAATGAAATTTGCCCAGTTCTATGGTACCAAAATTGAATTTTTGCCCTTGTTAATGGTTGATTTGTTCGGTAATATTTTTCACAAGTTTCTTTGAAGTGAAAAAAGATTAATTGGAAAATATAAAATCATCACATTATCTAAGTTTGGGCCCAACCACTTGCATGAACAAGCACATTGGGCCTATTAGTAGCCCAATAGCCGAGACCATCTAGTGCTATTTGGGCCCTCCCCTACTACATGTTCTAGCTGTATATTTTCTTTTTAAATCAAATATTTTATAAACCGAATTATTCTGAATAATGTTTCAATCGATTTACTATACGCGAATATCTCTTTAATAATGAGGTACCAAGTTTAAATAAATTGCAAACCTTGCAACTCAAGAAATTCAAGAAAAATAATTTTGAATATCACTTTCATTGTAGGAATAACTAGTGGAAGTTGAACAAATGATCAAAAAGTCACGAAGCTTCATTCTTAATCACTTGACTAAAATTTCTTCCAATTTTGATCTGCTTTCCCAATTCATAGTCTTATCTTCTTATAAAAAAATAAAAAAAACCATAGTCTCCTCCTTGAGAATTTGAAAATTTGATTACAGCCCATACATGCATGTTAATATTAAGGGTTTGTTTGTTTGGTGTTTGAGAAAGTAGTTTGGAAGAGTAGTGAAGGTTTGTGAAATAATCTCGATTTGCGTAATATTGTTTGTTTGGGTTTTGGAAAAGTAGTTTGAGAAACAAAGTAGGTATAGATTTTTTTTTGGAAGAGTTGTATTGTAGGTGTAAGATGTGTAAGACTTTATGTCAAATTATGTTTGTTGTGAGATAAATTGTGCAAGAAATAAATTACTTTATGTCAAATCAGAATAGAATTTGTATAGGATTTGTATAGAGACAAGAAAATTTTTGTTTGTTTGAGTTTTGAGAGAGTACTTTGAGAAATTTAAAAAATAAAAAATTTATTTCAGAAAATAGAAAACATGTTTGTTTGACATTTTCAAACATAAAATTTTTTCGTGAAACACCAAACAAACAGGCCGTTTAAGGTGCATGTTAATTAACAGTGTAACTTAGACTTAAAGAAGTGAGATCCAATGGGGCCCACATAACAGCCACGTCCACAACTTGGGTAAAGACACGCGTCCTGAGCAGGGACGTGTGTCGTTCAGGAATTACCATCTTCATGCAAACTTAGCCCCTTCCCTTTATTTAAAACCGCTCTTTCTTATCCACACTTCAATTCAAATTTTATTTCAATCCAACAATTTTTAGAAAAGAAATTGAGAAGTAAAAATGGACGCCCAATTGCATCGCCATGAAGAAGATAATCAGAATATTGCCGGTTTACATTCTGGTTAGTTCAAACATCTTATATATTTAATTTTAATATTAATATGAAGTTATTAAAAAATAATTATTTATTTATTTTATTATTATAAGGTGATTTACACTCAGATACTCTTAGGTTTAGTCATATTACAACTTATGTATTGGGATTTTTTGTAATATGATTAAATTTTTGCGGGTCTGATTGTAAATTACTCAATAATTAATCATACTTTTGGGGGAATTTTAAGGTGAAGGGGAGCAGGAACACCATAAGTCGGTGCTGAAGAAGGTGAAGGACAAGGCCAAGAAAATCAAGGACAAAATCAAGATCCACGGCCACGAGCACGAACACGGACATGATGTTAAAGACGACGAGGATGATGAAATGGACTCTGACCCGGAAGTTCACGGCGCACCGAGTTCATTTTCCCGCTTCTCTTTATTTCAATTAAATAATTTTGATCATGGATTAAAATTTCGTTTCGATTGTTCTAGTCAGTTAAATACTATATTATAAACTTTTTTTCGAATTTCGGGAGTTTTTTTCAAGGTATATATGTTGAGTTAATGCCAATTTATCCGTATTAAATGTTGACATGCATGCATAATGTTTCGTTTAATATTTTTATTTGAAAAAGAGCAGTTTTTAAAAAATTTAAAGAAGCAATTTACGTCCGCACAGACTGATAGTGGCATGAAATACTCAAATGGGTATAGAAATGGGGTGAATTGTCACATTTATCATTTGTAAGATGCTCTTTTATAAATAAAAATATGTCAGGGTTAGGGAGGCAGCATGAAACTTTTTTAACATTACAGGGGTAAAATGCTATTTTTCACGAGGTAAATTGTCATTTGTTTAGATTTTATTGATAACAATAGAAGTGCTTGTGTTTTTTTGATAAATCATAAATATGAAAATTTTGATCCACTCTGTGATTATAGTAATTCTAATGAGAATTGTCTCCTGAGTTTGATTTTGTTTCAAATACTTCCACATTTTCATTAATTCAACCGCGAATTGAATTGTACTAATTAATTACAATGCTAAATTTATCCTAAGTTTGAATTGTATCAAGTAATTAAAGTTTTCTTGTGTTTGTAGTGTATGAATCCTCTGTTATCAGTTGCACGAATCTACCTAGGCAAATTGATCCCAATTTGGAGAAGCCAGTCGATACGGGGGAGAATCGACACAATCCTAATCCTAATCCTAACGTAAGAGATGAAGGAATTCATAGGCCATCTTCGAAAATGGGACCCGATTTCGATTTCGGAATGCATCCAACTGTACAAGATGAAGGAATTCATAAGCCATCTCCTAAAATTGGATCCGAGTTTAGAACGCCGACGCCACCATTGGAGACGCACGCCTATGGCGCTGAGGCCTCTAACTTGAAGAGGGAAAATTTTAATGTTGAAGAGCCAAAAGTAAGAATTGGGGCACCTATGGGTTTAGAGGAGGATCCTCATTCATACAAGACTCCCTCCAATTACGAGTCGAAAATCACTGATCCTACGCACGGCGGTAACATATACTCTGTTTCGATCGTAATTGGATATAATTTGGGCTCGTGTTGTTACGCTAATTGTATGATTTATGATATTTCAGGTGGTAAGGAAGCGGATGTTAGTCCCCTTGTTCGTAAATTCGACAATTTGAATGTCCGAGATGAATCCAAATCAAAACCCGAATCAGAAAAGAAGTCCTACACGGGAAGCCACGATCAATTCGCTCCACAACCAAATCCCGTTCGTATATTCGACAATTTGAATGTCCGAGATGAATCCAAATCAAAACCCGAATCAGAAAAGAAGTCCTACACGGGAAGCCACGATCAATTCGCTCCGCAACCAAATCCCACCAAAGACCAGTTCAATCCCGAATCAAACCCGGATCCAAAAAGTTTTGATTCTTCCCAACCCGAATCCATGCCCCGCGACACGGTTGCCGGAAAAATATCCTTGGCTACGTCTGCTATAACCAAGAAAGCTGTCTCTGCTAAGAATGTGGTTGCTTCGAAACTAGGATACGGTGGTGGTGGCAGCCATGTGGAAGAAACTGGCCATGATAATACTCCAAAGAAGCCAGTAACTGAACTGGCAACGGATTACGCACACACGGTGTACGACAAAGTAGCTGGTGCAGGGAGCGCGGTGATGTCGAAGGTCCAGGGCACCAGCAGCGGCAGCGGAGGACCTGCCCCTGCCCCGGAAGTTGCTGGTGCGGGTAGTGCCGTAATTTCGAAAGTCCAAGGTAGCGGAGGAGGAGATGAGCACCACGTGGCCACGGAGAATAAAGGGGTGTCAATGAAGGAGTACTTGGTTGAGAAATTGAGGCCGGGGGACGAGGATAAGGCACTATCGGAGGCGATTACGGATGTGTTGCAGAAGAAGAAGGGAGGAGTGGTTGTGAAGGAGGAGGATGAGAAGAAAAAGCCGATCGGGAAGGTGATGGAGTCGGAAGAAGTGGCGGCCCGTTTAGGTACGGAAAAGGGGTATAAGAGGGAAGGGGAGGATGCGTTGGCGGCGGGAAGTGAGAGCTCGGGTCAAGGAGTGGTGGAAAGAGTGAAAGATGCTATGGGGTTGTGGTTTGGGAAGAGTACAGGAATGCAAACGGCTCAGGAATCGGTTGGACAAGCACATGGTGAGTTCTACATTTTCTCGAGTCTACATTTTGCGATGCATTGTGATTGTTGTTGTATTGCTCATTGTTTGTTTATGTTGGTTAGTGAGTGGAGTAAGTGCGGCTTCAACTCCGACTGGAGAGGTTGGGCATGGCAAGGAAGAGAAGAACCAGTAGCGATCGAACGACCGAACAATGGATCGATGTGGGATAAAAAGGGATATGTAATTTGGGAATTGGTGTTCTGTTTTGGAAGTTGGTTTTTGAATATTTAAGTGTGTTTTTTCGTCTTTGCAATTGTGTGTGTATAAATTGTCTTGTGTAAAGTGGATTGACTATATGATCTGATGCTTTGTATGATAAATAGTTTTAAAATAGTTTCTGTTTGTAATAAAAAAAAAATATTCCCGCGGAAATTTGGGCCCAACTGAAAATAAATTTTCATGATAAGTTAGAATTTAATACTTCTTCATGGACCTGAAAATGATAGTGTTATAATTTGATTATGCTTTTTTTAGTTTGTAGAAAGTAAGATTATACTCTCCCGGTTCCTAAATTAAAAAAAAAAAAAAAAATTGCACCTCTTAAAATAAAACTTTCTTTATTTCTATAAATCTAATTTTTTTAAAGAATCTCTCATATATATAAAGTAAAAATATCATTACTATTCAGTCACAATTTGTGAGGGTATAAAAGTAAATTAATTTTTTAACTCTTATTTAAAACTCCATAGAAAAAAGGTTAAGGAAGTACAAAGAGTGCAAAATTTAAATGGAGTGAAATAAAAGGTATGAACTATAATAGAAAACTAGCCTAAACCCGTGCTATGCACGGTATCATATAAGATATTTAGTACGTATAATTGTTGATGTAACAAAAAAAAAAATATACAAATATTTATGATCTTAAAACAAAATTAAAACATAACAATCATGCGCTATCTTCTAAAAGTGATGAAATCCCCATGTTCAATATTGTACACTTTCATTGGTGAAGTGATATCTGCATAAAATACAAATGACAACTTATAAGCAACTCAATAACATTGTTATGATACTTTTATTGATAATCTTTTGTTGCAAAGTCAATAACAATGATATGTGATTTAATAAAATGAACTGAAAAATGACTTACTTTTCTTAGCCTAGAATAGACAATCTATTTGGAAGATGTGCGCACTCTTCAGACCAGTCAACAGGTAAGACAAAATTTACAACAGAACGAACATTCGGTCTTCCCCAAGTTGGCGGTACACGAATAATAAATGTAAATGCACGTGTTAGGATGGAGTAGATGTGTTCCTTCAACAAATTGCTTTTCTGCTGAATAATACAACACATCAGTTCAACAACACTGCTTGATAGTATATAAGTAACTAAGGTAGAGCTAATATTTGTATCATACCTTTTCTTGAAGACTTTGGTAAAAAATAGCTCTATTACGAAATATATACTCAGCTTGATCATGTAGCAGTTTTATGTCTATAGAACCACTATTGTCCACTACTGTAGCATGGACACGAAACCTAAATAAAATATAGTTAATTTTAATTGTTAGGATATAAAGTAAACAATTAAAATAAATAAATTGATAATAAATACCTGATAATAGGATCAACCACATCGCTACATTTAATACAAATCATTTGTCCAAAGTGTGATATGCATTCAGTTTGACAATGATTGCATAATGCATACCACATGTTGTCCACATCAACAGTTTGGAACCGTGCAATTATGCGGAAAAACTTAATCTGCATAATAAATAATAAAAGTTGTTTGATTAATTAGTAAAACCGAAGTATAAAACTTAGAGTTACTCACCCCTACATGATGTCCAAATTCACCTATCCATATCCGTTTTTAGTTACATTTAGCACTTCTAGTCCTGCTTTTAAAAAATTAATTAGCTCTCTTTTCCCAGTCTGTTGAACCGTTTTCTTTTTTTTTACATTTCGCCTTCCCCTTTCCTTCCAATTTGGGTCCTATTATGGGACCAAAAATGCAAAATAGAGACTGTCTTACTGGACCATAAGTGCAAAATTGAATGGAAATAATGACATGTGTTCTAAACTGCTTTTGTTTGCAAACATACGTTAGTAGGATGATTAGACAATGGACAATGTTGGCGAAAGTGCATTTTTAGTTACATTTAGCACTTCTAGTCCTGCTTTTAAAAAATTAGCTCCGTTTTCCGAATCTGTTGAACAGTTTTTCTTTTTTAACATTTCGCCTTCCTCTTTCCTTCCAATTTGGGTCTTATTATGGGACCAAAAATACAAAATAGAGATTGTCTTACGGGACCTGAAGTGCAAAATTGAATGGAAATAATGAGATGTGCAATATTAGGACGAAGGGATAAAAAATGTTCCAACATGAAAATAATAAAAAGTTGCTGCAAATTCTATGAGGAAATCATTATTTGGACAGACTGCAAAATTTGAATACTGAATATCTGAATTTGACATGAACTTATCCGTAAAAACAAATACCTGAAAATGAGCTTGAGTAGAAGTAAGTTTTATCAATTTCTTCAGAAAGTCCGTGTCTAATGTTTCCACTCTAGCTTTGTATTCCTGAATATAAAATCTGAAAAAAAAAATGTGGTATAAACACTATAAAGTATTGAGACATATAACATTGATACATGGAATTGAATTGATGAATTGTGATCACCTATCAATTGTGCTCGATAGATTGTCCCTAAAGCAGACGAACAGTATTTGAAGCTTGAACTTGCAAGTTGCAATATGGTTTTTGTGATCAATAAAAAAAGTATTTGAAGTCTGAACTTGCAATATGATTTTTGTAATCAATAAAGAAAGTCTGAAGTGGACGTGGCTTCAAAAGTTTACATGGTACGTGGGAGTGTAAATAATTGACGTGGGAGTTCCCTATTTTTTAGAGCACTATTTATTTTTTAAATTTCTTTAATTTTCAATGCAAAGTGAGCATATAGACGTGGGAGTTTTTAGAGCAGTTTTAGAGCATTATTTATTTTTTAAATTTCTTTAATTTTCTACATGTAAACATATAGACGTGGGAGTTTTTAGAGCAGTTTTCTTTTTTATATGTTGTGCATGTAACCGTAAATTCTATTTGTTTTTTCAAAATAATTGTAAATTCTAGGAAAATAGAATTTGAGTCAAAGTTTAGTATTTTGACCAAAAGACACCCTTAAAATAATAGTAAGTAGGATGGTCGTTTCATCCCAACCATGCAAGTTGTATTATATAGGTTAGAGTAATTGAAAATTAAGTTTGATTAAATAAATAAGAGAGTAAATAAAGCTAAGGTTTGTTTTTACTCTATTCCTTTGTCCTAATTTTTAATTTTGACCATGTAGTAGGCCATTAGTTTTGGATTGGTCTGCATCTTGTGATATTTTTCAAGCTAAAATTTGTTTTGGACAAATTTATGGCTAAATAAAATTTTGAAGAAAGAGGAAGACCATAATTTAACTGTTTGTTTAACGAAATACTCCATGATTTTTTTATGAGTAAATACATCACATTTCATGCATTCTATATATATATATATATATATATATATACCAAAATATTTTCTCTTTTATTATCATGAGGACACTAACTTTCCGTAAATAAAGATTTCATGTTCTTAGTTCCAAAAAATTATTATTGTTTTTTTTTTTCTTTCAAAAAGTTACTTTATTTTTACAATTGAATATGTAAAAAAAATTCTCAAAAAAAAAAAAAAAAAGAATATGTCAAAAAATAAATTAAGATTAGAATGAATTCAATAAAATCCAGCATTTGATAAAACATGAGAACCATTGGAGACCAAAAGTCTTGTGACTGGAGAATCATAGCAAAGAACTTTACCAAACCTCATCGAGAAATCACTTCACAAATAGCACAACAAATAAAATCTCTCCCCCTTAATTGAACCAAGATGAAAATACCGTAAATTAATCAACAAAATACTTATCGTACGCTACGAATAATAAAGAGCAATCAGACAATTGGCAGACGGATTTTTACATAGAAAATCTCTCCGAATCGAAGAGAAAAAACTAGGGAGCCCAAAAAATATTAATTATAAGCAATCACAAGCACAAATGTTCAATAAAGTTTTAAATAGGTACAAAACTTTCACCCAACACATACACAAGGATATAATGAAACAAAGAGCAAAAACGAGATAAACCTTATCACGACTTTTCACCAACTTCTAGTGGCCATCGTTTCGCCTACAAGCATCAAAACGACAATCGGGGTGGTCAAACTGTAGAACCACCTGTGAAGAACCTTAAGTTAAACTTTAATGATGATTAATGGATAGAATCAGAATCGTCGAAAAATAGAAATTGTTGTGTGTGGACTGTCGAGTCAACATGTCTCTCTAAGTGTTTGCATCTTTTCTTTATTGTTTGTGTCAATTGTGTGATAAAAATGTGTGGAATTCTTTCGCAAAAATAATCCTAATATATATATACTCCAAAAGATATGCTAAATAAAATATTAGTATTTATCGACGTAAGAAGGAACTCAAAACCCAACAACCCATAATAATTCAACTTTAAATTTATTATTTCTGGCATTGTCTTACGCCAAAACAAAGAATTCAATCTTTTTTAAAGAAAAAACTCGTGCTAAATAAAATTTAAGTTGAAAAAAGAGCTGGAATATAAAGAATTATTTATATTATATATAAATAATATTACTTCAAGTTTACAGAGAAGGACTCGAAGTTCGGTATATTTATCCTAAAAACCCCAGCGTAATCTTAGCACGAAATTTCGGTCCCAACTGGAGCTCCTCTCTGCTACAATTTCTTTCATAAACAAAAATCAAGGGTTTCGAATTTTGATGCTAATCAAAAACACAATTAAATTCGTTCTAGAAACAAAAGACAGACAATTAACGGCACCCAGAAAATCTATTTCCAGGTGAGTTCTTCCCCATTCCGAGACATCAAAATCCCTTCATTTTCGCCTTAAACCCTGAGCCTTAGTCTCAATTCAGCTGGCTGCCATTTAACTACAAGCGTTCTTCAGTTTTCATCAATTACCCTTTACAAAACAGAGTATGTAATTTCTCTTTAATGGGAAGTTTTCAATTTTTAGAACTGCATAAAGTCGAATTCGTTGCTCTTGAAATTAGGTGTAATTTCGTGAATTTACTTGTATTTCTGGGTGCTAATGAATTAAGAGTATAATGGGTTTTCCCTATTTGTTGATATACTTTTACCATGTACTCTGTAGCTATTTGCCGTCTCAGATTGTTGAAGGGATTTTCTAGTTTCCATGTTGTTTCACGTGCTTTATGTAGTCGAACATTTAATGGTGAGGATGTCGAAAATGGGTCTGAACACATAGATGATTATCTCAATGAATCATGGAAAAGTTCGATTCTTGAACAAAATGTGAGTGAGAAGACCTCAACTTCATATGATTCTATTGTTAGTGATTTCGATGAGGGCCATTATCAAGGAAACTTTTCTGCAAGACAGAGTTTCATTGATGAGGTGAAAATCGAAGCCTCGAGGATTCTTGACATTCTTCATCAAGATTGTCCAGGATACGATGTAAAACCGGTTCTGAACAATCTAGGTGTTAAAGTTTCTAGCCTTCTTGTTAGAGAAGTCCTTTTTGGTATCTTGAAAACGGTAAACTATGTGAACAAAAGTAGGTGTGCAAAGTTAGGCTACAAGTTTTTTGTGTGGTCTGGTGAACGGGACGATTACAAACATACGACAAATGTCTACCATATAATGATGAAAATCTTTGCACAGTGTGAAGAGTTCAAAGCAATGTGGAGATTACTTGAGCAAATGATTGAAAATGGGTACCCTACTACCGCACGCACTTTCAACATATTGATATGTACTTGTGGTGAGGCTGGATTAGCTAGAAAAGTCGTAGAGAAATTTATTAAGTCGAATAATTTTAGTTATAGACCGTTTAAACATACGTACAATGCAATTCTACATTCTCTTTTGACACTACATCAGTACAAATTGGTTGAGTGGGTGTATCATCAAATGTTAGTCGAAGGTCAATCTCCGGATGTGTTAACCTACAACATAATCATGTGTGCAAAGTTTAAGTTAGGAAAGCTAGATCAGTTTCACGGGTTACTTGATGAAATGGGCAGAAGTGGATTTTCACCCGATTTACATACGTTTAATCTCCTTTTACACGTTCTTGGTAAAGGGGATAAACCATTAGCAGCAATGAAGCTTTTGGATCACATGAAGGAAGTTGGTATTAATCCAAGTGTTCTTCACTTCACCACATTAATAGACGGGCTTAGTCGAGCTGGAAATCTAGACGGATCCCATTTTTTCTTCAATGAAATGATAAAGCATAAATGCGTACCTGATGTTGTATGTTACACTGTGATGATAAACTGTTATGTTGTGGCTGGTGAATTTGACAAGGCTCAGAAGATGTTCGATGAGATGATTAATAAGAGTCAATTACCTAATGTGTTTACTTACAATTCCATGATTCGAGGGTTATGTAAGGCTCGGAAATTTGATAAGGCTTGTTTGATGTTAAAGGAAATGGAATCCAGAGGTGTTAATCCGAATTTTCTTGTGTACTCTACTTTGGTGAGTTATTTGCAAAATGCCGGAAGGGTGTCAGAAGCTCAAGAAATTATAAGGCATATTGTGGAGAAAGGGCATTATACTCATCTACTGGCAAAAATCAAAGGGTATAAGAGATGCTAAGGAGGTACAATACTTAAAGTCGAGAAGATTCATTGTAAGTCTTAGCAAGTTTTGATTTTGACAGTTTACAACTCTCGGATTTGATTTTATTATAATACAAGAATAAACCATAATTGTGATGCTTCATTTATCAGCAAATTGATTGCTTCATTTTGTTTTGGTTAGGATCTTCTTCTTACTGTACATTTTACTGTCAGAAATAAGCTACACATTTTGAGAGTATGTTCGCTGATAGTAAAATTGCACTTTTAGTCAAACATGACTGGACTCTCAGCACTTTAGGTTAAATATTTTGTATAATTGTGCTTCTGGTCCTAATTTCTTAACATGTTTTGCACGTTTGGTCCTATCGCTCTCCCTTTATCCAATTTGAGACCTAAAGTACAAACATGAGACAGCCTTATGGAACCAACAGTGTAAAAGTTGAGACTATTTAAAAACGGATGGAAAAGGGGTGATAGGATCAAAAGTGCAAAATATTAGAAGAATTGGGACCAAAAGTGCCATATTGTGAAGCACTGTATCTAAAGTGTTGAGGTTCCATTCCCGTGGAACTAAAACTGATACAATTGTGCTATTAGTATTCTCTAATTGAGCAAACAAAGACTATTAGCATCAAGTGATTTCCTTTCATCACTCTTGACATGCTGCTTTTGCTTTTACGGGATCACGATCTTGCTCTCCTTTGGTTTGATTTTTCCATAACGATTTTCATGTGCGTTGCAAGTGGATTTGCCAAGTTTGAATGGGAACAAGTTACAATGGCTTCACGCTATGATAGTGGAAGTGAATGCTTCAAACATATGCCGTCAATGTAGCTTTCATCTTGTAGCAAATAGAATACTCTTTTGTTGTTGGCTTTTGAATACAAAACTCGGACTCTTTGTATCTTCTTTATGAGTTTTAGCTGCTGATTACTTACCAAGTTTGTATTTTTAAGTAAACAATATGCCCTTTAATGAGGTATATTAATTTGTAGTTCTTTGTTCATGTGTTTGATGGAGAATCCAGCATCCGCGCGAGTCTGTATCAACACCTTAAATAGTTTGGAGCATTAAAGAGGTATCGCTTATCCCCACCTGGTCCAACTTAACCGCCGCCATTCATGAATCATTTAATGGACTCCTTGTAAGAGATTGGATACCCTTTTTCTTGTAGAAACAAGTGAACTAGTCTAGGTTTTAGACTGGGATCTCGTATTTCTCGAAAAATTGATTCAATTGATGGGATTTAGTATAAGATCGATGAAGGAGTCCACATTTTAGTTTACCTTCCTATGATTTGAAAAATTGCACTTTACCCCCTGTAATCTTATAAAAGTTTCACACTGTCTCCCTGACATTTCTATATGTAGCATTTTACCCTTATGTTATAATAAATGTGGTAATTTACCATTCTCAATTTCGGCAAGTGAGCTACACTCTTCCACTGAAGAAGGTAAATTGCTTCTTTAAAATTTTCATTAGGGGTAAAGTGATTTTATTCAAATCACAAGGGATGAATTGAACATTATGCATTTTACAGGGGTAAAATTGTCATTTAACTCTTTACTTGTAGAGTTTCTGTCTATTCTTCCTTTATTGAATATTCTTGTGATGTCTCAATTTAGTGATGTGAATTACTTTTTGAGGAGATACTATTTCTTGTGTTTATCCTAGTCATCAAGTGCTGGACTGCTGGCATATTTGCCATATTCATGCACTAAAGACTAAAAATGGATTAGCAGATTATTTATATAATACTATAATAAAAGTTGTCCCTACATGTTATGTATTAGACTAATATTTGACAAAAATGTCAGTATATAATACATGGTGCAAGAATGAGGTCATGAATCATGCATACAATTCTACAAGTCATGTTCAAGTAATTCCATTTCAATTTTGGTCCTCCAATAGCTGTGAAAAGCCAAAAGGCAAAAATGCATTACCCTTTTGTTGTTAGATTGATCTACTTTTATTCATTTCTTGAATATGTTTGAGAAAAATAATTGGATAGATAATGACCCATTAAATGTAGAAAAATTGAAAATGAAAGCCGGTAGGGGCCGTGTACAAGATACTTCTTCAATTTAGAGCAATAAATTAATTATTATTAATTTTAATATATTATAAAAGAAAAAATAGGTAGGGGCTGCACATTCTTAGGCACTAATTTAATTTTGATTTTTAATATATTATACTATAATGGATCGAGTTTCTTCGTGGTTGAAAATGTACTTCGGTCGGGTTAGGAGAGGATCGAGTTTGTGTCGATATTTGATAAATAATAAGTTGTTAAATGTGTTTTACTTATTTAAATTTTTGTTTGAAACTACACTCAAAGTAAATAAGTAATACAAGATCAAATTAGATGTTTTAGATCGATCAATAAATTTGATCCATTTTATCAGGACAATGTGGGTATATTCACAAGTCAAAATGCATTTTTAGATACTCTTGGAGCCTCCCAAAAAGTTATTTCATTCATTCGTTGTATAGATAACGTTGTATATTGGTATACCATGTGATACAAACTATGATTGATTCTTGAACTGAAGGAGCGTTTAACTTCAACATCTCGCTCATGCCATGCAAATTCGTTGTATAGGTAACGTGGTATATCATACTGGTATACCATGTGAAGCAAATTATGATTAATTCTTGAACTGAAGAAGCATTTAACTTCAACATCTAGTCTATGCCATGCACATTCGTTGTATAGGTAACGTGGTATATCATGTGAATCAAACTATGATTACTTCTTAAATAAACGGGGGTGAATTCACACGTCATGTTTACAGAGAATGCATAAAATGTTACCTCTTTCAGAGATTTTTTTTTTTTGCATTAAATTAGGGATGATTTATGACCGGACCTCCTGAGATTTAGTCGTTTTATAAGAAATTCCCTGACGTTTCAAAAATTACAACGCCCTCTGACAAAACACCCCTTACAGTTTATACGACCCCCTAAAAAAGTTTACAAACCCCCCTTCCCCCCTAAAAGGTGTCTTTGTAATTGTTGAAACTACAGGTTTTTTGTTTGTAATTACAGTAAATCTCGGGGGTTTAAGTCTAAATCACCCATTAAATTTAGTTAGTAAAATATTGCCAATATTAGAATTGTCCAATAAATGCAGTAATATCTCTAGTGCGGGAAATTTAAAAAACTTGGTTCCAAAAAAGAGGAATTTCAAGAAAACTTGAAGAAATAAATATTATGTAAACCTATGAATTGAATATAATGTTGATAATGTTAAGCTCATGTTTGGGAATAAGTATTCAGAAGAATTTATTCATGCAGAAATTAGAAAATATATAATATATAAAAAAGAGAGAAAAAATATTAAATGTTGTAAATTAAATTATGCTTTTAATTTACTTTTTCTCCTCTGGCTTCTTATCCTCTTTCTTCTCCTCTGGCTTCTTTTCCTCTTTCTTTTCTTCTTTTTTCTCTTCTTTTTTTTCCTCTTTTTTCTCTTCTTTTGCTGGCCCAACTGACAAAATATCAACTTTACCAACTTTTTTAATTTTCTTCACCACAGCAACTGCATCCATTTCACCTATCACTGTCAATTTCTGTTCTTTCAGATCAGCAGCAATTGAATCCACCCCTGTTTCCAAAAAAAAAAAATTTGATTAATTTTAGATGAGATGAATCTTGATTTTTCTTTAAATGGGTATTTTCAAGAATTGATCCTGGGTAAATATATTTTCAAAAAAGTTTATAAATACAATACCTAGAATATCAGCAGCTGCTTCTATGGCTTTCTGCTTTGTCTTCTCATCTGTCATGGCCCAAATCTTCATCACCACCTTCTGTTTATATTACAAAAAAAAAAGGGAAATGAATGAGATGAGAAAATAAAAGGACAATTTTTTTTTTTTAAATTCCAATTTTAGTTAGTGTGATGTGTATAAGAATAGTATACCTGAGCCATTAGAGAAAAGCAGCTATGGAAAATTGAGATAAATGAAGATGAGAGGAAAATACTAGTTGGGAATTTTGTAGGGTTATTTTATTAATATATATATATGTTAGATTTTATAGGAATTGAAAATGTAGTTATATTCAAATTAAATTATACCCCTATGTCAGGTTTGCACTGCAGATGGGACCGCTGTGTTATTTTTATTAGCAAATATTATTTTGTGGTTGTTCAGAAAATAGCAATAAAACTCATCTATGTACTTGTAGGGGTTTTTTTGCACTTTGCACCCTCAAAATATGAGAAATAGGCACTTTACACCCTTAAATCTTAGATTTAGCACTTTGCACCCTTAAAATATGAAAAATGCAGCACTTTGCACCCTCGTTTATTTTCAAGCAAAAACTCAAGGGCAAAATAGGTAATTCTATCGTAAATCTTTGGCACTTTGCTCCCCCAAAATAAAATTAGCACTTAACACTCCCTAATAAAGAATAAATTTACAACTTGCACCCCCGAAACACAATAAATGGACACTTTGGACCCCGAAATACAAAATTAACACTTAACACCCTCAAACTAAAAAAAAAAAAAATAAAAAAATAAAAAAACTCAAACCCCTCATTTTTTCCGACAAAGTCAACCATTAATTTGAATTTTTTTTAAGGCAAAATAGGTAATTATTTATGGGTCTTTGATATGTTGAAGTAGGCAATGGGTCTTCGAGAAGTTTACTTGTACTTTATTTAGTTATTTATGGTTATATTGTTGAAAAGAAAGATGGAGAGAGAAATGAGTGAGTATTCGAGTATTTATAATTGTATTTTGCAAATTTAAGTAAAAAAAATGAATTACTTATTTTGCCTTAAATTTTTTTAACTCTGATAGTCAACTTTGACGAAAAAAAGAGGGGTTTGAGTTTTTTAAATTTGAGGGTGTTAAGTGTTAATTTTGTATTTTGGGGTGCAAAGTGTCCATTTATTGTGTTTTGGGGGTGGAAGTTACTGATTTGTTCTTAATTAGAGGGTGTTAAGTGCTAATTTTATTTTGGGGGTACAAAGTGCGAAATTCTCAAGTTTCGAGGGTGCAAAGTGCCAATACTATTGAATTACTTATTTTGCCCTTGAATTTTTGCTTGAAAATAAACGAGGGTGCAAAGTGCTGCATTTATCATATTTCGAGGGTGCAAAGTGCTAAATCTAAGTTTCGAGCGTGCAAAGTACCTATTTCCCATATTTCGGGGGTGCAAAGTGCAAAAAACCCTACTTGTAGTGACATGATTCAATGATTTATTTTTTCTTGCAAAATAGGAGTAATATTTTAAATGCTTATAATATGTTACTAATGTATAATAATCGGTTCAAATATGATCAAATGTTTTTGAAACAAAGATATAGTACTATTTTTTACATAATTTCAACCCTAATAGAATCGTTTATCATTTATTTTTACTTGTTACAAAGGTATAATTTTTATATATTCGTCTGATCTCATCTCAATTTTATGAAATAATGAAACGAAAAAAATATATTTAATACTTATAGATGAATAATTGTTCAATTCAGTAGAATTTAACACGTCTTAGACGTATATTGCTAATTTTTGTGAATATAATGGAGTATTCGCTAATAAAAATATATATAGAGATGTATCGGTTTGTTATAATTAAAACATGGGTGCAAATTGCATTTAACCCTGATGATGTTCTTTAAAAAAAATTGAATGGTCAAATTGATAGATAGGTACTTCTATTATATCATGTATGTGCTTTTCTTGACCTTATTTAATGTGGTTATTGACATTTTGTCAATTTGACACACATGACACTGTCTTTAGAAAATAGGGAAATTAATTTAAGGTGATTACAGATTCATCAAAAAGAAAGAAAACTCCTAATATTAATTCAGGGTAAAAAAGGAAATCCATGAGTACCTTCTTTGAATTTAGGTGTAGAGGTGTAATCGAGTCAAGTAATGTCGAATGACACACTATTCAAGTTTGGTTTGACCTTTAACAAATTTGAAATTTTGTGTTTGAGCTTGGTTTGATTGTTAAACGAGTCGAGCTCAAACAAGTTTTTATCGAACGAGTTTGAGCCAAGTATCGAGTAGCCGTATATTTTACATTAATTTTATCAATCTTTAGCTTATTGAATCGAGCTCGAGCCGAACTTCGAAAGTTATCGAACTAAAAATAATGTTCAGGCTTGTTTAATTAGCGTGACGACCAAACTCAAACAAGCTTTTATTAAATAAGCTCATATCAAATAATTTATCAAAAAAAAAGCTCATATCAAATATCAAGTAACTACCAACAGGTGATTGGTCTAGTGGAAGAGACTAGTGACTACAAAATAGCGGCTCATGTTCGAATCCCTGTTGAGAGAGGTACTCACTTAATGTGTCCAACCCGTTTCGAAAGGAATTAAACCCTTGGAAAACCAAAAAAATATATATATCAAGTAGCTTAATTTGATTTTCAATCCTATCAACATGCAACAAGGAATTTAATCATTAATTAAATATTGTGTGAATTTTTTTTTTTTTGGTTTCTCAAGGGTTTAATCCCTTTCAAGGTGCGTCGGGCACATAAAGTGGGAACCTCTCCCAACAGGGATTTGAACATGAGTCCGCTACTTTGTAGTGACTAGTCCATTCCACTAGACTAATCATCTATTGGTGAATATTGTGTGAAATGGTTATATGGGAATTGAGAGTATATATGTGTAGTGTGAGATTTTTTATTTTTATTTTTTAAACTAGAGTCTAGTTTTTTCTTTTTTCTTTTTAATTATAAATTAAGCTATAGGTTAGTTATGTAACTTTCAGTCAAGTTTAGTTCGAAATCTAAATTGAGTATCAAAAGGCAAGTTGGTTTAAGATTTAAGGCCTTAGGTCATACCTTGGAATTTGTTTCCACATTCAAAGATTCTCATTGCTGTTGTAACAGACATAATTTTCTTCAAAATTAAATTGTTAGAGTTAGGAAAATCTTGAACATGACAATATGATGGTCAACTTCTCTCATTAAGTACCAAAAAGTCTTAAATAAAATATATCTTATGTCCGTGGAGACATAGAACACTATTTCTTTCAATATTCTAAATTGTACGGTTTATTTTAAATAAGGCATCTAAAATTAATTGAAAATAAATTATGGATGAGTGACATCAGATAGTATCTATGAATAGGTGACGACACAAGTGGTAATGTTTAAATTCTCCAAAGACTATATATTTAGTGCTCGAATCGAAGAATAGTATATGTCAAATAAAAATAATTCATTGGAGTAACATTATATTATACTATATATAATGGGGAAGAGGGAAGCGATAGAAAACTTTATTTCACCAAAAGTATATTATTTTACTTTATAATGTGAAAGTATATTTTGGCAAGGAAAAAAAATGTCTCAAATAAATTAGAGGAAAATATGGAGATAAATCATTATTTGTAGGGGTGAGCATACGGTCTGAACCGAATCGAACAAGATCTAAGTTCGGTTCCTCACCGATTCGGTCCTGGAAATTCGTGGACCATTTATCGAACCTAAAATTTCGATTCGATTCGGTATTAAAAAATAAAAATCAAACATAGTTCGGACCATAAAAAAACCGAAACTTAATTTTTTTAATAAAAACCAAAAAATCAATTTATAACACAAAATTAAAAAAGAAAAACTTACAGCATACAAACTATACACAAAAACTCCTCTTCTATTTATTGCACAACATTCAATTTATCACCAAATTTCACACAAATCATTCAAACATAAAATAATTTTAATTAAGTAAAAGAGATAAATTATTTTTGAAAATTAATCTTAAGTTTATACAAATCACTCAAATATAAAAGTTATAAATCTCCAAAGTCGTAATTTAAAAATATAAATTTAAAAAAAAAAGTTTCGGTGCAACCAGTCCGGTTCGGTAAACCAACCAGTTATACCGAGAACTGACATTTGGGACGTTCGGTTCTCTGTAACTAAAATTTTGATTCGATAAACGGTCTAAATCGAACCGTCGATTTCGATGCGATCCGATCGATCCACCGGACCGTGCTCACCCCTAAATTTATTTGAATCAAAATCCATTTCATGCCAAGCCCAAATCAAGTCCTGATCAATCTCCCAAGCTTAATAAAGCTTTAAACACATTAAATACATGGAATGGATCTATAAAATGCCAACTTACCTCATAAAATACATAATGTTCAGTTTACCCCTCTGTGATTTGAAAAAGAACATTTTATTCATGTGAAAATTTTAAAGAAGTGATTTACCTCGTCCAGCCGAAGAGTGTAACTCACTTGCCAAAATTGAGAGTGGGTATGAAAAGTATTTTCGTAACACATGAATAAATTACCATATTTATTATTTATCATAATATAGGGGATAAACTGTCACATATAAAAATATCAAGGAGACAAAATAAAACTTTTATATGATTACAATTGATAAAAAAGAAATATTGAATATTGTGAATATCAAGTTAGTTAAATTGCCATTTAACTCCTTCAAAATAATAACCCATAAACTTAAAACACATTCCATTAGTCATGCTAAAAACTAAAAAGAAAAGAAAAAATTAACCAAGATTCACAAATAAACCCAAAAAACTAAAATTAAAAAAATAAAATAAAATAAGAAAAGAATACCACGCACTACCACAATCAATTTTAATTTGAAAAATTTTGGGACCGCAAAACCACTCCAACCAGAATAGACCGCAATCTTAAGACTTATTGAATTGAGTTCTGATTAAAGTATTGGGTAAATTACGAATACCTCCCTCAGGTAAAATTTAATTACAAAAATCCCCCTCATATATTGGATATTACAAAAATTCCCCCCAGGTTTGTCACCTTATTACAATTAACCCTTTGTCCATAAAATATTTCAATTTTACCCTTGGAAGTTATTTTTTTTTTATTTTTTTTATTTTTATTTTTTATTTTTAATTTTTTTTTTATTTTTTTATTTTTTTTTTATTTTTTATTTTTTTTTACTAATGTGTAAACAATTCATATTTAATTACTAATGTTTATAATATGTTATAAATTTTAAAATTTGTGTGTTAATTGTTATATCTTGTAAATTATAAAAATAATAATTATATATTTACCACCAAAAGAATTGATATAATTTATAATTTCCCATAAATTTCAATAAATATTTCAATTTATAATACACAATAAACTTTTAATAAATTAAACTATCATATTTATAATACAACATAATTTATTAAATTTACTAATTTATAAAATAAATTCATTTAACTAATGTGTAAACAATTCATATTTATAAAATATATTACTAAAATTCTATTTAATTTAATATTTTACAATTTAAATTGCTAATAAATATATAAATACCTTATTTTTGCAATATTTATTAAACTTATAGGCAATTATAAATTTTATCAATTATTCTAGTAGTAAATATATAATTATCTCTTTTCTAATTTATAAGATATAATAATTAGATCCCAAGTTTTAACATTTATTACAAACAATACAAATTACACATAAGGGCAAAATTGAAATATTTTAGAGATAAGGGGTTAATTGTAAGAAGGTGACAACCTGATGGAGATTTTTATAATATCCAATACATGAGAGGGAGTTTTGTAATTAAACCTTACCTGAGGGGATAATCATAATTTACCCTAAAGTATTAACAATCCGCAAATATTTGATTGTATTTGAACGATTACAAAACCCCCTAATAAATCTCATGGGAAAATTTTCAATAAGTAAATAAATAAACATTGTTAACTTCATACAATAACAAGTTGGGCCAGAAGGCCCAAAACCATACACTTCAAAAACGTTTTTAAAATTGGACCTGTCATAGAATTGAAAATCATGCTGATTATTGATTCGATCATTGATTCGATTGTCATAACCGGTGCTATGTAATTATTATGTAATATTTTTATATAAATTATTTATTATCTAAAATATAATTATATATATATATATATATATATATATATAATAATTTTTTGTCGATATAAATTTAAATTGTTTAATACAAATAATTAAAATGTCACAAAAATCAAGATCAATGTCAAAATAAATCTCAAGTATCCTAAAAAAATTATACATCCAAAATAAGACAAAAAAATTAAAAGAAAACCAACTAATGTTCAAAACATAGACTTTTTTTTTAGGCCATGTTCACAACATAGATTAAAAGTACCACACCCCACACAAATCTATTTTAATGCATTTCAAATCAATGCCCGGACTCGTAAGACACAGCATACACTTGTAAAAATCTAAACTTGTAAACTACTATAATGCATTTCAAATCTATCTTTAAATCATAAATTAAATTAACAAGAAGCACAAATTGACAAACATCTTGAACAAGGGAAAAAAAAAAATCACTAGTAATTGGAGTATTCGACATGATTTGTCAACAGATAATTCCAATGGATGGGCTACACTTGTTTATGTTTGAATTTATTGATGCCCAAAAAGTTCATCTCATTTTCACAATTTTGGTTTGTTCATTTAGATTCTATTGTTATAACTTGTGTATAAATGTAATCCTATTAAATGTTAAACAAGAGTTTAAATAAATAATAATAACAAAAAATTAAATTTAAAAAATAAAAAAATTATCCGATATTTTTTTTTCAAGTAAACCGTTAGTTCACTGATTTTACCGATTCAAACTGGTTAATTAGAAAAATTATATTTAGGGGTAAACCAAACCGAACTGAAAATCGGTTAGCGGTTAAACCGGACGAACCAATCTGTCCAGTCCGATTTTAAAACATTGCTTAAAATACTAACCAATAGTCCATACTAGAAAGGAAGAAAAAAAAAACAACGAAGATTCACAAATAAACACCAATTAAATGTCACAAACTAAACTTAATTTTCCTCAAAATCAAGAACCCAAAAAATATAAATAAAAAACCAAAAAAAAAAAATAATAATAATACCAAGCACTACCACAATCTATTTTAATTAGTTTCACATAATAGTACACGCATGTGGATTGTCATCACTGAAAAGTGACGCCACCGCCTCGTCGGAGGCCACAGCCACCGAGTACGCCGCCGGAGTGTGGAAGAATGTGTGTACATTTGGCGCGGCCACATTTCTTGATGTTTCATAATAATAATGCTTCATTATGTGATTTGGGTATTTATAAAATGACGAAAAATGTGAGTGTCCACCTGGATACGGCCATGGCTCTGCAGCTTTTCCGGCGCGTTTGATTGCTTTGAGAACTTTCTTTTCTTCCAATGCGTAGCCCTTTATCGTAATTTTCTGCAATTCCATGTCCACTTCTACTCCATCTACTCCTGAAATTAATTTTACATTTTTTAAGGGCATTTCAGAAAATAGTCCCATAATTTTGACGTCTCTCAATTTTCACTCAATCTCAATTTTAGTCATGTGTATAACAAATTTCGATTTTCGTCCTCCAATTATAATTTTTTTCCAGGTAATAGGACCAAATTGTAATTTAACTATAATTTTTTTTCTCGATAATAGGACGAAAATTGAAACTTACTGAAAACTAGATAACCAAATTTATTATACATGAGACTAAAATTAAAATTGAATGAGTGTTAATTAAAGTGTTAAATATGTATTCACTATATTTATAAGATTATTTTTAAATAAATATTAAAATTATAGGACCATTTTTAAAATTTGCCATTTTTTTAGTCAAAATTCCCAATGAAAAGGAAAATTTGAGATGGACATCTAATTGGACATGGAGCCCATAGAATCCTGGGCTTGTGGAATTGAATGAAAATTGTCTCTTGAAATCTTGGCTTAAGGAATAAAAAGGGCTCGGCTCAGGAAAGCCCAATAATGAGGCCCAATTAAGGATGAAACTTTGAGTTTAAATTTTTAACGCGGATAAAACAATATGTGAAAAGGAGGAGTATAATTGTTTTAGCAATTAATTGCGACAATTTATTGGAGTGAATTGCAAAATATTGGTTTAATGGTGGATACTTAATTTAAAACTAAATAAACTTATGCTTAAAAAAACAAATATGAATTAAAAATGCTAATATCTTTTTGAATAAACTCAATATAATAAAAAATTATAAAGTGCTGCTATCGGTTCTTGTCGGATTTTGACAATAAATAATGAACACTTTTAACATCATGAAATGCACTTAGTGCCCCCTTCCTAGGATGAATTTTTTATTTTGAAAAATGTAATTCCCGAAATTCCCCAAACACAAAGCACTAGAAAAAACTCTCAAAGAATTTACTATAATAGTATTTTTAATATTTTTAAATTCTAAAAAACTCTAATAATCAAGATACTTGCCTTTAAAAAAAAAAAAACTTGTAAACACATACTATCACATTTTCAGTTTTTAAACTCAAAAAACTTTAACTTTATGTTTTTTGAGGAACAAAAGATTTTAACTAACCTAACGTATTTTCTCAAAAAAATCCTACAAAATTATATTTTTATCAACCAAAATTTATATAAATTAATGTATTTTCTAGGAAAATTGTTCATATATGATTTGTCCAAACTCGTCCAACCACATCACAGTGTATTGCACTTGCTATATAGTTATTTTGAATCAGTCGAATCCGATTTGAGATAAAATTTCGCATATTTCCTAACCCCAAGAAGAACCAAAACTCAAAAACTTTCATTCTAACCAAAATGGGTAAAGGATATCAAATTCAAGAACCAAGTAGATGTGTTATTACATATTAGCAATTCAACATAAAATGTATATATTTACAAGAACTTGATCAATATATATGTAGATATATATTTAATTAGTCATCCATATTAAAGTTGGTCTTAAACCTCTATTTTAAATAAGTTAAATATGAACATGAACAAATTACATACCTTTGAGCTTGAACAGAGCTTTCCTCAACTTGGCAGCACACCCTTCACAATCCAAGTTAGGAACTCTCACCTCTAACATCTGATAAATAAATAAATTTAATTATTCGCATTACACACACCAAAAATGCAAATAAACAAATGTGCAGATGAGAAAAGCAACAACAACTTACAGACATCTTGATATATATGTAGAGTAGTACTTTTAGTTATAACAAATGCAGAGAATTTCAATGACAGTTCACTCTTTCTCTTTAAATTAGTTGTGAATGTTGAGAGACCCTTTATATATATATATATAAACTAAGAGTTAATTGCAATTTACCCCACTACAACAAAAATGATATTTTGTGGCATTTTGGGAAATATGTAAGAAAAAATGAATACAATTACATTTGTAAAAATGTCAGGAATAATAAATGTTAATCATACTGTTTAGTGACATTTTAATAATATTATAGCATATTATGATGTTATCTCTTGTTATGAGAGTGACATTTAACTTTTAGCCACACCGCTACATATAAAATGTCACTAGCAAAGTACCACCCGTAGCGGTGTGACTAAATGTATCAATGTCACTATTGTATTTAAAAATAACATTATAAAATATCATTATAGTATAAAAATGTCACTAATCAGTAAAACTAACATTTATAGTTTGTGACATTTTTTAAAAATATGACTATATTAATATTTTGACATTTTCTTAAAATGCCATCAAGCATGGTGCCACCATAGATCATATTTGTTGTAGTGCCCAATAATATTCATAATATTCAATTTATCTCTCTATAATTTGAAAAAGAGCATTTTACCCCCTTGTAATCGTATAAAAGTTCCACATCGCCTCTCTGATATTTTTATATGTGCCACTGTATCCCATGTGTTATGATAATGTGGCAGTTTACCCCCTATATTATAATAAATGTGGCAGTTTATCCCCCTATGTAACAAAACATTTTTCTTCTTAACTCTCAATTTCGACAAGTGAGTTACACTCCTAAGCTAAAGGAAGTAAAAAGCTTCTTTAAAATTTTCACAGGGTGATAAATTATTCTTTTTTAAATTATACGGAGTAAATTGACATTAACTATGTAATAAACTAAATTAAAAGAGCAGTCCCTTTTGGTACTATTTGATCATAGTGCCCAAAGGTATTGTGAATGTTCTTAATATTAATAATGTAATACAATTGCATTGGGTTTTGGAACATGAAAACAGAGCCGGGCCGGGCCGGGCCGGGCCACGCGTGTGCTGGGAGAGCGTGATCGACCACTTTTCATTTAAAAAGCAAAATTAAACACCCTTTTCATTTTTTTGTCTCCCACAAACAAGAAAAATCTGCAGTATGTAATATGTATGTATACCATAAAAAGCTAAAAGAATTTAACAGAAAAAGTACAGAATATGTTTACTTTTATCTGTTATTACAACATTAACAGATCTGACGTACATCAGTGATAAATATTGCGTAAATATCAGTATAGATATATATCCTGTTGGATTTAATTGATCGTTGCATAAATTCATGAAAAAAATTGCATTAATTATTGGGATTTAGCTGGATTCATGTATGGTGGGACACTGTGCCCTTTTGTTGGGTGACAGTTTTTTGAATACCAAGTTCTTCAATTCTGTGTTAGACTTAGGGTGTGTTTTACAAATTATAAGCGAGTTAAGTTCAGTATTAGCAGAATTATTTCAGGAGAAGTTTACAATCTATGAGTTAAAAATAGCATATTTTCGAAGATGCTAAAGCTGAAGCTAATTTTACAAATACCAGATTGTAGCGTTCGAGGTAAAAAAAAATGATATAGTGCATCCAACAATTTGACTTACTAATTTGCAATTTTTGACACTCTTACATGAATTATATGATACATTGGTTAGTCTAACGAGATTAAACTAAATAGTCAATTGCAATTTAATTTCGAGCAAATTGCTGGGTCGCGAAGGAAATGATGCAATTGTTATCTGACTAAATAAGGGAATAACTATCTAATATAAGGGGAGCTGACACACTTTTTCGGACCGGGCTCGAAAAATATTATATCAAACCAAACATGTGATATAGGCATAATTAATTATTGAAAATAGATTTATTGTGCAAACCGAATGCACCCAAGTTAATTACCAATTCTTCCATAAATTGACTTACTAATGTTATTAGTCATATAATTGGTTCACAAGATTATAGTTTTTTTTGTGTGTACGTTAGTCATGAGTATGACAACAATTTTATTTTGGTAGAGAGACTCATCTAACGTGGGACTTGATCTATTGTGTAGTTTAAAGAACTGGATTTTACTCTTTTCAATTTTTTTTTATATTTGTCGTTTTGGGAAAAACAAAATTGTTTACTTTTATTTATAGATTTAGGAGTTCAATGCACAATTAATTTTTTTAACCAATTTTACCCTTCTTGTTAATGCTTGTAATTGATGCTAATTAATGCAATGATTATTTGATTAATTTTTGCTCCAAAAAAGTAAATACTTATTACATTTCTTAGGTGGTGTTTTCAACCACTTTTAAAAAGTGATTTTCTGCTTTTTTAAAAAAATAAGTTGAAAGTGAGTGTTTTTAACTACTTATAAAATCACTTATACTTAAAATTCACTTAAAAAGTACAAAAAGTAAAAGCAGGTTGGATGCAGCTTCTAACTTCTACAAAAAGCTAAACTAATAATTTATTAAAAACACCACCTTAATTTGTGTACGATCCTTCAAATGACAAATAAAAAACGAAAAAGTACCATTTATCAACGGGTTTTCTGCAATTTGCACCCCCGAAATATGGGAAATAGGCACTTTGCACCCTCAAAACTTAGATTTAGCACTTTGCACCCTCGTTTATTTTCAAGCAAAAATTCAAGGGCAAAATAGGTAATTCAATAGTATTGTCACTTTGCACCCTCAAAACTTGAGAATTTCGCACTCTGTACCCCCAAAATAAAATTAGCACTTAACACCCACTAATTAAGAATAAATCAGCAACTTCCACCCCCGAAACACAATAAATGGGCACTTCGCACCCCAAATACAAAATTAACACTTAACACCCTCAAATTTAAAAAGACCAAAACCCTCGTTTTATTCGTCAAAGTTGACTATCGGAGTGAATAAAATCTAAGGCAAAATAGGTAATTCTTTTTTTTACTTAAATTTTGCAAATTAAAATACAATTATAAATACTCGAATACTCATTTATCTCTCCATCTTTCTTTTCAACAATATAACCATAAATAACTAAATAAAGTACAAGTAAGCTTCTCGAAGACTCATTGTCTACTTCAATATATCAAAGACCCATAAATAATTACCTATTTTGCCTTAAAAAAAATTCACCTTAATGGTCAACTTTGCCGGAAAAATGAGGGGTTTGAGTTTTTTTTTTTTTTTTTTAATTTGAGGGTGTTAAGTGTTAATTTTGTATTTTGGGGTGCAAATTGTCCATTTATTGTGTTTCGGGGGGTGCAAGTTGTTAATTTGCTCTTAATTAGGGAGTGTTAAGTGCTAATTTTTTTTGGGGGGGGGGGGGGGCAAAGTGCCAAAGATTTACAATAGAATTACCTATTTTGCCCTTGAGTTTTTGCTTGAAAATAAAAGAGGGTGCAAATCGCTTTATTTTTCATATTTCGAGGGTGCAAAGTGCTAAATCTAACGTGGGGCTTGATCTATTGTGTAGTTTAAAGAATTGGATTGTACTCTTTTCGATATTTTTTATTTGTTGCTTTGGCCAAAAAAAAGAAAATTGTTTACTTTTATTTGTGGATTTTGGAGTTCAATGCATAATTGTTTTTTTAACCAATTTTACCCTTCTTGTTAATGCTTGTAATTGATGCTAATTAACGCAGTGATTATTTGATTAAAATGGTATTTGAAAATTTTCACTTCAAAAAATTAGATATTTATTACATTTATTAATTCGTGTACAATTCTTTAAAATGACAAATAAAAAAAATGAAGAAATTACCAATTATCAACAATAACTTTTAGTATTCGATCTTTACAACTAACATATACTCCCATTAGTCAATCCACGCGTTGACCATTAAATTTGGTTGAAGTTGTTATATATTTAATATCGTAATTATGATGTTTAGATTTCTAATACTATTTCACAAAAGAGCAATACTACTAATTATTTTTTTTCTTTAAATATTCTCCTAAATAGGAGAAATCCAAACATGGCTTAGCTTTCTCTTTGTGTATCATTCTCTCTTGTCACTTCAATGAGCATGAAAGAGGAGAATGCTCATTACATATTTGGAAGCATAATCATTAAAAATTAAAATTAAAGACATTATGATGATTGTTCATATATATAATAGCAATCATAACAATTCAAATATGCAAATCTATTAAATAACTTTGCTAATCTTTACCCTATACACATGAAGTTTGAATAAAACTTGATGGTCAACAAGGGTTGAGGCATTTTTTTTTTTTAAATCAAAAAATGAATTTATTATTGCAATTTGAAAAAGAAAAATTGGAGTGGCCCCTAAATGCAAGCCGCAACCACTATACAAAGGTTGCGGAGCCTGAAAACCTTCTTCTTTTGACTATTTGTTTCATTTCTCTTCATTCTTTCATTAATTTTGTTATATATTTTAGATTAGGGTGATTTACACTCAGACCCCCTCAGGTTTGGGCATATTACAAGAAATCCCCTATTGTTTTAAAAATTACAGGGACACCCCCTCAGGTTCGGACATATTACAAGAAACCCCTTACGGCGTTAATAACAGATGAAATTTGATGACGTCAGCAAAAATATTTTTGATTTTCCAAATTTACCCCTGGATAAATATACCCACAGGGGGTGTCTAAGTAATTATACTATACCTCAGGGGGTGTCTATGTAATAATATAATACCACAGGGGGTGTATATGTAATAATATTATACCAGAGGGGGTGTATTTGAAAGATTACAATAACTTTAGGGAGTTAGTTGTAGCCAACTGTCAAATTTTATAAAATGACAAATAGATGTTAATGTTGGCCATATATTTTGACTATACATTTCATGGAGGAATTTATAGCCAATGGTCATATTTTAAAAAATGACCAATGGATGTTATGTTGACCATATATTTTCACTATAAATCAAAATCTTCACTTGATACAACTTTAAATCTTGGCGTGCATCTGTAACCATTATGGGTGCATTCTTCATACATCACATGAATATTTTGATTATCGATATTTTAAGCATCTCACACTATATCTTGAATTTGATGATGATATTATCAAATTTGTGGAATGAAACACAAAAGAAAATAAAAGTGTTTGGACTGCTATTTATAACCAAAATATGTGGCCAACAAAAACATCCGACATTCATTTTTTTGAATATGACAGTTGGCTAGAACTAACTCCCTGAAGTTATTGTAATCTTTCAAATACACCACCTGTGGTATAATATTATTACATAGAAACCCCCTGAGGTATAGTATAATTACATAGACACCCCCTGTGGGTATATTTAGCCAGGGGTAAATTTGAAAAACCAAAAATATTTTTGCTGACGTCATCAAATTCCGTCTGTTTTTAACGCCGTAAGGGGTTTCTTGTAATATGCCCGAACCTGAGGGGGTGTCCCTGTAATTTTTAAAACAACGGGGGGTTTCTTGTAATATACCCAAACCTGAGGGGATCTGAGTGTAAATCACCCTTTAGATTATTTATTTAGTGCTTGATTAAAGGGAATCAAAATATTGCTGTGTAAGTTTAATTGTGTTTTTTTTTTTCCGGAAATTTAGTTGTGCTTTACAAACAATAAATAAAATGTTAACTTTAGATTAAGGCCCATTTTGTTAAGATAGTAATTAATTATTTATTTAATTCTATACCTTCGTCAATTTTAAACACGGTTAATTGAAAGGAAAACTTACTTGATGCATTTGTTTTCACAATGACATGATGTAGCACTTGAAAAATATTGTATTTAATTTCTAAATGTAAAAAGATGTGAATTTTTTAAAGATCATCTCCAATAATTTGAGAGATAAAATGTCACTACTATGTATGCATATATTTTTCCTCCATCAAAACTTAAAACTTAAGGGTCTGTTTGTTTGGTATCTTCAAAAAAATTTCGTATTTGAGAAAAGCGAGAGAAACATTATTTCTATTTTCTGAAATAATTTATTTTCTCTCAATTTTTACAAGTCACTCTCCCAAAAATCAAATAAACAATAATTTTTTTATCTTTAAATAAAACTTGTACTAATTCTACTTTAATTCGTGATAAAGTAACCATCTCTTTGACAACTTATTTCACATAACAAAGACGATTTGAAATAAAGTCTTACATATCTTACATATTACACACACAATAAAACTACTCTCCCAAAATCCAAACAAACAACCATACGCTAAAAAAAATATTTCGCAAACCATCAATTTCACAAACTACTTTATTAAATGATGAATAAACATTTCTTTCTAGCTTGTTCTAATTGACAAAAACACAAAAAACTATGTCACGATGGAAAGCCTAGCAAATTGAAAGTCAAAGCTCTGACTATGACGTGTAGAACTAATGTCTTTGGGTTCACGAGAAAGTTTGAAATTTCAATTTAGTTTTGGAAGAAAAAGAGCTGTCCCAGAATATATACGCTGTCAATTGAAAATTCAAGGAATTTGATTTGTTTCTAGTGATGATTTTGCGGAACATATAAAATTATTAAAATTTATTTGATAATTTTGAAATATGTATTCTTTCTCCTGTAATTCATACTAAATTTGTTCATTTAGAACAAGATCTTTCAGATGCAAGAAGCACTTTAACATTACTTGAAAAATCATTTAAAAATGTTATAGTTGAATTCAGATAAAATTGTATTGCAATTGAGTTTTTTTGGGTTCCCAGCATTTGCAGAATATAGTTTTATTGTAATGGAGTTGATGAATGAATGAAAGTTAATGTTACTATACCGCTATGTTCTCCTTTTTGGAAGATTTGTGCCCAAAATTGAAAGGATGCCATGCGAGCACACAATAGCAGCTGCCATAGACTTCCGACCAAGGAACTCCGGCATGTATGTATATGGACTTACTTCCCCTTACTACAGGTACGATCTCATGATTCATGCATATGTAGAGGTTATTTATCTCGTTCCATCCGAAGACCAATCGATCAGCATTCCTAATTGTAAATTGATATTTCTTGATGAATTATAAATTGCATTGGAAAATTGTAGAGAGAATTTGACTGAAAATGATAAACCTTTTATTGATCAATTATGTACAAAATACAAGTTAGAATCCTGTTTATATAGACATAATACAGAGGGCTAAACGAGTAATTTCCTAATAACAAATATAACAAACTGATAACAAAATGAAATAGCCGTTTGTATCCAATCCCCAATTCTTGACCTAGTTTCTCAATTCTTCCTTTGTTGAATTCTGTTGATTGTCTTCTGTTAACACCCCCCCCCCCGCAAGATGGAGGTACGTAAATTCGACGGACTCCCATCTTGGAAAGTATATTATTGAACTGATTTCGATGTAATGGCTTTGTGAGCAGGTCCGCAAGCTGATCTGCAGAAGAAATAGGGAGGATCTTCAATTGTTGCCTGGCTATATGTTCGCGAACAAAATGGATGTCAATCTCGATGTGTTTGGTTCGCTCATGGAAGATAGGGTTCTCTGCTAGCTGAATTCCGGAGGAATTGTCACAGAAAATCAGTGGAGGTAAGTGTAGTTGAACCCTCAAATCTGTGATTAATTGTTTGAGCCATAGAATTTCGCTTGTAGTTGCTGCTAATTCCCTATATTCAGCATCGGCTGATGACTTAGAAACAGTTGCCTGTCTTTTAGCTTTCCAAGAGATTAGGGATTTTCCAATAAATATACAGAAGCCTGTGGTTGAACGTCTAGAATCCAAACATGATCCCCAGTCAGAATCAGAAAAGCCTGTTAATTTAAGATTAGAGGAATTAGGATAATATAAACCTTGCCCTGGATTGCCTTTAATGTATCTTAGTAGGTGGTGAACAGCAACCAAATGCGTATTAGTAGGTTTAGACATAAATTGGCTTAATTTGTGAACACTGTAGGCAATATCAGGACGAGTGATTGTTAAATAGATTAGCCTGCCTATTAGCCTCCTATAAGGAGAAGGATCAGTAAGAAGGTCTTGATCATCAGATTGCAAATTATTCTTAGAATCCATAGGAATCAAGTTAGGTTTGCTAGAGATAAAGCCTGTATCTTTTAGAATTTGTAGGGCATAATTTCTTTGTGAAATTACCAAGCCAGTTTTAGAATATGCAAATTCAAGTCCTAAAAAATACCTTAGCTGTCCTAAATCCCTTAATTTAAATATGTTGCTTAATTTAAGTTTAAGTTCACATATCAACTGATAGTTAGGACCAGCTATTAAAATGTCATCTACATAAACTAGGATAGCTAAAAAATTATCATCAGAACCACAAGTAAAAAGTGAGTAATCAGACCTTGATTGTGTGAAATGTAGTGCAGTTAATACCTCAGTTAGCTTGTGATTCCATTGCCTGCTTGCCTGTTTTAAACCATAAATAGATTTATGTAGTTTACAAACTAGAGGAGAGGACATACATGTTTGATGAGGAATAGGTGGGTCATAGCCTTTAGGTAGAGTCATCTAGATATCTTCATCTAGTTCTCCATTTAAAAAAGCATTAGTTATGTCTAACTGGTGTAGATCCCAGTGTTTAATCATTGCAAGAGCTAAAATAACCCTAACTGATACTAGTTTAGCTACAGGAGAAAATGTAGTTGTGTAATCAATTCCCTCCTGTTGAGAAAAACCCTGTGCTACCAACCTTGCCTTATACCTTTCAATAGTGCCATCTGATTTGGTTTTGATTTTGAAAATCCATTTACAGCCTATAGGTATCTTGTTTGTAGGTAGGGGTTGTATTGACCATGTTTTGTTATTTTCCATAGCTTTTAATTCTTCTTTCATAGCTTGTATCCATTCAGGATGCTTAACTGCTTGTTTATAAGTAGATGGCTCAGTGAGCATAGAAATGTTAGCTATGAATGCTTGGTGATTGGAAGAAGTAGAAGAATAATCCAAAATAGATTCTATAGGATATCTTATATTTTTGGGAGTGATGGGGGAAATAAGATTACAGTTGTAATCTTGGAGGTAGGGAGGAGGTTTGTGTGGCCTTGATGACTTCCTGATTGGTGGGGGAGAAGGTGAATCATGAGTAGAAATATCAGTTATTATAGGGTCAGAATCTGTAGGATGAAGTATGGGTGTGGATATAGGTTCATAAAGATAGAAATCTTTAGATTGAGTAGATGACACATTGTTATGAGGTGTGATGAAACTGTTATAAAATTTAGTGTCAGTGAATGGAAAGATATTTTCATGAAATACAACACTTCTAGAATGAAAAATGGACTTTGTTGTAAGATTTAGAAGCTTATATCCTTTAATTCCCTGGGTATATCCTAAAAAAACAGATTTAATAGCCCTAGAGTCAAATTTAGATCTGTGTTCTTTAATAGTTGATGCAAATGCCAAGCAGCCAAAAGTTTTGAAAAAATTGTAATCTACTGATTTCTGAAAAAGTTTAGTGTAGGGAGATTGATTTTGTAAAAGTGGTGTTGGTAATCTATTTATTATGAAAACAGCTGTCAAGGCACTTTCATTCCAAAATTGTAATGGTAAATTAGATTGGAACATTAGAGATCTAGCCACATTCAAAATATGTTGATGTTTCCTTTCAACCCTTGCATTTTGTTGAAGAGTCTCAACACAAGAAAATTGGTGTAGAATGCCCAAGTTAGAGAACAGTTGAGTAAATAACAATTCCTTTGCATTGTCACTTCTAAATTGCTTAATTTTAGAATTAAATTGTGTAGAAATCATGTTTATGAATTTAGGAATAATAGAATGGACATCAGATTTTAGTTTTAACAAGAAAATCCATGTGAATCTAGAGTAATCATCAACTAAAGTTAAAAAATATTTAAAACCATTATGTGAAGTTACTCTAAAAGGGCCCCAAATGTCACAATGCATAAGATCAAATGGTTGTAATGAAACAGTTGTACTTATAGGAAAGGGTAGGTTTTTTTGCTTAGCTAATGGGCAAATATCACATACATGTGCAGTTTTATTATGAATATTGTTTAAATCTAATACAGATTTAAGTATAAGAAGCCTATCTAGTGATGGATGTCCCAATCTATTGTGCCATGTGCCATGTGCCAATGCTAAGTTTATTACAATGAGTATTAGTGGAATTAGATTCAGGATGTAGAATGTAGAGTCCCTCTATTAAATCACCCTTGCCAATCTTCTTCAAAGAGATCTGGTCCTGGATTGTAAATGAAGTAGGTTCAAAGGTGATGCAATAGGTAGAAGAAGAGAGGAGTGCACTAACAGATAATAGGTTGAATTTAAATTGTGGAACAAATAGTACATTAACTAAATTCAGATTATTAGGTAAGATTACAGTGCCTTTAAAGTAAATAGGTATACTAGTGTTATTAGGCAGTGTGATAGTGGTATTTAGTGCATGATCAATGTGAGTAAAAAAATTTAGATTATGACATATATGATTAGATGCTCCTGAATCAATGATCCAAGAGTTAGGAATTATAGAGAGAGGAAGAGATGGAAAGCATGTACCTGATTGAGCATTGACAGTGCATGAATGTGCAGTAGGAGTGGTAGGTGTTGCAGTGGTTTGTGATGATGGAATGTTGGACTGATTAGGTAAAAGTTGAGATAGTTGTGTTAGTTGTTCTGGAGTCATGGACTGGATGAAGTTCTGTAAGTTCTGATTGTGAGGATAATCATCAGTGGATATATTGTTAATTTTAGTGGAGGTTTGGGTAGGAAATCTGGGAGGTGGTGGATTGTAACCAGGGGGAAACCATGGATCTTGAAACAAGTGTTGATTGTGTGTCCTGGCCTCTGGCAGTGGGAACAATATGGTCTATTTGGTCTATTTGGGTTATAAGGGGGTCTGGATTGAGGTCTGAAGGTAGTGGTTTGAAGAGGGTTGGGTGGTCTGTAAAGATTAGGAGTAAAAGATGGAGAAGAAGTGTAAGCAGGGGCTGTCTTGGTTGCAAATGCCATTGAATTTGATGTGTCAGTTGATGAACTTGAAGATTGAACCTCCAATTGAGTTTCTTCTTGAGATATGAGTGCAAATGCCTTAGTTACATCAGGAAGTGGATCCATAAGTAGTAACTGACTGCGAGTGTGAGCTAGGGATTCCTGTAAACCCATAAGAAAGATTATTAGATAAAAAATTTCAAAATACTGATCAAGTTGGCCACAAGTGCATCTTGGTCTGAAATTGCAAATTTCATCCCAGATCACTTTTATTCTTGAAAAATATGTGTTGACATTTAGTGATTGCTGTTGTAATTGGAAAAGATCTCTGTGAAGTTTGAACAATCTTGGTCCATTTGCTTGTTGAAATCTGACTTGTAGTTCTTTCCAAAGAGTTGATGCCAATGTGTGGTACTGAACTGTATGATTTATATCTCTGGATAGAGAGTTAAGAATCCAAGAAATGACCATGGTATTGTTCCTATCCCAATAGTTAGATAGGACAGGATCATCATCTGGTCTAAGAAATGTAGGATCAATGAATTTTATCTTGTTTTTAACTGTGAGTGCTCTTATCATTGCTTTAGACCAGGTTTGATAATTTTTATCATCTAATTTCTCAGAGACTAATGTGATTCCTGTGCCATCTGCAGGATGAAGGTAAAAAGGACTAGAGGGGTCCTCAATTTCAGGGCGTGATCTGAGAGAATGAAGGGAAGTGGTGGAGGATTCTGCATGAGTGGTAGGGTCTGTCATATTTTGGAGTTTATGAATGAATCTGAAAAGAGAACAAAGAAATGGAAAGAACTTTCTTGGAACAGCTGTGAAAGATCAAAAAAAAAAAGAAGAAAGTGAGAAAGGTAATGATTTCTTGAACTTTCTTGGTGATGAAATATGTAAAAACAGTATAAAATCTGAATTTATGAATAAACCGAAAGAAAAACAAATATGTGGTAGTAGTGAGGGTGAAGTGGAAAGATCAAACCGGTGTAAAATATGAAGAAATTGTGTGTGATTGATGACAGAACAGGGATCTGATGTGAATTGGAGAACTGGATGCGAGAATTAATGAACTGATGATACTGAGATGATTTTCTTGGAAGAAAATCTGGAAGAACTTGATGCTGTTGAAACCGTGGCCGAAGAAGAAGATGATCAGAAGCTATTGAAGATTTTGCAGCGGAATATTATTGTGTATATACTACTGATACCATGTAAATTGATATTTCTTGATGAATTATAAATTGCATTGGAAAATTGTAGAGAGAATTTGACTGAAAATGATAAACCTTTTATTGATCAATTATGTACAAAATACAAGTTAGAATCCTGTTTATATAGACATAATACAGAGGGCTAAAAGAGTAATTTCCTAATAACAAATATAACAAACTGATAACAAAATGAAATAGCCGTTTGTATCCAATCCCCAATTCTTGACCTAGTTTCTCAATTCTTCCTTTGTTGAATTCTGTTGATTGTCTTCTGTTAACACTAATGATGTCAAGATGAGAGAAGTTTTACCTCCATATGTGAAACGGAATGTTGGAAGACCAAGAATGTCACGTTTTCCTTCTTGTCTTGAAAATCATAAAAAAAAAAAAAAAAAAGATACAAGTCCTCGATTTGCTAAAGTACCGATCACAACTCCAAAACATGTCCCCAACGCCCATTGAACTCGGAGCAATCATATGTTGATGCTTATTAAACATTCATTTTTATAATATTTGATGTATATTAACTGATGTTTATTACACTGTTTCTTTTCATGCACAACATTAACAATAATGAAAATGGTCGGATGTTGCGTCCTTGAATAAGGAGTTTTACATGAATATGTTGAGTTGCCCATTGTTTCGGGGGCTTGGAGCTTGGGCCTGCCAGGCGCCCAAACTAGTTACTCGATTTTCGCACTGTTTTGGGCGCTTTGAGTCTACGAGGCACCCAAGCGCCCAAACCAACTATTGAATTTGCTCACTGTTTTGGGCGCTTGGAGCTTGGGCTTACCAGGCGTCCAAGCGCCAAAATAGTGAGCCTTTAGGGTTGAGGGCGTCTGACAGGCCAAGAGTCAAGTGCTTAAGGGTTTGCCAAGAGCCCTAACCCTAATTTGTTCAATTTTGTTCACAAATCGTTTGAAAAGGAGAACCTAGAGATATATTAACATTAACTCATCCGTAAATCGTTAATAAGTGATACTTGCTCAATTTTGGTCACAGATCGTCTGAAAAGGAGAGCCTAGAGGTATATTAACATTAACTCCTCCGTAATAATGTCTCTTTTATCGATTTAACTCATTATCACCAATCTCACCCATTTTTACCGGTTAAAACCGTCTTTTTATTGACTCCACTCGTTTTACCGATTTGATTCATTTTCTTTTTCTAAGTTCATCCGTTTTCATCGTTTTAACTCGTTTTTCTCGAATTTCCTTCTTCTTTTTGTTGATTTCATTCTAGATTTTCACCTTATCTAGTTTTACAATAATGAAATCGCTGAAAATCTAGATAAGGTGAAATCAATTTAACTTGTACATCAATTTTATATTTTGTTCACCTTATCTAGATTTTCAGCGATTTCATTCTTTTGCGATTTACCCGTTAATTCACTAATTTATTTTTTATTGGATTAATCCGTTTTCATCATTTTCCAATTTATTTTGTTGAGTCAACCCATTTTCACATATTTAAACCAATTTTGACAATTTAACCCGAATTGCCCTTTCTTGTGGTGTAGTCCAATTTTAACTATTTTTTATTTCCACCTTAACCCGTTTTTGATTGGTTATATGTATTTGCTCGTTTAATCTATTTTCGACATAGTTTCACCGAATTTTGACTATTTCACCTATTTTTGTTGACATCGCCTTTGTGATTTAATGCATGTCACTACCAAAATTATGATTTTCACATACTAATTACTAATATGATGATATTAATCAGTCTAACCCGCTATTAACTACTATATAGCACTGAAATGATATATTGGGCCGGATCAATCACTAATCTACCTACCCAATTTTTTTTAAAGATAATTAACTTGTTGTTATGCTATACCTATAATTCGTCTTTGAACAAGTTTCAAATCCTAATAAAACACCGTATCACCAAAATCGCGACAACTTTCACTATAACTGAGAGTCGTCAAACATTGTCATTACGAGTTTTTAATGTCAGCCCCTAAAGATGCAACGTTGAAAACTATTGACACCTGAAGATACAACTTCATGACTAGACTCTGAAAAAGCGTCATCATCTACTGAATATCGAGCTTCTTCTATGAACGATGGAAGCACCACAACTAGCGGCTTCTACTAGCGACCAAGGAGCCAATGCCATTGACGTCATTTTAAGGTGACAAGAGACATCACATTGCCTTCTACGTGTGCTGCGAGTCTCCATGGCCGCACGAACTACACCGTTTCGTTCCATTAGCGTTGTGAGTCTTCGTGATGACAAAAACCAAGTGCACATTGTTGTATATAAAAGAAAAAATAACAAAAATAGGAGTGAGCTAATAAATAAATAAAAATATTAATGTAAATTTACATTATTTCCATAACTGATTTTATATGATTCGTTTTACCAAACACTATGTTATAATCTATACTGTATTATTAATTGAATTGATTTTTTCATTATTTCATCACCACCAAACGTTTCCTTACTACATAGAGCTTTCATTAACTTTTCACTAAAATATGTTTTTTCAATTTCTAGAAACGACGCTTATATAAAAAATCAAATGTGTTCCAAGCTGATACAAAAATAGAAGCAGCTCTAGGAAGTTCAACCGAGTCAACAAATTAGGGCTAAATGACACTAATAGTCCCTTGGGTTTAAAGTTTGTTATGCTTGCATCTCTCATAAATAAAGTGGGCAAAATAGCATTTTTAGTCCCTTAAGTTTTACTAGTCCGCAAAAGTAGGACACTTAAATCTCCGGCAAGCATTTTTAGTCCCATAAGTTTCGTAAGTCTGCGAAATTAGGACATTTAAATCTCCGGCAAGCATTTTTAGTCCCATAAGTTTCACAAATCCGCAAAAGTAGGACATTTAAATATTCGGCAAGCATTTTTAGTCCCTTAAGTTTCACTTGTCCGCGAAATCAGGACACTTAATTTTTTAGCAAGCATTTTACGTCCCTTAACTTTCACAAGTCGGCAAAATCAGGACACTAAATTTTCCAGCATGCAAGATACGTCCTATAACTTTTCTATACCCGCAAATTTAGTCCACTTGACTGCAATTATAGCCCACAATTTGCCAAAAATTGCATAATTGCCCATTGGACAATTAATTTGAGAATTTTGCCACATTGAACAATTAATTTAGGGATTTTGCCAAACTGGACAATTAATTTGAGAATTTTGCCACACTGAACAATTAATTTAGGGATTTTGCCAAACTGGACAATTAATTCGGGGATTCATGTGCTTTATTTGTAAAATTTAGAGCATCAACTTAGGTAAGTTCTTATTTATAGAATAGTGTTATTTGTTTTCAATAGTTGTACTATTTAATGTTATGAATGAATTAGAAAGCGGCGTATAGCCATTAAATTGAATTTTTTTTCCAATATAGCCTTTTAGATAAAAGTATTTCCCAAAATGACTCAAACTGAAAAGTATTTTCCAAAATGACTCAAACTGAAAAGTATTTCCCTAAATGTACCTTTTATGAAAAATCGCAGTTGCCAACTGCGATTCTGCATTTTTACGAAATTATGAAAAATAAAATAAAAATTTTTTACCAAAAATCGCAGTTAGGTAATTTTTTTTTTTTCGTTTTTTTTATTGTAACGAAATTGCCTTGATAAACTAAAAATCGCACAAATAGGTGAAAGTTAAGTGACGTAAAATGCTTGCTGAAAAAGAAGATATGTGCGACTTTTTATTATGTAGATGGGTGGTATGCAAATTTAAATAATTAACTTATTATGTTATCTTTTACTATGTAGATGGGTGGTATTATCTTTTTGCATGGATCGTTACAAACATAGTGCCAGAAAGCATCTCAAATAAATATTATTAACACAGAAAAAAATGGGTCACACTCTAGCAATATAATTATACTCCAATAGCAATACTTGAACAATACATGAATGTCTTGGGCACAAATATATTTTACCTGATTATATATAAACATGCTTGATAAGAATGCAGGAGACACTTGATTTATTATTTATAAATATAAGAGATAACACAATGTCATACTTATACTGAAATAGAAGACAAACATTTCTTTTAAAATACTATTACTAATATAAATATCAAATAATTACAAAACTCAAGCCATTTTATAAAAAAAAAAAACCAAAAAAAATAAAAAAATAAAAAATTTACCAAAAATCGCAGTTGCTAACTGCGATTTTTGGTCAATTTTTTTTTTTTTTTTTATAATTTTTCATTTAGGGAAATACTTTTCAGTTTGAGTCATTTTGGAAAATACTTTTATCTAAAAGGCTATATTGGAAAACAATTCAATTTAATGGCTATACGCCGCTTTCCAATTCATTCATAACATTAAATAGTACAAGTATTGAAAACAAAGAACACTATTCTATAAATAAGAACTTATCTAAGTTGATGCTCTAAATTTTACAAATAAAGCACATAAATCCCCGAATTAATTGTCCAGTTTGGCAAAATCCCTAAATTAATTGTTCAGTGTGGCAAAATTCTCAAATTAATTATCCAGTTTGGCAAAATCCCTAAATTAATTGTTCAATGTGGCAAAATTCTCAAATTAATTGTCCAATGGGCAATTATGCAATTTTTGGCAAATTATGGACTATAATTGCAGTCAAGTGGACTAAATTTGCGGGTATAGAAAAGTTATAGGACGTATCTTGCATGCTGGAAAATTAAGTGTCCTGATTTTGCCGACTTGTGAAAGTTACGGGACGTAAAATGCTTTCCGAAAATTTAATTGTCCTGATTTCGCGGACAAGTGAAACTTAAGGGACTAAAAATGCTTGCCGAATATTTAAATGTCCTACTTTCGCGGATTTGTGAAACTTATGGGACTAAAAATGCTTGCCGGAGATTTAAATGTCCTAATTTCGCAGACTTACGAAACTTATGGGACTAAAAATGCTTGCCGGAGATTTAAGTGTCCTACTTTCGCGGACTAGTAAAACTTAAGGGACTAAAAATGCTATTTTGCCAATAAAGTGTTACACTTTCATCCCTCTTAGATAATATGTATTATACCGTTCACTTTTTTGACCAATTTTCGACAAAATTATATTTTTGGCAGTGGTAGTTTTGGAAGACCATGGAAGACCGTATTATCTACTCCCTCCGTCCCAATTTTCTTGCTCCCTTTACATTTTGCACAATGTTTTATGCAATGTCATATTTCTCTCATTTTTCCTTTTTTGCCCTCGTATAATTCCTTTTCTAATTCATTGTTTATTCATTGTGGGGCCCATTGTTAAGGACATTTGTGGAAAAACAGCTAGTCAAATATAGAAATGAAGCCATGTTTTAGGACGTCTTAAAATAGAATTGAGAGCAACAAAAGTGGGACGGAGAGAGTAATATTTTTAGTGTCACGCCAATTTTGAGATGGACGGAGTGTTAGATAACATAGTATTTCGAAAATACTCCTATTAAAAATATTTTTTTACAGGAATAGTAATTCGTGTAACACATTTTTAAGAGGGACAAAAATCTAATACTTTATCTATAAAGAATAAAAGTTTAAAACTGAGATATCATTAATGTCATTTGGCCATACAATTATATATTTTTTTCATTAATAAGCCACTTTATTTCCTTTGCACTTTATTAAATGCATGTGATTGATCTAGTGGAAGGGACTAGTCACTACAAAGTAGCGGACTCATGTTCGAATCCCTGTTGGGAGATGTTCCCACATTATGTGCCCGACACGCCTCGAAAGGGATTAAACCCTTGAAAACCAAAAAAAAAATGTTTATCAATTATCATTATTTAATACAATTCTTTTATGAATTATAACCACCCCTCCCCTCAATATAGGATCAATACCTACAAATAATTTCCTTTAGTAGAAATTTGTCTCATTTTCTATGTGAATTTGAACAAAAAGCAATAACGTTTCTACTTTACATATATGAACTTGGCAAGACCCTTGCTTTTGGCAAGATTTAATAAAAGCCATTCACAAGATCAACAACCCAAAAACGAAAATTGAACTTCTCAAAAATTACTTTTCATCAAGGCACTCCAAAGTTCAAATCAGCCTTTTCCAATTTTTTTTTTTTTTAATTTTCCGATTATATGTATATATATATATGCATGTATGTATGTACCCCACCATTTACAGGTGTATTAGAAGTCAAAAAGTATACACCAAACTCTGTTTCTTCTTTTCTTATAATTACTAAATTCTGTTTTTTTCTTCTTGTTCCAGAAAATAATTAATTAACTCTAAGCTCTTAATCTTCAGCTTCTTCTACACCGAAAATCCCAAGAAATGCAAAAGATAAAATAAACTCAATTAAGTTTTCTATTTTTGCAATCTTTTTGAGTTAATTTTATTTCTCGAAGTGGGATTTTTTTTTTAAGTGCGCAAAATCAGAGACTATTTACAGGAATGGAGACGATCCGGCGGCCAGTGGCGAGATCTTCACTGGCGGCACTCTTATTTGTTGTGCTCACTGTCGGCGCGTTCATCTGCACGCGCTTCCTCGATTCTTCTGCTGATGTAAGTTTTTCCATTTTCTCGCCGACTTAGTTTTATTGACTTTTTTATTTTTTGAAAAAAAATAATTTTTGGTACTTGGCCCTTTTCTTTATTTGATTTAATCAAATAAAAGTATAAAACCAACTTTAATAAGCTAAGTTTGTAAATTAAGAAAATATTTTTTCCAAAATGTTAATAAATTATATATGGAAATCATATGAATAATTTGTGTTCGGACAAGAATTTATATTAATGTACATGATTAATAAAATTCCTGTACAGAATCTGACAGTGTTGAGCACTAAAAATTCTGTCAATATATTTAAAGTAATTATTTAATTTGTTTGTTTGTAGATTCCACTATTACAGCTTGATGTCGTTTCTTTGATTTTTAGTTGAGTCGGCGACGTTTTATTGAATTTAGTAAGTCCCTGTTAAATAAAAATAAGCACATTAGCTCCCCATGAAAAATAAAAACGGCCATTTTACCTCCATCAATCCAGTTGAACACACGCTTTTTATTGCGGTTGGGGCTTCAGTTTGATGCATGTAATGATCAATTTAACCTTACCTTGATATTTTAATGAACACTTTACCCCTTTTAGATATGAGCATTTTACCTGATGTATATGAGGGTGGTATTGTCTTTTTACATTTTCTGGAGATACAAAAAATAGAGGGATCGAGTTAGTGAGCTTATTTTATTAAAACCTATAGAGTTAAAGTGCTATTTAAATTCACGGGGAGTTAAAGTGCTTTTTTAACAGAAAGAAAAATACTTTTGATATCAAACTTTAATTCAAAATACACATTTGATACCCGATTTTTTGAAAAAACACATTTCATACCATGATTCAGACCATCTTGACACATTTACTTTTTCCGTCAATTTTCGGACGAAATTTAGCTAGTGCCGCCAATTGTGGATCTTTAAAACTTATGCATGTTTTTTCTTGAGCGGCACGTGCTGAATTTCGTCCGAAAATTGACGGAAAAAGTAAATGTGTCAAGACTGTGTGAATTATGGTATGAAATGTGTGTTTTTTCAAAAAATTTGGTATCAAATGTATTTTTTAAACTAAAGTTTGGTATCAAAAGTGTTTTTTCCTTTTTTAAAAAAACAAAAACATAGGGAGTCAAATGGCAATTCACTCCAATTAGTGGGTAAACGAAGCTGTTTGAATCTTTGGTATTTATTTGTTTAAGGCAAATTTTGGTAATTTTAATTGTTAAAAAAGGACAAGGGTTCAAGATTTTGTGTGTTGTAGAATTAATGGCATTGCATGTGCTTCCACGTTTGACTTGGGTACAACACAAAGAAGACTGTCAATCTTTGAAAATTTTATTTTTATATATATAGTTATGTACGTATACTCCACGATGCACGAAGAACTAGATTTAAGGAAAATAAGAAAAGCTATATTTAATCATAAAAAAAAGTTTTAACTTTTTAAAGTGGTTCATTTTTTTTTTTTTAATTTTTGATAAATTTACTTGCACGGACCGAATTACCCCATGTAATAAGCAAAATATTCGATTTATCCCCATAACATAGAAATATGCACATTACCCTCTTGTGAAAATTTTAAATGATCAATTTACCTCATTCAATTGGAGAGTGTAGTTTATACGCTCAAAATTGAATGTGGGGCAATGTTTTTAAAATTGGACCGGAGAGCGAACCGGTGAGTCTACTAGTTAGCGGTTTTACTGATTGAACCGGGCGAACCGCTGGTTTTAGGGAATTAACCGGACCGGACCAGCTTCCGGTTCGCGGTCGAATCGGTCGGACCGGCCGGTCCGGTCCGGTCCGGTTTTAATAACATTGAAGTGGGGATGAAAATAGTTGTGTAAAAATACAAGATTACCCCTCTATGTACATATAAAAACATAGAAGTAAACTAATTCACATGAAACAACATAATGGTAATTTGTATTATGATTTTACGAAATAAAGTTAATACTAATGTGTTATGAAGATTTTGTATTTGGGAGCTGTTGAGTTATTAGAAATTATTTCATGCATAGACCGTAAATGATGCGACTCAACTTCTTTAAAATGCATGTTAGGGATGAGATAATGAACTTAACATGTGCTATAGTTTAAATTTTGATTTGTGTGTTACACTAAAAACGTGTGTAGCAATTGCACTAAAACGAAGAGAAAGATCACGCAATGTAAACTTGACTATGAATTTTTGTTGTAATTTTCTATACAAAAAGCTAAACCCTTTGCTTTCTTTGTTTCTTCTTGCAGTTTATAGCTGGAAATCCTCCGGAAAAGTCAATTTTAACCACTACAACAGTGAAAAATTACCCTCCTAAAACCACCAAAAATGCTTCAAAGATTATAGAAATCCCACTGAATTGTTCCATTGGCAACCCATCTCAAAAATACCCCGCTAATTACTACCCATCTAAATTTGTCGCACAAAAAGACGAAATCTCATCAACACCACCTCTCACTTGTCCCGATTACTTTCGTTGGATTCACGATGATTTATGGCCATGGAGAGAAACAGGCATTACTAAAGAAATGGTGATGAGTGCCCGTCGAACGGCAAATTTTCGATTAGTGATCTTAAACGGAAAAGCTTATGTGGAGACATACAAAAAATCGTTTCAAAGTAGAGACACTTTTACTCTATGGGGAATCCTACAATTGCTACGGAGGTACCCTGGCAAATTGCCTGATGTGGACTTAATGTTCGACTGTGTTGACTGGCCGGTAATCAAAAAAGAATTTTTTAAGGCGCCAAAACACCCGGCTCCACCACCATTGTTCCGATATTGTGGCGATGATTCCACGCTCGATATTGTGTTTCCCGACTGGTCGTTCTGGGGATGGTAAGCATGCTAATTTAGTTTACGTTATAGTCCCTCTGTCCTATATTTTTTTACTCAATTTGCTATGCTGCGTACGTTCCGTATTGAATTTTTTTACATTTAACATTTTCTTAAACTTCATTAATTTTAATATTTATAATGTTAATTGATAGATACAGTTATAATTGAAGTTAATTTATTAGATTATTTATTATAGTAGATTGAAAAGTAGGTAAGTCAAACTTAAAGGATTAAAGATGATGGAGCTAAATTAAAAAATACCCATGTGCTTTGCCTAATTGGCAAAACCCCCCTGTGTTATTTTTATTAGCAAAAAACCCCATTTGGAACTTCCTTCAAAACTCAGTAAGGAGGTTATTGTCATATTTGAGGGAGTTATTGCCAGTTTTCAAATTTAACAGGGGGATAATTGATAATATCTCAGGTTAATAGGCATGTTTTTGCCTTTTCCCTGCAAAATATGTATTCCGGCATGGAAGGTCTTTTTTTGCATATAAAAGAGTTTCACAGGGAGGTTTTTGCTAACTATGCAAACCATAGGGGATATTTTTGCATTTCACTAAAAAATAATGAGACAGAGGAGTATAAAAACGAAACATATGGGCGCGGGAATAATGACTCTATTGTTGTTTAGGCCAGAGATTAATCTAAGAGGATGGGATGCATTGTCAAAAGAACTAAAAGAAGGAAATATGAGGACTAAATGGACAGATAGAGAACCATATGCTTATTGGAAGGGCAATCCGACAGTTGCTGCCACGAGGATGGATTTACTCAAGTGTAATGTTTCCGATAACCTCGACTGGAATGCTCGTGTATATGCTCAGGTAACAATTATGGCTTTATGATATTCATCAAAGTAACCAACGCTTGATCCTTCGAGAATAGAGGGCTGAGGGTATTCATGTAATTGGTCTAAATTTGCAGGACTGGCTACGAGAACAGCAGCAAGGTTACAAGCAATCGAACTTAGCAAGCCAATGCGTTCACAGGTCGGATAGCGTCTTTTGTCCTACTCTTGAATTGTTAACCGTATTTTCTTTTCTCATCCTTTGTTTCTTGTGCAATGTACAAAACAGGTACAAAATTTACATTGAAGGCTCTGCATGGTCTGTGAGTGAGAAATACATAATGGCTTGCGATTCCGTTACATTAGTCGTTGAACCTCGTTACTACGACTTCTTCACGAGAAATTTGATGCCACTGCAACATTACTGGCCAATTAAGGATAAAGACAAGTGTAGATCCATTAAACACGCAGTCGACTGGGGAAATACCCATCAAGAAAAGGTAATAATATCACACACATACATAAATTTTGGGTTTTTGGAAAATATACCTCCATGTGATATGAAAATAGACATATTAACTCCATGCCATATATAATCATGAGTTCCTCCTCATGGATGTGCTGCACACACGCTAAAAAATGCGACTGAGATTTCATTTTGATGTGGAAAATGACCAATTTAACCTTTACATTGATAAAATATAATGGGCAATTTACCTCCCCGTGATATATATTGCCTAACGGGCACTTTACCTCCCTGTAAAAATTCAAAAATCAAGAGGGAGGAAGTGTGGGAGGTAATTTGCAATTTACTCCATAAAGGTTTCATATATATCTATTTTCAATCTTATATCTTTGCTTCTTATGAATAGGCTCAAGCCATTGGAAAGGCTGCTAGCAAGTTCATACTAGACGACTTGAAAATGGATTACGTTTACGATTATATGTTTCATTTATTGAGTGAGTACTCCAAGTTATTGAAATACAAGCCAACCGTGCCTGAGAAAGCAGTCGAACATTGTTCAGAGTCGATGGCTTGTGATGCACGAGGATTAGAGAAGAGATTTATGATCGATTCTTTGGTTAAAGGTCCTAGTGATTCGGATCCATGTACAATGCCTCCGCCTTATGGTCCTGCATCTCTTCATTCTGTTATTGAGAGGAGAGATAGTTCATTGAAGAAAGTAGAAAAGTGGGAAAAAAAGTATTGGGATAGTCTAAATAAGCAAAGTTAGGAACCATTTTTTTTTTTGGGGGAAGTAAGCTTTAGTTTATATGATTTTCAAATTTAGATATATTATTATTATATGGAGCAATATGTTCAATATTGTCTCTTTTGTTACTTTATATGTATAGACTTTGAGAACTGAGTTTCAATAGGTATAATTTACAGTGAGGGATATTCTTACATGATTCAAGTTCTTCTATACCATTTCTTGATATGCTTAGAGTCATGATTGGAAGACACAATTGTATATAATCTTAAAAATTTTATTAGTATATACTCTTTTTTTTTTTTTTTTTTTTTTTTGAGAGATATTAGATAGATACTTACAATAAATAATTATATTATATAAAAATGAATTTTAGTCAAACTTTATTATATTGAATATGTTCTCTACATAAAAATCAAATAGTACTCCAATTTTACAAATAATATTTTTGAAAACTATTGTTAGCTTTTATTTGCATGTTCATCATTGCCTCTTATGTTAAGTTATGCATCTAGTTTGTTTTTCAAATGTTTAATCCCTTGCGCATCAGACACATTAAGAAAATCACTTTCAATAGGAATTCGAACCAGAGTTTGCTATTTTGAAGTGACTAGTCCCTTTCACTAGATCAAATCTATTAAATTTACGCATTCAATCTAATCAATAAATGGGAACACTGAATTTCAATAGTCCTCGATTATACTATTCAATACTTTTACATCATTCAATTCAATTATAAACTTCAATATACATCCCCCAGCCCCCTCTCCCTTTATTTTATTTTTATTTTATATATATATAGAAACTAAATTCTATTAATTAGTGATCAATATCCCCTAAACCAAGAAGTTTTGAAATAAGACGAGAAATACGAAATGTTATAGGAGTATTAGTTATAACATGTGCGATCGAGTTATTCTCTCGAAACATATGAGAGCATTGAAAAATCATTTAATTTCCTAATCACAGGTTTAATATATTAAAAAATATGAACAAAATAATTTATTATTTTTCTACAACTTAAAAAAAATGTAACTTGCTTGCCGATACTACAAGTGTCATATTATTCTTTTCTCTAACATAATAATTAACCAATTTTACAATTTTAGTATTTTACCAATAATAACAATTTGTATAATCTTTCTCAAAGCAATTTGTGAAAGCGCGTTTCACTTCCCTAATTAACACACTAGATTAAAATAGATAAAAGCGCGTTGGGCTTTGGCGAAGTACAAACCACAGCGCCGAAACCCTCCACCCCAAAAAACCAGCAGTTCATTACATTACTCGCCTCCTCAACAATCCAACATTAGCTGTAATTTTTGAGCTTTTCCCGGAAGAAGAAGAAGGAGAAAGTAGAAAAAAATGGTGAGTCAAAGGCAAAGGGAAGCCACAAAACGGTTCAGACAAGAAAACCCCGGGCTTTTCCCGAAGCCCGAACCGACGCCGCCGAAAGACCCAAACAAAAAGAAGAAGAACAAGTTTAAGCGCAAGAAATCCGAGTCTAATGATCCAAACAGGACCTTTAAGAAATCATCATACTCAAAACATCCGCTTAGAGTTCCTGGAATGAAGCCTGGTGAAAGCTGCTTCATATGCAGAGGGGCTGACCATATTGCCAAATTTTGTCCTCAGAAATCTGAATGGGAAAAGAACAAGGTTGGATTTTGTTTAATTATCTCGATTTTATTTTGGTTTTGGCATCTGGGATTATGTTATACTCCGTATTCGGTAAAAATCTCCATTTTTTTTGTAATTTCATTTCATATAGGAATGCACCTTTCGTTGTGAACTGGGATTGAGCTAAGGAAATGTGTTTTCTAACTGTTTCTTATGTTTTTCTTTAAAATGTTGGTCAGTTTATAGAAAGAGTAGTGGTTTTGCATTTTCTTGAGGAATAATTAATGTGTACATTAGAAGCCTAAACACGAGCATTTTATTCGGTTATTATTTGATTGTGGATGTAGGGTTTTGTGTAGAAGTTTATGATACTCTGTTTCTTTTCATACAATTTTTTTTTTTAATTTAAAAAGGAAGTGTAATTTTTTATTGTAATTTGTTCCTTTTTTGGTTTAAATTATAGGTAATGAAATCATATCTGACTTGGCTTGTACTGTTTGGTATTGATAATGGTTTTCTTGTGGTTGATTTTGATGTTTGTAGATCTGTTTATGTTGTCGACGACGTGGCCATAGTCTTAAGAACTGCCCCGAAAAGAAGGAGGAATCAGTAGATAAGAAATTGTGTTATAATTGTGGAGAAATGGGGCATTCTCTTGATAAATGCCTACAACCTCTTCAAGATGGTATGAGTTATTTAACCTATTTAGAAATGATGCCTCATTTTATTTTTACTTTTATTCATACGAATTCATTTTTGAGGCATAATTGTGTAACCAATATAGATATGATGCCTCGATTTGCCTGCATCTAAATTATTCATTTAACATAATTGATTAATTCGTTCATGAGAACGATTAAGTGGATAGAGCTAAATCTAATTAGAATTTCGAAAATAATACATATAGTTTCGTGATACACAATTATATATGGGAGTCACATTATACCCTAACATATATAGTAATCAATGTTCACAAGTCTAAATATCAATGGAGATGACTGATTGGAATACGATTACATGATTTTGGTGTTTCTTTAATTATTTATATGATTAAATAATTTGCTTTAAGTAAATAATATCAAATTATTGGATAAACCTTGTAGGTGTAGGACACATAGAATTTGTGAGATTCATTACAGAAAATCATAGACTTATGTCTTGAACATATCTAATTTATTCATCGATGTTTGTATTATTAAGACTTTCTAGCCCGAAATGTAACTTTCTATTTTTCCTTAACATAGAAAGACTAGAACATAAGAAGATAAGAAAATAGAACATCATGTGTTGCACTAACCGGACAACTTTATCATAAAATGTTACATACACAAATAATATACTCCTTATTTTAAGATTGAACGACTGGTCTTAAGAGATAGTTGAAGTTGAAAATGGTTCCAAACCTAGCTTATTAATTTGAGTTAACTCGAAAATGAGGCATCAAACATATGAAACATTACTTCTCCTCATTTTTGCGTAGTATATTCTGGTTATTGATATGAACTATTTTACTTCACTGCCATTTTTGGTGATCTGATAATAATGCTCGTAGAGATTAAGTGATGTGCATTAGTTTTAAAGGGCTCAAGTAGTTTTTTTATAGTAAACGATTTCTTTTCTATCTTCCGTTTGTCTTATTATTATAAACTCCCGCTTCCCTTTGTAAATTTTAATTCCACGGAGGAGGATGCAAATGATTCAGAATTCAGGGGACGTTAATGCAATTCACCTGCTAAATTAAGGATTCGATATTTGGCATGTGTTCATTTTATAGTATCTCTTCTTCATAGACAGCTACTTCATGTCTTCTTGGTCAGCAATTTGGTACTCTTATACGTCCAAGGTTCATATTCGTATTTCATATTCTCCAAAAGAGTCAGTTATGGATGTCTGATGCATTTGTTTCCAGATGTTGGTTTTGTACTTCGAAAAGTATGAGCATGTCTTAAAGAATTTACTTTTTATCTTCAATTTGAAGAGGTAGATTTCTGTGTTTTTGTTGAAGTCTATTGTTATAGCTATCGAGCAATTATATCATACATAATAGTGAAACAATCTTAACCGTAGGAACTTCATTAATCTAGTTGAGTTAAAATATCGTATGAAAGTTTCGTGTCAAATTTTGCTCACGGATGTAGTAATTTGACTGAACGTTTTTTCGTTTTGCTGGTGTCAGGAGGAACAAAATATGCGAAGTGCTTTATATGTAATGAATCTGGCCACTTGAGTAAAAGTTGTCCGAAGAATACCCATGGTATTTATCCAAAGGTACTTTATATTCAACTATCTAAGTTTTACATACATTCAACCAATCTCGTATTCATGTATTAAATTGACTAAGTGCATAGTTTATCGAACTAAATTGTTTTTCAGGGTGGGTGCTGTAAGATTTGTGGCGGTGTTACGCATTTGGCAAGAGATTGTCCTAATAAGGGCGGCAAAACTTCTTTAATGGCTGACATGATAAATCAATCATGTAAGAATCGTATCTTATATTGAAAAAAATAGACTTTATTACGGTTTATTTTAAATAATTATTTGGCAAATGACTAATGCAATTTCCCTTGTAAATGTACAGTCGGAGACGAAAACCGGCCTAACCGGGTCACGAAACTCGCAAGTGGGGACGACCTTGAAGATGACTTTGTTGCGGCAATACCTGTTCCTGTGGTTGATGAAAAAGAAAAAAATGTAAAGACCAAGAGTAAACAAGGACCCAAAGTTGTTAATTTTGAAGGTTGATGATTTTGTGGTATTTTTGGGTGATAAATTTTTAGAATTGTGTTTGTACTTTTTCATGAAACCAAATAGTTTAATTTTATTATAGACAGACAAAATGTTTTTTTTTTCCCCAGTAAAATTTGTATTACAAGATACATTTTTTGTGGCATTTAAGTAGCAACATCATCCATCTAGCTTTGTATTGCATTAATTTGAAGTTTTAAACTAACTTGGTTTTTATCACTGCTTGACATGTTAATGTTTTTTTATTAAAAGAGAAGGGGTAAAATTGCGTACTTAGTACATCAATTTTGGTTCACTACAAAAATAGTGGTTTATTTTTGGATTTTCCGTTTTTTTAGATTACTCTTTCCCCTCTCTCTTTTTACTCATTTATCTCTTCTATACTCAATATTGTTGGTCTCCTACCACTCTAACGTAGCGAAGGGATAAAAACACCGCTTATACTTTGTTGAACTTTCGAGAAATTCACTCTCCAAAAATCTCTATGTGCTATTAAATCAGTGTCAAATATACACATCTTAGAAAAGAGAGTGTAATTCAAATGCGAAAATTGTAAGTATTTATTCACATTTTGTTTTTGATATAATAATTTTATCCCTAACAACGAAATAGAAAAACTCTCCATATGCTTTTTCTAACCCCCCAAAAATCCTCTTTGTTATTTAACTCTAAAAAATCCCCTATGTTTGGTTTTAATTATTACACTCGACCCAAGTAATATATACTTAAATTTTCAAAAAGAATAAAAATTAAAAAAAACTAATACATAGGGGTAATCTTGTCTTTCCGCCAAAAGTCAAAGGTTTCTACTTGGGCCGGTGTGGTAATTAAAACCTATGATGCACGAATACTTAAAAAAATTACAAAATATTGTGTCGGACATTTTTCGGATACGATACTCCTCGGATACGTATTCGACACTCCACGTGGCGTCGGTAAAAATAATTAAAACGAAAAATTGGAAGCACGTATCAGATACTTATTCAGACGTATTCAACACATTTTATATTCTGAGTTTTACTAAGTCACAACAATTGATAAAAATAATGTAAGGTGTCAAACCACACTTTGTATTATATACAACTGCAATACAAGATAATTTTGTCTATACTGGACATGTTAATTTTATATAACATAATTAAAACAAGTATTAAATTACAAAACAATTTTTTTTCTAAAAATTGTGCAATTTAATACTTATGAATCTTAACTTAATCTATTTCAACATGTATGAATATATAAATATATTAATTCACTTATTTCAAAAAGCATATATATATATATATATATATATTTATATATTTTATATTCGTATTCATGTCGTATCATATCTAGTAAATTTTTAAAAATTTGCATCGCCGTATTCGTAGCGCCGTATCCGTACAATATAGATTAAAACCAAACACAAAAAAGTTTTTGAAAATTAAAATAACATATGAAATTTTTTGGTTAGACAAAATATAAGGAGTGTTTTTATCTTTTTGTTTCAATAATATTGTGAGCACGTCTCGATCCTGTAATTACTTAATACACGTACATTGAAAGTGAGTGACTATACACTTGTTTTATGACGAATCAAATACAATCAATCGATTAGAATATGAATTAAATTATACAAAACCAATGTCCTTTTTTATTTTATTTTTTATATATATAATTAGCCCAATGTCTATTTAACTTCATGCATATATGCTAGTGAATAATAGAGTTGGTTATGGTAAGGGGAATTATGAACCGAAGAGGTGCTATGACGATTCTTGACCCTTTATTTTCTCTTTCACCCCCGCATTTCTCTCTTCTTTTATAAGCAATCCAACTTCTTCACTTCCTCCATATTTTCCATCCCCATTTCTCTCTCCTTTCTTTCTTGATTCATTCCATTTTCATTTTCTCATCCTTTTTGCAGGTTTTTTTTCTCCCTAATTGGAAGCCAAAATGGTAACCCTTCAATACCTTCTTTTTCAAGATATTCTTGAAAAATCAAGAAGAGAAAGAAAGATTTAGAATTTGGCTTTGCTATTTTTTAAATTTTGTATCAAAATTTGATGCCTCCTCCTCTTTTATTGTCAATATAATATAAATATATATTGAATTTGTGTATAAATGTTTATTATGATCCTGAAATGAATAGACATTTCGTTTACATTTGCTCCAGAATAATTTATTCGGTTTATTGGAAAACACTAGAAATTGTAGCAATGCATGATCTTTGGATAGATAGGAGCATGTAATTTACTATCATATTATCTTTGAGTTAATGGCAATTTTACCCCCTGATATTCATAATGTTCGATTGTCTTCATATGATTTGAAAAAGAACACTTTACCTCCTCCCCCCCCCCCCATTATCTTATGAAAGTTTCACACTGTCTCCCTGATATTTCTATATGTGACACTTTACTATGTTATGATAAATGTGTCTATGTCAAAATCACTTTTCATGTCCACTCTCAATTTTCATGACAAGTGATTAAAACTTTTCTGCTGAAGGAGGTAAAGTGCTCCTCTAAAATTTTTACATGGGTTAAAGTGCTCTTTTTCAAGTCTCGGGGTAAATTGAACATAATGTATTTTACAGGGGACAAATGCTTTTTTTTTTTTCTATTATGATTTAATTTTATGGGTAGGCGAATGCTGCGTCTGGAATGGCAGTTCAAGATGATTGTAAGCTGAAGTTCTTGGAATTAAAATCAAAGAGAAACTATCGTTTCATCATATTCAAGATTATTGGTCAACAAGTGGTGGTGGATAAGCTCGGCGAACCTAATGAAAGTTACGATGATTTCACCAACACTCTCCCTTCCGATGAGTGTCGTTATGCTGTCTTTGATTTCGACTTTACCACCAATGAAAATATCCAGAAGAGCAAGATTTTCTTCATTGCATGGTAATTTAATTTATGTATCCATACATATATATTGAATCAACATGAAAAACAAAATTGTATTTTTAGTCCCACATGGACATACCCTCAACATTTTTGATATGGTGTTTTATAGAAAAATCATTGGTGTCCAAATTTCTAATAATGTATTTTGCTAATTTTGTCTGAGCTAATGTCAATTTACCCCCTTGGTATGCATATTGTTCAATATACTCTCTTTACTTTCTTCAATCGGAGAGTAAAACTCACTCGTTGAAATTGAGCGTGTGCATGAAAAATATTTCTGTAATAAACACGGGATGGTAAAGTGTCACATTTATTGTAACACAGGGGAGTAAAGTGCCACATATATGATGGGTAGATTTGTCAGTTCATTTTTTTAAAAGTTTAAAATGCCATGGAGTCAGTATGAAAATTTTGTAAGATTATAGGGGATAAATTACTATTTTTTAAATTACAGGGGATAAATTACCATTAACTCCTTTTTTTCTTACCTCCCCCATTTTCATCTAACACTTTCAATTTTAGTGGTTTTAATTTTGCACTTTTAGTCCCATAAAACTGCCCTAGTTTTGCAACTTACTCTCGAAGTGTATGAAAAGGCGTTATAGGATAAAAAAAAAATACAAAACATTTTATAAAATTGGGACCAAAAGTACAATCTTATGAATCATAGAACAAAAAGTGATTGAATGGTTCACGGTATGAACCGGGAGATATATATATGATTAACTTATTTCGTAATTGGAATTTTTAGGTCACCGGAAACATCAAAGGTGAGAATGAAGATGGTGTATGCAAGCTCTAAGGACAGATTTAAGAGAGAATTGGATGGAATTCAAGTTGAATTGCAAGCAACGGATCCAAGTGAAATGAGCTTTGATATTATAAAAGCGCGCGCATACTAAAACCGGCGGTTCTTTCTCGTTCATTCGATTTCATGTTTAAAAAAATTGTTGTATTTTTTGTGTTTAAATTGGTAGCATTGATTTACTATCATTATTCTTTAATCTTTGAAAAAGCCCTTTTGACTACATGTAACACAATGTATTCTTCAGAAAAAAATTTACAGAATAATTAATTGTATCGCTCATGTAAATTATTATAAGACAACCCAATTTATATATCAACGTTACAAAATAAATAAACACTTATAATATAATAATAATATCATCAATCTTTAATAGCAAGCTTGTACTTACTTAATTTCTCACAATCCGAGTAGACATTTATCTTTTAAAATAAAGTAAAACTAATCTATTTCAAACTCAGCCCATGATTCATCTAAAAATCCACATGATAAACTTCAGCCATATTCGGATAAAACAATCCCCAATTTTGCTCCACACCTTCTGGCTTGAGATTTTCATTGAAAAGTGCAAATATATATGCCTCTACAACTTTCCCTGGTTTTCGTGGCGTTCCTTTCCCCGACGCTAAAAGTTTAATTAAATTATTATTATATGTTTGAGCATTCTCAACGCTTGCGTCGGTATTTCCCGCACTTGGCCATCCAGTTTCCGCGACGACAATGTCAACATTTGATGCACCAACCTTTTCGATTGCAGCATAGACTGTATCTACCATAGCATCAAATAGGTTTTGATAAGTTAGCGAATTATCAGGGACGGGTGTAGCAGTGTTGTCTAAAAGGGCGTAATCTAGGTGTACGTTATTTGGGTCGCTTAAGCGAGGAAACCACGTGTAAACATTGAGTAAAAGTGGGTAATTTTTGGATGATAAGAATGTCAAAATTTGTGTCATTATCGGAGTGGCTTCGGTAGAGAAAACTCCGTTTGATGGAGGAAAAGATGCGCCCAATATTTGCATGGAAACGACTGTGCTGACGGGTACGGCGTAACTGGCAGCAAATATGGCTGCATCGATGTTTTGCATGGCGGAGGGTATGTATTGGGCTAGGTTGCCAGGAATGGCATCATTTCCTACAACTTCATTTCCTACGGCTACGGTTACGAAGTTGACTGATGAGGCATATGGGACGATATTGGTGGCGACCCATGACGTTGCCGCCGATGGGTCTGACGCAAAGGTTTGTATGTTTTGGTTTTCGACGCCAAGGATCACGGATATACCGGAACCTTGTAGGGCTGTTAGGACAGCGGCGTTTGGTTCGAAAAGTCGAACTTTCTGGATGTTTCTTGATTTGAGTAGTGAAACAACGTCGGATGGTGATGGAAGATTGTTACCATTTAGTCCATAGTTGACGCCAATTGCCCTTGCACCTTCATCAAAAAAAAAAAGAGAAATATGTTACACATCAAATTGTCAAATGTCAAAATAAAAAAAAAAAAATTAGGTCAGATCTGACTTAATCAATCTTGAGTTACCGTGAAAAACGTACTTACGCAATAACATTATTACTACAACACAAGTTTAATTCATGTTCGTCGCGACTTAACCCAATTGATTAATTATACATGAACGGGCTCGCCTATATGAACGGAACCCGTTCGGGAAAGATTAATTAAGAACATCTTATACCCGGTACCTGGATAAATGTTTAGGAAGCAACTAAGGACAAATATGAATGCATAAATCTTCTCCATTGTCAGAGCTAATCAAATTAGATATGCTATGAAATATTAGATTGTTTGGGATTATATGACTCCGATATTGAAATTTATAGATGGATGAGGAGTATATCTAGGGTATATATGGAAATTTAATTTTGGGAATATATTGAAATTTACTTTTGGAAATATATTGAAATTTATTTTTGGAAATATATTGAAATTTATAGAGGATCGATGAGTATGTCTAGGGTATATATGGAAATTTATTTTTGAAAATTAATTTGAGGTCTCATACTTATTTATGTTAATTAAAATATACGCATGGTCATAATTTATTACACTAAATAATGTCCTAAAATAATTATAAGATCTCAAAAGAAATGATTCGGTCATGGCGTGTATTTTAACTAGGTAAGCTAATCCACGAGAATCTGAAAAATATTTACAAGAATGAAAGAAAATATATAAACAGGACATGTACATCTACACAAAATATAAACTGAATTTGTCCTTATAAATTGGGTAAATTCACTCCTACATTGAGATGAATAAAATAAAAAAAAGGAAAGGAAATAAAATAAATATAATTCAAATCTTACTTGTTGAAATGAAAAAATGAGTTCGACTAAACTCATTTGAATTTGAAATTTCCACTAAAACGATGGAGTATATTCTTGGGACATTGAGAAAGTTGCAAACAAATATTGTAATATGGGATCCAAAGTGTACAAGATGATTACAAGGTAGGATTGTCAATTGAGTCGGGCCTACCTGAAGTTATAGAATTAAAAAATGTAAAATTCACCGTATTATAATAAACAATTTTTAGTGTTTGGTACTTTGGTTTGATAATTTATGTTTATTTACTTTTTAAAATTAGCAGAAATAAACGAATAATATGAAGCAGTTGATCATGACCTGCTTATGATAAATAGAAATACCTAGAAATAGTTTATTGTCAAACATCCTGAAAAATATAAAAGCTAACAATTTCACCTTATACATATTTTTTTCAGTAAAATTAAAAAACGGGTTTTTTGCATTTTACACCCTGAAAATATAGGGGCCTGTTTGTCTCGCTTTTCGAAGAGTGGTTTGGAAAAGTGGTAGAGGTTTGAGAAATAATCTCGATTTGCGTAATGTTGTTTGTTTGGGTTTTGGGAGAGTTGTTTGGGAAAAAAAGTAGGTGTAGGTTTTTTTTGTAAGTTTGAATTAGTTAATTAGGTGTAAGAATAGTGTAAGACTTTATGTCACATCAGTTAGTTATATATAATTAATTAATTGATGTATATATTATATGTAATATATGTGATAAATAATATTTTATAATTAGTTATTTGTGTTTTCTAAAATAATAAAAAATAAAGTAGATTAATTTTCAATTTGTTGATTTTTGCTTTTAAAAATATTATAATAAAATTATTTTAATCATTTTATCTCACAGACGAATTCATTCAAATGACATATTAAATATGCTAAAAATTACACAATATCCTTAAAATATTAACCTAATAGTTATTACACAATATCCAGATTTATCTACATACGAAAATAACATATTAAGTTGTCTTCATATTGTCGAGCAGAATAAAAATTAACGGTAATTTTACAATTAATGTCCATCTATAGAACAAGAAATGGCCAGCTTGTATTTTGGATTGAGAAAACATGAGGCCGCAATTTTTGACTGAGAATAGTACCTGCAGCCGCAATTTTTGACTGTAAAAGTGGTAGAGTAGAAAAGTGGCCTGTTTGTTTGGCCTTTCGGAGAGTGATTTGGGAAAAAAATTACTGTAGCTAATTAATTGGGAAAGTGGTTGGGTTGTTTGTTTGGCCTTTCCGAAAACCGAAATTTTTTTCGGAAAAGCGAGACAAACAGGCCCTAGGATTTTGACACTTTGAAATTCCACTTAAAAATTTTGACACTTCGCATCCTGAAAATACAATTCATTTAATACTTAACACCCTAGTGCGTATTTTAATTAAAAAACAATTGTTAGTGGATGGTTATAGAAGTCATGTTTTAATATTTTTGGCACTTTACCTCCTCGAAATATAGATTTTGACACTTTAAACCCTACAAATATAAAATATTAACACTTTGCACCATGCAAATTTAAATTTTTTGGAACATTCCACATCGATTAATTTATTTTTGGCACTTTATGCTTTAGAAATATAATTAGCATTTTGCACCCTAATATTTTCTTTTGAAAGAAGCTCATGAATGTCATCAGTGGAAAGATAAAATTGTCATGTTCAATGCACAACAATCAAACATAGGAAACAATATTTTTATTTCGAGTGCAAAGTGCCAACGATGTATATTTTAAGGGTGCAAATTGCCAATGATTTATATTTTCAGGGTGCATTTTGCCAAATTCTATATTTTTAGGATGAAAAGTGCCAAAAAATTCAAAAAGAACTATTCGACCCTTCTTGCAACTAAATCTCTTCATCAGAACACACACTTGGGTGCAAAGTATCAAATAAATTCTATATTTAAAATGTAAATTGCCAAAAAATTTAAGTCATGGTACTAAGTGCCAATTAAAAATCCTTAAAAAGCTAACAATTACACTTTTAAATTTACCCTGGTTCTTTTCTTTGCTCCTCCCGTCTAGCATTTTGAACCTAACACATCTTCTAAAAATTTCGGTGGCTATAAATTTTATATTATGACAGGGTTAAGTGTGAGATACTTTGTATAAGTTTTAGTAATAAAATATTAAGTGATAATGGTAAAATTGTAACTTTTTTACATATACAAACTGACAAGATCGAGAACTTAATTAAATATTGTTAGTAAAATGATTTTCTTGAACATATATATTAGTGACAAGGATTGTAAAAATAAATTCGCTATTGAACTTTTGTGATACACCAAAAGCAATTGCGGTGGCTGCGGGTTCCATACTTAACAAAAAAAATGACGTCACTAAATTATAGTGATAATATTTATTGTCATTAAATTATTAGTAATTGTCATACTAAGAATTTAAATTACCATACACTTGTCACTAATAACTAATTAATTATTAGTGACAACTTAAAAATTTATTTTGTTACTGTTGCACTTATAACACAACTAATATTTTTTATCCCTAAATATATGTGAATTGTGACAACTACTACATTATCACCTTAAATATTTTATCAGTAAAATTCAATTTCTTGAAGTGTTTATAGATCAACTCACTTTCTGTATCCATGGTACCAAATAAGAGATTAATGTTGACAAATGTGCTATATGAATATTTATAATATACAGTAAGTTTTAGTAACTTGTTTGGTAGCACGATTAGTGACAATTTAGTATGTAAGTGGAAAAATCTGTTTGCATGTTGACAACTTTAAGACGTTACATTATCAAAGAGATGAAATATAATGTGATTACTGTTGTTTTATTATGCTTTGATATATATGAGACAACCAAATTTATGAATTAATAATATTACAAAATAATAAATAAGCAACACTAATATGAAAATAATATCATTAATCTGTAATAGAAAGTGAACACTTGCTAAATATCTCATATGTGATTAGAAATTTATCTAATTAAATAAAGTAATTAAAACTAGTCTATTTCAAAATCAGCCCTTCCTTCATCTAAAAATCCACATGATAAACTTCAGTCATATTAGGATAAAATAGTCCCCAATTTTGCTCCACACCTTCTGGCTTGAGATTTTCATTGAAAAGTGCAAATATATATGCCTCTACAACCTTGCCTGGTTTTCGTGGCGTTCCTTTTCCCGACGCCAAAAGTTTAATTAAGTTAGTATTATATTTCTGAGCATTTTCAATTGTTGCGTCAGTAGTTCCAGCAGTGGGCCACCCAGTTTCCGCCACAACAATATCAACATTAGATACACCAACCTTTTCCATTCCAGCATAAACTGTATCTACCATAGCATCAAATAAGTTTTGATAAGTTAGAGAATTATCGGTGACGGGTTTAGCAGCGTCATCTATAAGGGCGTACTCTAATTGTACATTATTCGGGTCGCTTTGACGTGGAAACCATGTGTAAGCATTGACTAAAAGTGAGCTATTTTTGGATGACAAGAATTTTAGAATTTCTGTCATTATCGGAGTGGCTTCTGTAGAGAAGACACCATTCGATGGAGGAAAAGATGGGCCCATTACGCTCATGGAAACAGCGTGGCTAACGGGTATGGCAAAACCGGCATTTGATATGGCTGCATCGATGTTTTGCATGGCGGAGGGTACGTATTGGGCTAGGTCGCCTGGAATGACTTCGTTTCCCACGGCTATGTATTCGAAGTTTAGTGATGAGGCATATGGGACGACGTTGGTGTTGACCCATGAAGTTGCCGCCGATGGGTTGGAGGCAAAGGATTGTAGGTTTTGGTTTTCGGTACCAAGGATTACGTCTATGCCGGAATCTTTTAGGGCTGTTAGGACATCGGTGTTTGGTGCAAAAAGTCGAACTTTTGAGATGTTTCTTGATTTTAGTAGTGAAATAACGTCGGATGGTGATGGAAGATCATCACCATTTAGTCCATAGTTGATGCCTATTGCCCTTGCACCTTCATCAGAAAAAACAAATAAAAAATGTTACAAATCAAAATGACAAATATCGCAATAATAAATTTCTAGCTCAGATCTAATTTAATTAATCTCAAATTTTTATGGACAACTTTGTTGTGCAATCAAGTAGCACTATTTCTATAACACAATAGGAGAGTGGTCAATCAAGTAGCACTATTTCAAAAAAGATAATGTACCTGGATAAATGTTTAGGAAGCAATTGAGGACAAATATGAATGCATAAATCTTCTCCATTGTCATAGTTTTTCAAAATAAAAAAGATTAGATTGTTTGAGTTTAGATGATGGGGGGTTGTACAATACTCGGAGATTGCATTTTATAGAGATGTTGAGTCTAGGTTTTGAAATTTAAATTTAGCAATTACTTTGAGGTATTATAATTTTGTTATTAATTAACATATATGGCATGCTTATATTTTATTACACTCATGCCCTAAATTAATTATAAGATCTCATAGATATATGGAAATAATAATTCGGGCTTGGCGGTATGGTAATCTATGAGAACTTGAAAAACATTTACAAGAATGAACAAAATTATATAAACTGGACATGTACATCAATATAAAAAGTAAGGGAATCTGTTATTAGAAATTGGGTAAATCCACTCCAATATTGAGATTAAAAAAAGAAAAGAACTTAATAAAATTCTAATTCAAATCTTACTTGTTGAAATAGAAAATGAGATTGCTAGTTATTTTAAAAAAAAAGAAAAAGTGTTTATTTATTTTTGAGAGAAATGCATTTTTTATACCAAATCTTTACCTATTTTAGACATTTGGTACCAGACTTTAAAAAACACGTTTAATACCAAAATAGAAAGACTTTTTACAAATATTCTTTCTCCATCAATTTTTTAGGGCAAAATTTTGTGTTCTTAAGTTTTAGTTAAGTTTTAGCAAAATTTTGACAAGAGCTTTATAACGGTATAAGTTTTAGTTAATGAAATGCACTAAGTTATCCATAGAAAACTAATAAAGTTTCGGGATATTAATCAAATTAAATCATATCTTATAATTTACAAGAAATCATGTCACAATAATTTTCAGATATTATATGGGGCACATAAGCATTCTATGGTAAAAATTTTGGAGCATACTTTCAAGCATACCAAAAAGTGTTATATCTCATAAATTTGTAGATGGTGATTTTTGGTATGCTTAAAATCATGCTCCAAATTTTTTGCCATAGCATGCTTATGTTATGTGCTCTATATAATTTTTGTAGACTATGAGATATGATTTAATTTTGTTTCATATCTCGAAATTTTGTTAATTTTTTGCGGAATATTTATTGCTTTTCATGAACTGAAACTTGTATTATTATAAAACTCTCGTCAAGAGCTTTCCAACCATGTAAATAATACAAAATTTGGCCCTAAAAATTGCCGGAGAGAAAATGTGAAAAAAGTTCTTCAATTTTGGTATTAAATGTGTCTTTTTTAAAGTTTAGTACCAAATGTCAAATAAAGGTAAAAGGTTTGTATAAAAAATGTGTTTCCCTTATTTTTTAATTTTTTCTTTTAATTGTATTTAAGGACACGTGTGTGGCACATTTCCTTTTCCATCCATGATTTAATGGCCAAACTTAAATTGAAAAGGTTGGTCAATTTTGGTATCAAATGTGTCATTTTGAAGAGTATGATATAATGTACCAAAAAATTGATATGAAAAATGCAATTTCCTCACTTAATTTTCGGTCCACAAATTTTTTTTTCTTTTATTTTCTTTGCAGAAGAAACAATTTTCTCACTGAATAAATTAAAGTTCATCAAGAACAAGATTACATTTTACAAATATGTCCTGCTTCAAGGACTTGTTATACGAAGAGAGCTTTCCTATAAAAAGTTTACGACAGTATACTTGTTTACATGCCTATTATTATTCGGGTTATTTGCACCTACATCCCCTGAACTAGTGCTATTTGGCATTTACAATCAAAATTTTTTATTTTTTGGCAGTCACACCCTTTATGTTAATTAGTTGTCATTGAAAACATAACTAAATGTCCAAATTATCCTCTCATAATAGCTACTTGACTAGGTCCTAAATCAGAATATGAAATTTGGAAATTATATATTGCGTTATACTGCAATTTCACCTAAAAATTCAACTCAAAATCGTAGCTTGTTATAATCCAAAAAATGGGACAATGCTGTTGAAAATCTATCAATTAAATTTATAAACAGATTATCAAAATAGAATTAAAATATTCACTAACATTTTGGATGTAAACCTTCTTGGTGGGTAAAAAATCATAAAATTCACCCATATTAGGTAATATTTACTTGAGCTTAATTTAAACAATAAGCAACTTAAAACAGAATAAACATTTTTTAGTGTTAGGTTTGACAATTTATGTTTATTTAATTTTTTAAATTAGCAAAAATAAATTAGTAATAATAAATAATAAAAACAATGTTTTAAGATTTTTATTGAGTATTATTTTGCGAGCTCAACTTTGTTATACCTAGAAACAGTTTATTTTCAAACATCCCCTGTAAAATAAAAAAGCTAGCAATTTCACTTGATGCATATTTTTTCAGTAAAATTAAAAAGCTAACAATTACACTTTCAAATTGGGTTTTTCGCAAGTTCACCTCATGTGATTTGTCTAATGGGCAATTTACCTCTCTGTGAAATATTAAAAAGACGCAATTTTAACTTGATATGAAATGAAATAATGAACAATTTACCTCATTGTCATATAAAAATAGACAATTTACTTCCCTGTGAATTGAAATTATGAGCAATTTACCTCCCTGTTATATGAATAATGAGCAATTTATAGGGAGACAATGCATTTCTTTTATAAAAATACAGCGAGATGTTTTGCCATTTTTCTTATCACAAGGCGTTAAAAAATGTCTATCTAGAATATCACAAGGAGATATTTTGGCCTTTTATTTATCAAATTGAGTTAAATTGCCTATTTAAAATAACATAGGGAGTTAATTTTAACAAATCTTCTAAAAAAAATTCGTGGCTATGAATTTTATATTATGATAGGGTTAAGTATGTGATAATTTGTCTTAATTTAATTTTACTGACAAAATATTAAGTGTCAATGTTAAAATGTCATTTTTTTTATTTTTAATTTTTACATATATAAAGTGACAGTCGAAAACATAATAAAAAAATTATTACTAAAATAATTCTCATAAACGTATTAGTGACAATGAATATAAAAAAAATTATCACTATTGACATATAGTGATACTGATACACTAAAAATGACATTATGTATTTTACAGGGGACAAATATTTTTTTTTCCTTTTAAGATTTAATTTTATGGGTAGGCGAATGCCAGGGGCGGACCTAGAGGCTTTTGGTTGGTGGGGCGAAATTTTTTAATGGTAAATTTGATATTTTTTCTGTTATTGAGATAAAATGACAACTTAATGAAAATGAGTAATTTTGTATATTTATTGTTGGATAAGGATGAAGATGAAGAGCACTGAAGACAATTAGTAAAGGGAGGTTTTGATGCATTCCAAAACTTCAAATCTTCTAAGTATAAATCAACTTAGCAGATATCCCTTTGAAGAATTTTTGACTAAGTAAAGAAAATATCAGAAGAGTCAAAATTCAAAGTCCAAGACTACTGATCTGCTGAAGGAAAGAAATCAGACTGATGAAGATCAGCCGACTCAAATCAGATTTGTTCAAGTTTGGGATCAGCTTAGTTCGCCATCAGACTTGCACTTTCGTCAGCCAAGTGGAAAGGATCATAAAGTTATCCCAACGGTAATAAATGCCCTGGAAGTAATAAATGCTGAAGTACAAGGCTATTTAAGACAAATGATTGAAGAAATGCTTCGCATCAGCTGAGTGCATTTAATGCTGCCTGCAGAAAAGTACTGTTGACAGTACGGACAGCTGCAGAGAGCCATTCGCGGAAATTAAGGACCAAAACTCGAGGAATTTGAATCTTGTCTCTCTTCAACGGACATTTTTCAAACCTCAAGTATAAATAGCTGAGAGAGACAAAGAGAAAAACAACAACACAATCTCTGAGAAAATTTCCGAAGCAAAATCTCTTTAAGTCTCAAGAACAGCTCACTCATCAGCTTAGTCATTTGTTGACAAAAGCAGAGTTGAAGAACAACGAAAAATACATCTTCTGAGTGATTTTGTAATCGTGAGTGTGGTGAGAAGTGTAGATCCGTCTTTCTGAGTGATCTAACTTCAGAGAATAGGTTTTCTTTGTGATTTCCTATTGCGCACTTGTGGCCTTTTCATTTGTTGATTGGCGCAAGCAGAGTATACTGTAAACTTTGTGATTATAGTATAACCCAAGATCTGAGTGACTTGGAAGAGTGGACTAAAGGATATTTAAATCCATATAACCACTATAAAATTTCTGTGTGTTTTTACTTGCATTTTTACTTGCATATTTTCAGTTGCATAAACTGTTTGAAAAGTTTTATAAGAAAATGAGTTTTATAAAACTGGGGAACAAACTTTCAAACTACTAAGTTTACTTGTGAAAAACACTTTACAAATCCGCTGCAAGTACTCTAAGTATTGAAACTGATTTTAGCAAAATCAGCTAAGTAATTATCAGATTAGTGGTCACCAAAGCTGTTCAAAGATTTGTTCGCGATCAGCCAAGTAACTTACTGTTCGGTAACAGCTTAGTCTGTTCAAGTTAGAACAAAAGTTTTAAAGTTAAAAATTGTTAAAAAGTATAGAGGTCTATTCAACCCCCTCCCCCCTCTAGACCTCATGTGACCACTTGGGACCAACAAGTGGTATCAGAGCAGGTGGTTCATTAGAATCAACTGCCTGATCAACGAGCTTGATCCGAGTGTTTTTCAAAGGTTTTCAAACTTTTCAAAAGAGCATATTTTGAAAAATTAAAATTTTTGAAAAATGGATTGTATCAGCCATGTTCCCCACATAGCTGGTATGAGCTTTGAAGACTGGAAAATCAGAATGGAGATTTTCCTTGCTGCTTACAATGATAACATGTACACATGTATCATCAAAGGTCCATTCAGATTCACCAAGACTATCACAGTTGATGAAGCTGAAATAGTGGTGGAAAAAGATCTAACAGAAATGACAGCCGATGAAATAAACCTGTTCAATCTGGATAAAGTTGACCGTTTCATCATGACCAAGGCCCTTGACAATGATCGATTTGACAAAGTCAAGCACTGCAAGACTGCCAAAGAGATGTGGGATAAGGTTCGTGACACGAGCGAAGGGAACGACGCCATCAAAGAGCATCAACTGAGTGTTGCTCTGGAAAAGCTGGACAACTTCAAGATGAAGTCTGCGGAAACCATTGATCAGATGGATACTAGGTTTACAAGGACGCTGAATGAAGTGCTAAAGCTTGGAAAAACCTTCACTGATAAGGAGATAACCGTCAGAGTTCTGAAGGCTCTACCTCCGAAGTTCAATATGAAGGTGACAGACATGGAAGAGTCAAGAGATCTGGGCAAGATTTCACTCACCAAGCTGTTCTCAGTACTCAAGGCGTACGAGTATAAACTGCCAAGAATGGGTGTTGAAGAAACCTCTACTTCAAGTCCCACAGCTGCACTTGTTGCTACTGAAAATCCCAGAAGGCCAGCTCACAAAAGCAAAGATGTGGACTCATCTGATGAAGCCACACTACTCAACAAAAAGGAGTACACCGCTGGAGACGTTGCATTGCTGATGAACAACTTCAAAAAGTTCTACAGACGAAAAATTAAGAACAAATATAACAATGCTTCTACTTCTAACCCTACTTCTTCTTCTCAGGATAAGGATTCTTATAAATCCAAAATGATGTGCTATAATTGCAGGAAACTGGGTCATTTCATCAGAGACTGCCCGTATCCTAAAGCTGAGAAGTATACAAAAGAGGAAAAGAGAATCAGAAAGGAAAGAAAGCATCAGAAAGGAAAGGTGCTGGTAGCAGAAGCAGAAAAGCCAGCTGCTGTCTACTCATCTGAATCAGATTCAGACACTTCTGATGAAGAGAGTCATGCTCTTCTCTGCCTGATGGCTAAGGAATCTGATGACTCAGAGGATGATGAGGTAACTCCTCTTGATAATGAATTATTTAATTCATTTGAACAAATGATGCTCAACAATACAAGTATTGCTGATGCATTTAAAAAGCTTAAGGAAGAGATGATATTGCTAAAAGAGCAAAACAACTCACTGAAACTTAAAGCTGAAAAGCCAAGAGAATCAGCTGAATACAAACTGCTTGAGCAAGAGAATAAATCTCTGAAAGTTGAATGTGAAGTTTATAAGGGTAAAATGATTGAGCTTGAGAAAATTATTGAGTCTCATGAGAAGTCATCTGTTGCATCCACTCACATGTCCAGTAAACAGAAGACACCTTTAGATTAGGATAAGTTAGAACTGAACCATACTGAAAAATTTATATCAGCTGACAACAGTAAGGTCATTTTGTATGTTCAGACTACTAAACCTGCTTCACCTGAGAAAGCATTAAAGGAGACGAAACCTCCTAAGGCTAAAAAGAGCAAAAAGCCTAGTGTAGGAAAACAGACTTGTAAGTCCAAACAGAAGAGTCCTAGGAAGTCTTTTGATAAGGCTAAAACTATTCAGACTAGTGATAAAACTAAGTCATCTGTTAATGAGAAAGCATCTAGTAAACCAAAGAAGCATAAAAGCAAGAAAAATCAAAATGCTTGGTATGGAAATGAGTCTTATTATGTGCCACCTGCATATCCTCCTATGTATCATGCACCTCAATTTTCAACTTACTATGCACCATATCCTGCTCATCCAATGCATGCATATCCTCCTTATGATGCATCTTACTCTGCATTTGAACATTATCCTTATCATGCTGATTATCATCAACGTAACAAATCTGATAAACATGATGAAGATGCAACTGTTCATGCTCCTGCCAAACAACAGAAACCTAAGAAGCCTAAGACTTCATCATCTTGGGTTGTCAAAGGTGGAACTAATCCTTCAGGACCCTCTCAATAAGGGTACCTAAAACAATTTTATTTTGTTTTGTAAGTTAGGACTAGGAGTAGGAGTAAAGTACATGAAATCTGGTACTTGGACAGTGGCTATTCAAGACACATGTGTGGAAACATACATGAGCTGACTGATGCAGTTGCTGTGGATGGTCCGAATGTAACTTTTGGAGACAGTAAAGAAGGCAAGATTGTAGCAACTGGAAAGTTGATCAAAGGCAACATGGAGATATCTGACGTCTCTTACGTTAAAGGCCTCAAATACAATTTGCTGAGCATAAGTCAATTTTGTGACAAAGGATATTCAGTCATCTTCTCAACAGATAAGTGTTACGTTGAACAGATTGATACAAAGAAGGTTATTTTATCTGGAAGACGACAAGGAAATATCTACACAGTGGACTGGAATTCTGCTGACAAGAATTCAAGCATCTGTTTGGTGGCATCAACACCAAGTGAAGTCAGTTGGCTGTGGCACAAAAGAATGAATCATGTGAATTTCAAGACCATCAACAGACTCATCAAGAACAATCTGGTAGAAGGGATTCCAAAGACAGTCATGAGCAAAGATAAGCTCTGTGACGCATGTCAGAAGGGTTAACAAATCAAGTCATCATTCAAAAGCAAGAAGCATCAATCTTCTGGAAGAATATTGGAGCTGCTACACATGGACTTATTTGGACCCATTGATCCTGTCAGCAATGGTGGAAAGAAATACTGCCTAGCTGCTGTGGATGATTATTCAAGATACACTTGGGTGATTTTCATGAAGAAGAAAAGAAACCAAGGAGCATCTTACACATGTGATGGAAAAGATTCAAAATGAAAAGAGTATGAAAATACTAAAGATCAGATAGAGGGACTGAGTTTACAAACTCTACTGTTGAAGAGTATTGTAATGTCAGAGGAATCAGTCATGAGTACTCTGCTGCCAGACCCCTCAACAAAATGGAGTTGCTGAAAGGAGAAACAGAACTCTAAAAGAAGTTACCAGGACAATGATACTTGAAGCTAAACTGCCTCAAAGATTTTGGGCAGAAGCAACAAATACAGCATGCTTTACCCAAACAGACGCATGATCAACAAGCACCAAAACAAGACTCCATATGAAGTTTGGAACAACAGGAAGCCAAACATTCATTACTTCTAGATATTTGGTTGTAAATGCTTTGTTTTAAATAATGGGAAAAACCACCTTACTGCATTTGCAGAAAAGGCTGATGAAGCTGTTTTTTTAGGATACTCTACTGTTAGTAAATCTTATAGAGTCTTTAACAAAAGAACTTTACTTATAGAGGAATCCATTCATGTAGTATTTGATGAACCAAGTCAATATTATGAAAAGAATCAAAGTAATAATCAAGATCTGTCTACTGATTTACAGAAGTTGAATGTTGGAAATAATGAAGAATATGTTCCTATCATACTACCTGATCTCAATCCAGCTGCTAACTCAAGTGCTGTTCAAAATCACAGTGCTGATTGGCTAACAGACGAGTTACAAACAGCTGATAGACAAGAGACTGTTCAACAGACAAGAAATGTTCAACAGACTACTACTGGAACTCCAACAGTAGTGTTGCAAGATCAAAACTAAAGACAACATTATGATTTGCAACCTGATCTTAGATGGCTCAAGAATCACCCACCAGAACTGGTGATTGATGATCCTTTGGATAAAGTGAAAACAAGGAGAGCTGCTGCAAGTGACGCAATGTTTGTCAGCTTCCTATCTCAAATTGAGCCTAAACAGATTGAAGAAGCTCTTAGTGATTCAAACTGGATTGACGCTATGCAAGAAGAACTATATCAATTTGAAAGGAATGAAGTATGGTACTTAGTTCCTAGACCAAGTCATCAAAGAGTCCTTGGCACTAAATGGGTACTCAGGAACAAAATGAATGAAGATGGTGAAGTCACCAGAAATAAAGCAAGATTAGTGGCCAAGGGTTACTGCCAAGAAGAAGGCATTGACTTTGATGAAACTTTTGCACCAGTAGCAAGATTAGTGGCCAAGGGTTACTGCCAAAAAGAAGGCATCAGACTCTTTCTTGCTTATGCTGCTCACAAGAATTTCACAGTCTATCAGATGGATGTGAAATCAGCTTTTCTCAATGGAGAATTGCAAGAAGAAGTTTATGTTGAACAACCACCTGGATTTGAAGCCTATCAAGAAGAAGACAAGGTGTATCGTCTGAAGAAAGCCCTCTATGGACTGAAACAGGCTTTAAGAGCATGGTATGATACCCTATCTGATTTTCTTTTAATTAAAGGATTTCGTAAAGGTAAGGTAGACAAGACCCTGTTCACTATTGAATGGGAAGAACATATTTTGCTTGTGCAAATATATGTGGACGACATTATTTTTGGTTCAACTAATCAACAGATGTGTGATAAGTTCTCAAAGCTGATGCAGAACAAGTTTGAAATGAGCATGATGGGAGAACTTAATTATTTTCTTGGTTTGCAAGTAAGACAGTTGCCTGATGGAATATTCATCAGCCAAGGAAAATACACAAAGGATCTGTTCAAGAAATTTGGTATGGAAACTAGCTCTACTGCTAATATTCCAATGTCTACTAGTCTTCGTTTGGATAAAGATGAAGATGGCAAATCAGTGGACATAACCAAGTACAGAGGAATTATTGGGTCACTGTTATACTTAACAGCTAGCAGACCTGATATTATGTACTCTGTTGGGGTTTGTGCGAGATTTCAATCAAATCCTAAGGAATCTCACCTCTTAGCTGCCAAAAGGATACTCAAGTATCTTAAAGGAACTGAAGATTTGGGATTGTGGTACCCTAGGGAATCTGGGTTTGAACTTATTGGATATTCAGATTCTGACCTTGCTGGGTGCATTGACAGAAAAAGCACAACCGGTGCCTGTCAGTTCTTAGGTAGTCGTTGATAGTATAGTGTCATGCAAGCCAACTATTTGGCTGCATTTAATTGAAAGGACCATTCAATTGGATTAATAAATGCATTTTATTATTATATGGTCATCTTTATCTTATGTAATAATTATCTACGCATAAGGATAGAAGTCCTTAGATCACAGGGCTATGGGACAACCCGTGGACTGATCTCCAAGGCCGTGATCTAGAATATATTCAAGAGTCGCAGAATCCAATCGAGATAGGACATCGTTGGATTCGGTTAGACTCTCACTATTGTGTATACTCCGATGAACTGGAGAACGCTGGGATCCACGAGCGTGACTGGGATAGTTGATACACATAAGTGGGTGGCTTGCTGGGATGGCAAGTGCACTGAATACCCCAATTAGGAAATAACTCACCATGGAAGCGGTAGTCGCATATCGGGGTTGAAGTTATTCCAATTTACAATAGTATACGAGGAACGATCCCTAACTACTTGAGATGATAGGGTTTATCTGGTGCGAGAACGTCTATGCTTTGATTTGAGTCCCGACTGACTGGAGATCGCCAGAAAGTCTCTGTGGACTCATATTGGGTGTAGAGGAACTCGTATGCAGATTCATATCATCAACAAAGGATCCATTGACCCGACTTGATAGGTTGGGAAATTCTCCTATGGATTTCTGTGAGAAATTATTTCTGGTAAAATCCTCGGCCGAGGTATCTGACGGCTTTATGTAAGTAGCTCATAAAGGTTAAGTCAAAGAGAATTATTTCGAGACCAGGATGCATAAGGTCAAGACAAAAGAAAAGGGAAACCGATGAAAGACCATACCCTTAAGTCTCGACTGGGAGATTGATCGATGGAGAGATTATGTCGTATATGGAAATTGTAAATGAGTTAAAAGATTCACTGAATTAATTCACCAGTGATTGGGCTCCATGGGCTTGTGGCTGGACATCGACCGTGGAGTGTGGGAGAATTCCCAAATTGGCAGGGGTGCTAATTTTGGAATGGTCAATCGACAGAGTGTTCGATTGATTTAGAGTAAGTCTTACTCGAATAATTAAATAATATTTAATTATAACCCACGGCCAATTATGTGGTGAACCTACGGGGGCATACACAATACACAAGTAGCGAAAGCGAGGAAATAAGAACGATCAAGTCGACTGGGTCGACTGGGTGAATAATTGACTGGGTCGATTATTGTGGGTGGGTCGACCCAATTGGAACAAATTGGGATCCAATTGGAATTGGATCAGGATCATAAATTAAATTAGAATTTAATTTGTGGATTAATTAATTAAGTTGGATTTAATTAATTAGAAGGGATTTTAATTAAATGGGCTTAGAGTCTGATTTAATTAAATGGGAGATTAAGTTAATTAATTGGGCTATTTAATTGGGAGATTAAATAAAGCCGGGTCAAATTAATTAACTGGGCCATGAATTAATTAGGAGACTTGGTCTTCTAATTAAAGAGGGCCATGGCCCATGCAGGAGAGAAGAGCCCTAGTCCTAATAGGACTAGGTTAGGGAGATAACTATAAGTAGCTATCTTGTAGTTATTTTTCACACAACTCAATAAGCAAAAATTGAGCAAGAGCAAAAAATTCTCTCCCCTCTCCCAAGCTATAGTCGACCGAACCCATTCTTCCCTGTGGAAGAATTTTTCGTTTTTCGACCTTGTTCCAAATCGTTCCTAATTCCTAGTCTATAATATATCTTGTGTTCTAGCTGATCAAGATATATTATTTTCGTGATATTGTGGTGTATCAACTCGTAGAGGCGCAACACGTGGGGCGCTCCTGAGAAGCCTGGATCGATTTTGCTGGAGCAGAATTCAGAGCTCACTTTGCTAGCCGAGGATTTGCAAGGAGACAGGTATAAACGAAAAAACTTATACTGTCGTTTATTTATATTCATATATATACAACTAGAGAGTATCCTGGCAAGATTCAGTAAGAGGTCCTAAAATTTTTATATTCCGCTGTGCCTAGGGCTGTTTATCTTACCGAATCCCAACAGTGGTATCAGAGCCAACTCTAGGCTTTGTATATATATGAATTTGAAAATTCTGTGATTTAAATCATATGTTTGATTTATGTGTGGCTAGTTCTTTAACTTTGCATGTTTTAGGACGTATGTTGCCCACGGCTAGGTGCCCACCGTGGGCTGTTGCCCACGGCAGCGTGCGAGCAGCACGCTGGCTGCGCGTGCGGCACACGACAGCAGCCTACGGGCTGTCTGTCGCGTGCTGTCACGCACAGCCGCACGCTGTCGTGCGCTGCCACGCGCAGCCGCGGCTGGCATGGACAGCCCACGCGCGGACTTTGTGTCGCGTATGTTGGCCACGTGGCAGTCTTTGATTGGTCACGAATTGGCTGATTTTTGGTTGGACTCTAATTCTGGCTATTTTGATAAATCTGAAAATCTTGGAGATTTGGTTGTTATGGAATCTTGGTGTATCTTGGATTGATCTTAGAGATCTAATTAACAAGGAAACTTAGAGTTTCATTTATGATAAGAGATTTAATTAAAATTAATCTCTTCTTGTAAAGTTATCAAGATTAAAGATCTTAGAGATCTTATTAAACAAGAAAACTTAGAGTTTCATTTGTGATAAGAGATTTAATTGAAATTAATCTCTTCTTGTAAAGTTACCAAGATTAAAGATCTTAGAGATCTTATTAAACAAGGAAACTTAGAGTTTCAATTGTAAGAAGAGATTTAATTAAAATTAATCTCTTCTAGTAAGTTACCAAGATTAAAGATCTTAGAGATCTTATTAAATTAGGAAACTTGGAGTTTTGGATAAGGTAGAAATCTTGGTGGATTTGGACACTACCTTAGTTAACTAATCCATTCAAAATAGTATTATCTTGAGAATCTTAGAGATTTGTAAAATTGGGAAACTTAGAGTTTTGGATAAGATAGTAATCTTGAAAGATTTGTAACTATCTTAATTAACCAACTTTATCAAGATAAGAGTTGTAGATTACTTAGAACTCAAGTAAGAGTTAATTAATCTTAGAGATTAATTGTTAATTCAAAATTAAATTAACTTGGATAATTTTTGTGAATTAAAATTAAAGGAGCCAGTAAATTTACATTTATGCCCTTATGTGAATTTATGCATGTTCTTGAGTGAATATGTGGATTGGTCGATTTTGCCCTTAAGCCCTGTGTAGTTTTGGTTTATTTATTTTATGGGTTGTAATTAAATGGGCCTGATTGGTGCCCTTGCTTGCGCAAACAAATGTAATAGAATAGGACCATTTAAATTATGTAAGCTAGGCTTAGATTAGGCTTGGAGCCGAGAAGACCTCATGAAGACTTGGAGATCCGCATGGAGGCCCATTTACCTTGGAGGACATGGAGGCCCAATTCATTACATGGAGGCCCAATCAAGGTGGATATTACAAGAAGGCCCATGATGTATGGGTTTGAAAATTGTAATAGTTAGGACATTTAATTTCCACCCTAGACTGACCAATTGGTCCATCATGTGGCTCGTGATGGATCGCATAGGATGGGCAATCGACCAATCATATGTGCAATGCTAGGTGATATATGTTTACTATTATTCTTTGATGTATGTCTTGCATGCTTAGAATAGATCACGTAAACAAGATAAAGCATAATCTGATGAGACCTCGCACGAAGAAAACTTAAAACCTCCAAATGAACTTAAAAACTCAATTAGAATATTAAATCGATTAACGGGCGCATATGAATGGTGTCTATGGTCCGAGCCTATCCAATTACTAGGTCTTAGGCATATTGTACAAATATATCTCGATGTCTCACGAGTCGTGGGTCGAGCTATAGGAAGATGATATGTCTATTGCCTCGATGCACAGTTTAGTGCCAAGGGAGGGGATAGCAAGGTTCTAGGCGTTGTCTCACGAGTCGTGGGGCGTCTAGGATTGAACTATTTCTCTTTACGAGTATTGGACATGATTTAACGCGAGTAAGTATGGATGTCTCACGAGTCGTGGGTCCATAACGAAAACCGAGGCTAAATGAACTCAAGGGTTAGCCGGGATGGTTAACCGGCGACGTGATCGCCCACCAAGTGGATCGACTGGTATGGCCAACGAGTCGTGGGTACTGAGCGATTGCATTTGGGCCTTGAGCCCATTAGGAAATTTTTATTTCCCGAACCTTATGTGGGGGCATAAGTATTCGACAAAAATAGTGGGAGTAATTTACAAATGAAAACCATGTTTGTAAATTATGCATTGATATTAATCTGCCGCGTATTTATCGTCATGTTTATGATAGTTTATCATAAGTTATGTATCCATGAATATTTACCATCATAATTGAATCAAATAAATTGACTGAACGCAAATGAATTTTGAATGACTTCGAAACTTGAGAAATTATTCTTGAGTCCAAGCAAGGACTAATCTCCTTACAAAGATTTCATTGTTTTTCCTTTCGAAGTTACACTTCGACTGGAATGGTGATAGGTTTCACCAAGCTGCCTTTTTCGAAGTTACTCTTCAAATAAGAAAGGTGATAAGGTTCACCAGAGGGTTGAGGATGGTTATCAAGCCCAAATTTTCTTGAAGGCAAACATGAAATCTCCCATGAATGGGAAGTAACATCTTGAGAAAAGGCCTCAAAAGGCTCGAGAGATGGAAGAAGAGGAATGTATCCTCTCTAAAGGGAAATAACCTTGGAGGTTTTTCTGTAAGGATGATAAGTTGAAAAGTCAATCAAAATGATTCTTCCATGGATTAAGATCAAGGGAAGAGGGAATTGAACCTATTCATCCCATAAGGGATGATTAAATTTTATTGAACTTAACCTTATGGTTAAAGTAATGCATAAGGGTGTTGGATGCCCGATGAAGCACTCATTGATGCATTCAATGCATCTAAAGCCATGAATTATTTAGATCATTGGAATTTGCTTATACCATCCCTTGTCTTAAGGGATGTGATAGTTCCATAATGGTTGGAACTGATTGCGCTATAAGATTTATACGCAAAAGGTGTACATAAGCAAATGAGTATGGATACTCATATATCGACTAAATAAAATATGCATAGTCAATAAAATATAAATAATCAAGATTTCACACACTTGAGTCGTTGTAAAACCGAAAGGCGATACACGAATACTAAAACATATTTCCGAATTAAAAGATTTAAAGACTGAGCTCGACTGGGTCGAGCTTGACTAGGATGCTGTACATAGTAACCGACTTTCGAATCTTGCTTAATGGAAATTAGATTTAGTAGTTGGTTGCTAGGCAACCAAGAGGCATAAACAAATGCAATGGATTTAATCCATTTATAAGTGTGTAGAAATGCTAAAGCATTAGTGGGAGATAAGGCGTCTCTAGTACCCTCATGGGTAAAAGTATGTTGTGATGTACAATTCCAAATTACTTTTGGGATAAAAGAAGAGAGCCTAATCAATGAAAGCATGTAAGATATTTTGATCGATTCAAAATCAAACATGCATTGGCAATACGCCATTGATTATTTAATAGAGAATTAGATTCTCGAAATGTGAGACCCGCTCGAAACGTTGTCTGTTGTCGAGCATTTTGGACGTGTTAATGTCCATTAAGAAATCTTGCATGAAATTCCTTATTCAAACAAATGAAACTTGATCGAGAAAATCGAAGATACTGAGCTAAGTATCTCTGAAGCCAGATCCAAAACATATCACGTGATATGAGTTTTGGTACTGTACCTTCATATGCATTCATGCGCATATAGGGTCTCCCGCTTATGTGAATAAGCTGGTGGGAGATAAGTTGGATGTAAAGTCCATCTTATGCAATTCGTGGGGTATCCAGAAAACTCTATAGGATACAAGTTCTACATCCTACAAGATAAACTACGTTTGTCTCAAGGAACGCACACTTCTTGGAGAAGGATTTCTTGCTAGGCAAGAAGGAACACAACGTAGAACTAGATGAGGTCACTAAAGCTGAAAGGACCAACGAGGTCGATCAAGCTGACCCATCACCACAGGCAGTGGGAGAACATGAGCATGAAAGTGCACCAGAAAGTACACCGGTACTTCGTAAGTCAGAAAGACAACGTAGAGAACCCGAGAGGTACTACGGTCTGCTGCGTGAGACTAGACAGTCTCTAACCGACCCAAGGACTTACGAAGAGGCTATGCTAGGCATAGACTCGGGAAAGTGGGACTCCATGCACTCGAACAAGGTCTGGGCCTTGGTAGATCCACCGGTGGGAGTAGCTCCCGTGGGTTGCAAGTGGATCCATAAGCGAAAGCTTGGAGTGAACGGAGAGGTAATAACCTATAAGGCGCGACTAGTGGCAAGAGAGGATACACTCAAAGGCCAAGCTTCGAATTTGAGGAGACCTTCTCGCCCATCGCAATGCCTAAATCCATTCGAATCTTGCTGGCCATAACTGCGTGGTATAACTACGAGATATGGCAGATGGATGCAAAGACTGCCTTTTTCAATGGGGACATTGACAAGGAGATCTTAATGGAGCAACCAATAGGGTATGCATCCAAAGGAGATGAACACAAGGTGTGCAAACTCCAGAGGTCCATTTATGGGCTGAAGCAAGCTTCCCGAAGTTGGAACATCCGTTTCGATGAAACAATCCAAACTTTTGGATTCATCAAAAACGTGTTCGAACCTTGCGTGTACAAGAAGATCAGTGGGAGTACAGTTGAATTTTTGGTGCTTTACGTTGATGACATTCTTCTCATTGGAATGTGAAAGTGTTGTCCGAAACTAAAGCATGGTTATCTACACAATTCTCAATGAAGGATTTGGGAGAAGCATCCTTTGTACTGGGTATAAGGATCTACCGATATAGATCAAAAGGACTGCTGGGCCTCTCCCAATCGCAGTACATAGATAAAATCTTGAAGAGATTTGATATGGAAGAATCCAAGAGAGGATTGCTTCCAATGAGACATGGAATTGCACTCTCTAAGTCTATGGCCCCAAAGACGCCTGAGAGAGAAGCAATATGTCTCAAGTACCATATGCATCCGCTAAAGGAAGCATAATGTATGGTATGTTATGTACGAGACCAGACGTAGCATACGCTTTAAGCGTTACAAGTCGCTACCAGTCTGATCCAGGTGAGCAGCACTGGATAGCCGTAAAGACAATTCTGAAGTACCTGAGAAGGACTGAGGAATTGTTCTTGGTATACGGTGGAAGAGAATTGAAATTGGAAGGCTATACTGATTCTAGCTTCCAATGTAATGTAGACAACTTCAAGTCGACATCTGGATACGTTTTCTGCCTCAATAATGGTGCGGTAAGCTGGAAGAGCTCCAAGCAAAACACTACCGCAGATTCAACCACCGAGACAGAACACATTGCCGCGAGTGAAGCAGCAAAGGAAGGTGTTTGGATGAAAAACTTCATCCAGGAATTGGATGTGATACCTAGCATTGTCGAGCCATTACTATCTTCTGTGATAATAATGGAGCAATCTCACAAGCGAAGGAGTCGAGATCTCATCATAATCCAAGCACGAACTAAGACGATACCATTTGATATGTTATATCATTGGTAGAGGAGACATAAAGATGGAACGTGTCAACTCAAAGGATAATACGACGGACCCGCTGTCTAAGCCATTGCCTCAAAGGCATCCGAAAACATCTGTCTAAGATGGGAATCAGAAGTATGAAAAGTTGGCTTTAGTACAAGTGGGAGATTGATAGAATAGTGTCCTGCAAGCCAACTATTTGGCTGCATTTAATTGAAAGGACCATTCAATTGGATTAATAAATGCATTTTATTATTATATGGTCATCTTTATCTTATGTAATAATTATCTACGCATAAGGATATAAGTCCTTAGATCACAGGGCTATGGGACAACCCGTGGACTGATCTCCAAGGTCGTGATCTAGAATATATTCAAGAGTCGCAGAATCCAATCGAGATAGGACATCGTTGGATTCGGTTAGACTCTCACTATTGTGTATACTCCGATGAACTGGAGAACGCTGGGGTCCACGAGCGTGACTGGGATAGTCGATACACATAAGTGGGTGGCTTGCTGGGATGGCAAGTGCACTGAATAACCCAATTAGGAAATAACTCACCATGGAAGCGGTAGTCGCATATCGGGGTTGAAGTTATTCCAATTTACAATAGTATACGAGGAACGATCCCTAACTACTTGAGATGATAGGGTTTATCTGGTACGAGAACGTCTATGCTTTGATTTGAGTCCCGGCTGACTGGAGATCGCCAGAAAGTCTCTGTGGATTCATATTGGGTATAGAGGAACTCGTATGCAGATTCATATCATCAACAAAGGATCCATTGACCCGACTTGATAGGTTGGGAAATTCTCCTATGGATTTCTGTGAGAAATTAATTCTGGTAAAATCCTCGGCCGAGGTATCTGACGGCTTTATGTAAGTAGCTCATAAATGTTAAGTCAAAGAGAATTATTTCGAGACCAGGATGCATAAGGTCAAGACAAAAGAAAAGGGAAACCGATGAAAGACCATACCCTTAAGTCTCGACTGGGAGATCGATCGATGGAGAAATTATGTCGTATATGGAAATTGTAAATGAGTTAAAAGATTCACTGAATTAATTCACCAGTGATTGGGCTCCATGGGCTTGTGGCTGGACATCGACCGTGGAGTGTGGGAGAATTCCCAAATTGGCAGGGGTGCTAATTTTGGAATGGTCAATCGACAGAGTGTTCGATTGATTTAGAGTAAGTCTTACTCGAATAATTAAATAATATTTAATTATAACCCACGGCCAATTATGCGGTGAACCTACGGGGGCATACACAATACACAAGTAGCGAAAGCGAGGAAATAAGAACGATCAAGTCGACTGGGTGAATAATTGACTGGGTCGATTATTGTGGGTGGGTCGACTGGGTCGACCCAATTGGAACAAATTGGGATCCAATTGGAATTGGATCAGGATCATAAATTAAATTAGAATTTAATTTGTGGATTAATTAATTAAGTTGGATTTAATTAATTAGAAGGGATTTTAATTAAATGGGCTTAGAGTCTGATTTAATTAAATGGGAGATTAAGTTAATTAATTGGACTATTTAATTGGGAGATTAAATAAAGCCTGGTCAAATTAATTAACTGGGCCATGAATTAATTAGGAGACTTGGTCTTCTAATTAAAGAGGGCCATGGCCCATGCAGGAGAGAAGAGCCCTAGTCCTAATAGGACTAGGTTAGGGAGATAACTATAAGTAGCTATCTTGTAGTTATTTTTCACACAACTCAATAAGCAAAAATTGAGCAAGAGCAAAAAATTCTCTCCCCTCTCCCAAGCTATAGTCGATCGAACCCATTCTTCCCTGTGGAAGAATTTTTCGTTTTTCGACCTTGTTCCAAATCGTTCCTAATTCCTAGTCTATAATATATCTTGTGTTCTAGCTGATCAAGATATATTATTTTCGTGATATTGTGGTGTATCAACTCGTAGAGGCGCAACACGTGGGGCGCTCCTGAGAAGCCTGGATCGATTTTGCTGGAGCAGAATTCAGAGCTCGCTTTGCTAGCCGAGGATTTGCAAGGAGACAGGTATAAACGAGAAAACTTATACTGTCGTTTATTTATATTCATATATATACAACTAGAGAGTATCCTGGCAAGATTCAGTAAGAGGTCCTAAAATTTTTATATTCCGCTGTGCCTAGAGCTGTTTATCTTACCGAATCCCAACAGTCGTCTGATCTCATGGATGAGTAAGAAACAGACTTCAGTATCCATATCAACTGCTGAAGCTGAATACATAGCTGCTGGAGCTTGCTGTGCACAAATATTATGGTTGAAACATCAACTTGAAGATTACAACATAAAAATCTGTGGAATCCCTATCTACTATGACAATACAAGTTCAATCAACCTTACTCATAATACTACAAGTCATTCAAGGACTAAGCATATTGAGATCAAACATCATTTTATTAGAGATCATGTGGAGAAAGGAAATGTCATGATAGAATATGTGTTTACTGAAAATCAGATTGCTGACATCTTCACAAAACCTCTAAGTGAGACAAGGTTAACAACTCTAGGAGCTGAACTAGGTTTATTAAAGTTAGATGCATAAGCTGAGGGGGAACTCATCAGAAGACTGAAGTTCAACAACTTACTCATCTCACTCATCTTCAAGGATTAACTCTCAACAGACTAGTTAACTTATGAATTCTTAAAGTCAGGGGAAACGTGTAAGACTAGCGGTACTTCTGATTAAAAGATGAAATTTGTTGATAACAGTTAGTCGAAGTTATGTTTTCAATAGAAGATTAAAGTCTTGAAGAATGAAGATTTATTATCTAGCTCGTTTGACAAACAGCTGAGGAAGGTTATCAGTTATTGGCTTTCACTGATAACAGCTTTGTCATCAGGACAATAGTCCATCAGATAAGTATTTATTTTACTAATCTGATCACTTATGTAAAAGCTTACTGTTTAAAACGCTTTATTCAAAAACACGCTTTTACAAGTGATAAAAGAGCGGTACATATTCCCGCTCCTCATTTAATGCGATTTGAATTTGAAAGGTCGTAACTGACGCCGCACGATCAGCACTGACAAGAAACGGATCTAACGGTTAGATGGTATCACGGAAACCGAAATACCCTAACTCTATAAATCCAAGTCTGATCAGCTGTGTAGCTCTTTACGCACCCAAATATTCAAAAGAGCACTTGTGAGAAAAATACTTGCAATTTTCTGCGAAAACTCTTCTTGTTTCTCTAAACTTCCAACAAATTCGAAATGGCCGCTGAAGGAATGTACCTTGTTTACGATTCATACTACCAATCTGGTACTGACTTGATGAAGGAGTTGCTGGAGAAGTTCAAGTCGGCTTCATTGGTGAATTTCATGGAATACAATGAAGGGGTAATCTGGACTGACCAAGTTTTGGAATACTACCGAACTGCGACTGTTGATCACAGCACCAAGGAAATCAAGGCTACAGTTGGAGGTAAATCCATGTTATTACCCCCGCTGTTCTTCAAGAGACTTTTGGGCTTCCTAACAGTTGACGTCATTATATCACTGTGCTGACGGAGGAGAAGCACCAACAGTTCTGGGCAATCTGCGCCAAGGAGGGAGAGATGTTATCTGGCAACATCAAGAAGAAACAGCTGAAGGATGAATATCAGCGGATGGCTGATATGGTCTCTAAGCTGATTGAGAATTGTACCTTTTCTCTGGATGCTGTTACCATGAAAAGGTTCAGCATCATGACCGCCATTTACTACGGACTGGAAGTCAACTGGTCTGTTATTATTTGGTACGTTTTGGCAAACTTCCACGAGGTGAAGAAAGGCAAGAGTCCCCAGACCAATCACAGAATCACTCTCAGTTATCTGTTGTTCAAGATGGGATGTGCGATGACAAATGGAAAGGAAATCCATAAATCTAAGGCAATGGCGAAGTACTTGCCTGTCCTGAAAAGAAAAGCTGACAAGGCTGATGAGGAAGAAGATGAGGAACCAAAGGAGGTTCCTGCCAAAAGGCCCAGAAGATTGGTCAAAACAGCTGAGTTAGCTGTTGAGACCCAGAAGAAGAAGGCTGCTGAAAAGCCTGAGGAGAAGGCTCCTAAGAAAGTGAAGTTAGTGGCTGATGATGCTGAAGCTGATAGAATCATTGATCATACCACTGCTGATGTCAGGAACATGTCTCCTGCATCATCTTCACGAACTCCAACTGCTCAAGTGCCTGATGAGACTGTTTCTCATAGGACCAGAAGTCAGTTGAGAGATACTGCTGCTTCCAGACCTGTTCAAGGGAGGACGGAGAAAACAGCAAGGAAGCAGATGACTTTTGTAGAAGAGACTGCTGAGTTGGAAAACTTAGTGAAACAAAGTCCTCAATCTGCTGAAAGATCTGTTGGAGCTGAAGAAGCTTCTGTTGCTGAACAGACTGATGAGCAACAACTTACTTCAGCAAAGCCAACAGTTGAGGCCGCTAAACCTCAGGATGATCCTGATGTGATGATCATCCAACCTATTGCCGCTGCACCTATCTCATCTGCTGGTCCAGTTCCTGCCCCAGCTGACAAGGGAAAAAGAAAATTTTTGATCAAAAAGAAGAAGGTCTCTGCAGCTGACAAAAGAAAAAGGGAGGAAGCTGAGGAGAGAAAAAGAGATGAGATGGAAGAGAAGAAGGCTCTTGAACTTAGCAAGATTCAAGAAGCCAAGGACGAGGCAAGGAGAAAGATGTCTGAAGTTGAGAGAAAAGCACCTGAAGATGTAGAACTTGCTATGGTCATAGAGATCAGCACGACTGATGCTCATGGACCTGTTCACAGTCGAGGCATAAAAATTGATGAATAAGCTGCAAAGAAGCCTAAGATGCCTGCTGGAGAGGTCAAGCCAAAAGAAAAGTATGAAGTAAGAAGAGCTTTTGATATCATTCATGCTGATAAAGCTCTCTTTAAAAGGTTTGAGAAGACCTTGGCTTATTATGACCAGAAGTTGATGCTCAAGACTCTGTTCACCCATGAAAAGCCTAGTGATACATGAAGTGGAGAGACTATAGGCTGAACAGATCTGTTGCAGAACTTCAGAGTTGGAAGGAGTTAATTGATGAAGAACAATGGGTTCTAAATTGGCTAAGGATTGACTCAATACAAAAAGCTTTGGATCCTCATTTCGTAAGGGATGCTATGCATCAATATGCTAAGGATTTTGCCTTAGAGGAAGCCAAAATCATCAAGAATTCCTTGCCTGCAAAGAGAAGAAAGACTGATGATGTTGAAGAAAGGGCAATCAAAATAGCTGCTATGACCGCCTTGAAGAGATGGGCAAATATGTCAAGATATCAGCAAGGATCTTCAAGTGAGTTGCCTCAGCTGCCAAGTATTCAACAGATTACCTTTGGCAAGGAAGTCAAAGACTACTATGAAGTACCCAAGGGAAACAACGCTTTTACAAATCCATGGATTATTGTTCGACAAATACGTCAAACAACTTCCTTTAATAATAATGGCGCTATCACAAGTCTGGTTTATGATGATGTAACTGATCAGCACAAAGCTGCTGATAAACCCTTAGCAATTGAGTGGAATGCTAAGGCGACCAAAGCTGATCAGGAGACTAATCTGAAAGATGTCCCTGTCCACTAGGAAACTGAAGAAAGGGAAGCTGCTACTTCTGCTTCATCAAGTGATCAGCATTCATCACTGATGGAAGCCTTCCAGCTGCTAATGGAGAATCAGATGAAAGAATTGGAAGAGAAGAACAACCTGCAGTTGAAGAAGTTGAAAGAAGAGTTAGCTGAGTCTAACAGACAACTGCTGGAAAGCATGCAACTCCTCACTGCCAGAACTATCAAGAATGCAATTGATAGCTTCCCAATGCCTCAGGACAATTCAAAGCAATTGGTACAAAGCCTTGTTTAGATGAACAGAAAAGTGGAAGATGTGAAAGTTGATGTCAGCCATCTTCACGGTGCCTTAGAAAGAACAAATCACAACATTGCTGATCTGTCCAAAAATCTCATCCGAATCACAGAAGAAGATAAAAACGTCAACATGAGTCTGTTGCAAGAAATTAACAAAGTTGGAGATATCATAAATGAAGAACTTGCAACTATGCAACTTAATGTTGATTGCATCAATGATCGGAATGACAACATCAGCACCACTCTTCATCACTTAACAGCCAGTCATGATGTAGTGAATCAAAATTTGAAGGCTCTGTGTGCTGCTATGAGGATTCATTCTGCTGCCCTTAACCCTCCTGTCAAACCTGCTGCTGTCATTATCCCTGATGATGACAAAAAGGGGGAAGAGAAGAAGGAAGAGGAAAAAGTAGAGGAAGCTGCCACTCAACCTGAAAAGATTAAAGAAGCTACTAAAGAGACAAAGGCTGATGCTGAAAAATAAGAAGGCAAAGACAAAGCTGCTGATGAAACCAAGGATGAAGCCAAAGCAACAGTTTCACCCAAGGATTCTGAAGAAGACAAGTCAGAGCCTTATACTAAATATAAGGATGAAGAAAGGATCAAAATAAGAGTAGAGGAGGCCGCAAAAGAGCAAGAACTAAAAGAAAAGATGGAAGCTGCTAGGTCAAATATACTTTCAGATGAGGATGCTGATAAAGATGAAGAAGATGATGAAGAATCATCTTATGAATACGAAGAAGTGTTAGAAGGATCTGATGAAGAAGCTATTAGTTAGGATATATAAGTCTTTTTGTAATCAGTTTACTTCATCTATTCTTCAGACATCTCATCTGATAAACTTGTACTTGTAATATTTTTCACATTAATAAAAGTCAAGTTTACTCCAACACATCTTTTCTATCTCAGAAAATTTTGAGGATTACAATATTTAGTATAGGTATAACAGGTACTTAGCTGAAGTTTTGTCATCATCAAAAAGGGGGAAATTGTTGGATAATGATGAAGATGAAGAACACTGAAGACAATTAGTAAAGGGAAGTTTTGATGCATACCAAAACTTCAAATCTGCTAAGTATAAATCAACTTAGCTGATATCCCTTTGAAGAATTTTTTACTAAGTAAAGAAGATATCAGAAGAGTCAAAATTCAAGGTCCAAGACTACTGATCTGCTGAAGGAAAGAAATCAGACTGATGAAGATCAGCCGACTCAAATCAGATTTGTTCAAGTTTGGGATCAGCTTAGTTCGCCATCAGACTTGCACTTTCGTCAGCCAAGTGGAAAGGATCATAAAGTCATCCCAACGGTAATAAATTCTCTGGAAGTAATAAATGCTGAAGTACAAGGATATTTAAGACAAATGATTGAAGAAATGCTTCGCATCAGCTGGGTGCATTTAATGCTGCCTGCAGAAAAGTACTGTTGACAGTATGGACAGTTGCAGAGAGCCGTTCGCGGAAATTAAGGACCAAAACTCAAGGAATTTGAATCTTGTCTCTCTTCAACGGACATTTTTCAAACCTCAAGTATAAATAGCTGAGAGAGACGAAGAGAAAAACAACAAAACAATCTCTGAGAAAATTTCCGAAGCAAAATCTCTTTAAGTCTCAAGAACAGCTCACTCATCAGCTTAGTCATTTGTTGACAAAAGCAGAGTTGAAGAACAACAAAAAATACATCTTCTGAGTGATTTTGTAATCGTGAGTGTTGTGACAAGTGTAGATCCGTCTTTGTGAGTGATCTAACTTCAAAGGATAGGTTTTCTTTGTGATTTCCTATTGCGCACTTGTGGCCTTTTCATTTGTTGATTGGCGCAAGCAGAGTATACTGTAAACTTTGTGATTATAGTATAACCCAAGATCTGAGTGACTTGGAAGAGTGGACTAAAGGATATTTAAATTCATATAACCACTATAAAAATTCTGTGTGTTTTTACTTGCATATTTTCAGTTGCATAAAAACACTTTGATTTAACTGTTTGAAAAGTTTTATAAGAAAATGAGTTTTATAAAACTGGGGAACAACATTTCAAACTACTAAGTTTACTTGTGAAAAACACTTTACAAATCCGCTGCAAGTACTCTAAGTATTGAAACTGATTTTAGCAAAATCAGCTAAGTAATTATCAGATTAGTGGTCACCGAAGCTGTTCAAAGATTTGTTCGCGATCAGCCAAGTAACTTACTGTTCGGTAACAGCTTAGTCTGTTCAAGTTAGAAAAAAAGTTTTAAAGTTAAAAATTGTTAAAAAGTATAGAGGTCTATTCACCCCCTCCCTCCCTCTAGACCTCATCTGACCACTTGGGACCAACATTTATCTAATAAAAGGTGAAAAATATACTAGTAATTTTTTTTTAAAGAGTTTCATTCAACAAATGGTTCAAGATATTGAATAATCTTAAAACACATAAATATTTTTACAACATAAACCCAATTCTATAAAAAAAAAAAAAAAAGCTATAAAAAGTACCAAAATTGATATTAGAACTTTTTTTTTTATTGTAATGCATTTTATAAAATCAAATATTTTTATCATAAAATATGATAATTATAATTAAGACACTAATAAATTATTAACATAAAAATATTTACAATAATGTTAGTACACATGCCATGTTAATGTTTATAAATTGGTCCATATATTTATAATACACTGGAGGAAAGAAAGACAAATAGATTATAAATTAATATTAGAACTTTCTTTTTATTGTAAAGCATTTTATAAAATCAAATATTTTTATCATAAAATATGATGATTATAATTAAGACACTAATAAATTATTAACATAAAAATATTTACAATAATGTTAGTACATATGCCACATTAGCCCATATATTTATAATAAAATGGAGGAAAGAATGACAAATAGATTATAATTAAAAACCTATATCAACTAAGAAGATCAGGAATCGAACCATGGCCTCCTTATTGAAAATGCAATACACCATCCACTGCACGACTGACTACATTTGAACATACTTGACATATACATATATAAAAATATTTCTTCCAGATTGAATGCTGCATCTGGAATGGCAGTTCAAGATGATTGTAAGCTGAAGTTCTTGTATTAAAATCAAAGAGAAACTATCGTGGGGTTGTCTATTATTCCTCGTGATCATTCTTGAGGAATCGTTTAAACCAAGATCACAATCACTCAAAATTTAAATCATTTAATCTTAACCATTCAATATTATACAAGAGTGTAAAACATCAACTATTACAAATTATGATGTATAACATAAGAGTTCATATCATACTTTCTATAATATTACATTGTACATTGTCAAATGACTATTATATCCCAAAATTAATAAACCAAAAAAGAAACAATATTACAGAAATCTTTCTCATTTCAAGGATGCTCTCTTCACCCATGGCACGCCGGCAAGGTCGGGATTGCAAGTTATATGAATTTAACTCTCTAGTATTTTACTTTACCCCACAATAATATAATAAAAAATAAAATTATGCATTAACCCAACCCCATTTTAATTCGTTGCAATCATTCTGAATTAATTAAAGTTTTTTGTAAATTAAAGAGATTCAAAATTTCATTTTTAGTGAAGCATATTTAGTTTTTAAAGTTAAAATTCTTCACTTAGTAAAAATTAAAGCGAGACATGGATACCAATTCATTGAATAAAACTTCATCTGAAATAAGGCAAAATGTTAACCTATTGACTTAAATTGATATAAATCTGAAGCTTCAGTTGCAGCTCAAAATTGTTGATGAATTCATTAGATTTTGGGATTTTGACATTCGATATCGAGCTCTCCGATTATTTATTTTCGCCAGAAGTTTGTCTGGAATTTGGCCGGAAGCTTGTTCAGCATCCAATTTTGTCATGATGAAACAAATCTCTTTTACCGAACGGAAACAAAATTTTGGAGACGACAAAATTTCAGTGTAACAGGGGGCTATGAAGAAGACGGCCAAATGAATTGGAATTTTGGAGAAAGGATGGACGTTGGGAAAAGGGTTTAGAAATGATTTGATGAAAATGGTGGAAACTTTTTTTTTTTTTTTTAGCAGAAGGATTAAAAAATTAATTTGCTATATTTATTAAAAAGGGTAAAAAAGCCTTTTTGAATTAAATATTTTAAATCTGGGGGTGTTGTACATGTGAACATGTGTCATCATTTTATTGGATAAAACGATTCCTCAAGAATGACCCCGAGAAATAATAGACAACCCCAACTATCGTTTCATCATATTCAAGATTATTGGTCAACAAGTGGTGGTGGATATATAAGCTCGGCGAACCTAATGAATGTTACGATGATTTCACCAACACTCTCCCTTCCGATGAGTGTCGTTATGTTGTCTTTTATTTCGACTTTACTACCAATGAAAATATCCAGAAGAGTAAGATTTTCTTCATTGCATTGTAATTTAATTTATGTATCCATACATATATATTGAATCAATATGAAAAACAAAATTGTATCTTTAGTCCCACATGGCCGGACCCTCAACATTTTTGATATGGTGTTTTACAAAAAAATCATTGGTGTCCAAATTTCTATGAATGTGTTTTGCTAATTTTGCCTGAGCTAATGTCAATTTATCCCCTTGATATGCATATTGTTCAATTTACACTTTTTACCTTCTTCAATCGGAGAGTAAAGTTCACTCGTTGAAATTGAGAATGTGCATGAAAAATATTTCTGTAATAAAGGGGATAAAGTGCAATATTTATCATAACACGGGATGTTAAAATGTCACATTTATCGTAACATAGGGGAATAAAGTGCCACTTATATGATGGGTAGATTTGTTAAGTCATTCTTTTAAAAGTTTAAAATATCAGGAAGTCAGTGTGAAACTTTGGTAAAATTATAGGGGATAAAGTACTATTTTTCAAATTACAGAGGGTAAATTTCCATTAACTTCTTTTTTTCTTACCTCCCCCATTTTCATCTAACACTTCCAATTTTAGTGGTTTTAATTTTGCACTTTTAATCCCATAGTTTTGCAACTTACTCTCGAAGTGTATGAAAAGGCGTTATAGGATAAAAAAAAAACATTTTATAAAATTGGGACCAAAAGTACAATCTTATAAATCATAGAACAAAAAGTGATTGAACGTCTAGTTCACGGTATGAACCGGGAGATTTATATATGATTAACTTATGTCGTGTTTGTACCGAAAAAATCACCCTCGATTAATCGAGGAGTAGCAGCTCGATGAAGGGCCGAAAAACGGCAATGCACCGAACCGAGCCAAGTGAATTGGATCAGGGTCGGACCCACTTTGATCCGGAGACCGGTTCGACCGAAATTAAATAGGTCAAGAGCCTAATTTGAGATACGGCCCAATTATAATTAATTAATTAAGTTAATTAGTTAATTAATTGGACCGAGTATTATTAATCGGCCCATATAATAAATAAGGCCAATAAGTAAATTAATTGAATAATTAATTACAATTATCACATAAGGTCAATGTCCCAATTTATCAGGCAAACCGATCCACAACAGCCCATGGTCCAAAACCATTAATATGAACTGGCCCAAATCGACCCAATAGCATAACTAATTAATTAATTATCACAAGATAATTAATTAAATGGATAATTGCAAATGCCACGTGATTTAGTTGGCTAGTGGATATGTATACAAACAAATTCCCTTAATTATCTCATGTTTGGTTGCAATGTCAAATTGAATTTCAAATGGGCAGAATATCACGTTTCTTCTCCAACAACTGCCATTAACATTAATTTTCAGCAAAAAAACAAAGGAGAAAACCACCATTAAAGTAGTGGAGATAGTGGGGAAATCATAAAGTAGTGGAGGAAGTGGGAGAGTGGCCATCAAGGAATCAGTTTCTGGCCATCAGCTCATCGATCCAGCAACTATAAATACCCAAGGACTGCCATTCGCGCAAGGACACACACAACTCCATCAACAACTTTTCAGTCTACACTGATCGGCTATACGCCTTACCGGAAGTCCAGCACACCGCTGCTTCTCTCGTCAGCAAACAATTGTCAATCCCTTGATATCAACCGTCCCTCCTCAGCCACCAGCTACCCCTGACCGCCTGAAATCTTGCTGCCGCCGCCGCTAAAAATAAGCCGCCGTCGCCGTCGATAATAGGCCGCCGCCGCCGTTGTTTCCGCTGTCAGGACGCTATCTCGAGCGAAACCCCTTGATAGCAAGCAGATAACAAGCTGTTTTCTGTCAAGTTATCAGCCTGCCAACTCCTTGATATCAGTCTGTCCCTCCTCAGCCACCAGTGATCCCTGACCGCCTGAAGTCTTGCCGCCGCCGCCGCTCAAACTCAGCCGCCGCCGCCGTCGTCTTCCGCCGTCAGCTGACGCTGTATCGAGCGAAACCACTCATATCAGCAAGTAGCACGCTGTTAACCGTCATGTAAGTGCCCACGTATTTATATGACAAACTCATCGAGTAGCCATCTGCCTGATGAGCTCGTCGTCAAGTAGCCATCTGCTTGACGGCTATCGGCTGAGTAGCCATCTGCTCCGTCGATGCCCTTTTCAGTGGCAACCCGCTGATCAGGATCCCGATTGGTGGTCACCCATCAAGGTTGGGCGAACCATTGACGGTGGTCTTCCGTCGTCAATGTTACTTTCTGTCAACAAACTGTTCCATCATGTATTATCAGCTCATTGGCGGGTTTACCTGCCGATCAAGGAGTCGATTTTCAGAATATATTAGACTTATCAACTCATCTGGCAGATTATGCCAAAACATGAGACTTATCGTTTTGTATATTTTTGTAGTATTTGTACATCGGGGAACTAGTCAATATTCTTTTATTATTAATGGAAGTAGTTTGGCCCGTATGTCTTGATTCTTTTACATAAATATGCTTCACGTCAACTGATTTCCATTGATATGCTATTTCCTGTCAAGATTATGTCTTCTGTCAAGGTGTACGTTTAAATTGATTGATTGTCAAGTCATTTGCTGATTTTCAAATCCGCTGATATGTTGAGCAGGCCATCGATTGGTCATAAGTTTTTGGCACTTAAGAGAGATTTTCCTAAATTATTTAAGTCCTGCGGCCAGGCAGGCATAGAAAAGAACTAGGGGTAGTGTTTGCCTACTCTGTCACAATCGTTTAGAAGTCAGCCTTATCAGGACAACTTATTTTGATATCAATATGTCTTTATCAGGACACTTACACTATCAATTTACCGATATCAACATGTCTATTTTCAAATCGTTATGTTTGCACGCACAAACATTGGCACTCCCGCATTTATTTTATATCATATCGAAGCATTTTACATCGAGCTATTGGCTCGTCGAGGTATCTGCTGACATGTTTACAACGGACAATGTTTTGGCACTCCTTGATGCCAGACATCCCTCGATGACAATCCCTCGATGTCAACCCCTCGATGCCAATCCCTCGACGTCGATCCCTCAATGCTAAATTTTATGCAAACAATATTTTGGCACGATCGATGCCAAGCACCTCGACGTCAATGTTGGGATTCGGTAAAAAAAACAGCCCTAGGCACAGCGGAATATAAAAATTTTAGGGCCTCTTAAAGAATCCTGCCAGGATATTCTCTAGTTGTATATATATATGAATATAATTAAATGATAGTATAAGTTTTCTCGTTTATACCTATCTCCTTGCAAATCCTCGGCTAGCAAGACGAGCTCTGAATTCTGCCCCGGTAAGATCGACCCACACCTTTGATTAGCGCCCCACGTGTTGCACCTCTACGAGTTGATACACCACAATATCACGAAAATTAATATATCCTAATCAACTGGAGCATAGGGTATATTAATATCTAGGTTTTAGAACAACTTTGGAACGAAAAATCGAAGACGAAAATTCGTCCTAAAGTGGAAGTAGGTTCGGCCGATCACAAGAGGGAGAGGGAGAGAATTTTTGCTTTTCTTGTTTTTCTTGTAGAGTTGTATGTGAGATATGAGACCTAGTCTCTTATTTATAGATATCTCTCATAACCTAATCCTACTAGGATTAGGATACTAATTCTCCTACATGGGCCATGGCCCTCTTTAGTTAGAAGACTAAGTCTTCTAATTAATTCATGGCCCATATTAATTAATTTTTCAGGGCTTTATTTAATCTCTCAATTAAATAGCCCAATTAATTAAATCATCTCCCAATTAATTAATTAAACTCCAAGTCTAATTAAATTAATTATTCCATTAATTAATTAAATCATAATTAATTAATTTACTCATAAATTAAATTCCAATTTTATTTATAATCTTGATCCAATTCCAATTGGATCCAATTTCGTTCCACATGGGTCGACCCAGTCGACCCACCCATTTAATCGACCCAATCGATTTTGACTCAGTCGACCCAGTCGACTCGTTAGTTCTTACTTCCTCGCTTTCGCTTCATGTGTATTGTGTATGCCCCCGTAGGTTCACCACATAATTGGCCGCGGGTTGTAATTAAATATTATTTAATTACTCGAGCAATTAATACTCTAAATTAATCGAACACTCTGTCGATTAATCATTCCAAAATTAGCACCCCTGCTAATTTGGGAATTCTCCCACACTCCACGGTCGATGTCCAGTCACAAGCCCATGGAGCCCAATCACTGGTGAATTAATTCAGTGAACCTTTTATCATTTATAATTTCCATATACGACATAATCTCTTCATCGATCAATCTCCCAGTCGAGACTTAAAAGGGCATGGTCTTTCATCGGATTCCCTTTTCTTTTGTCTTGACCTTATGTACTATGTTCTTGAAATAAATTCTCTTTGACTTAATCTTTATGAGCTACTTACATAAAGTTGTCAGATACCTTGGCCAAGGATTTTACCAGAATTAATTTCTCACAGAAATCCATAGGAGAATTTCCCAACCTATCAAGTCGGGTCAATGGATCCTTTGTTGATGATATGAATCTGCATACGAGTTCCTCTATACCTAACATGAGCCCACAGAGACTTTCTGGTGATCCCCAGTCAGTCGGAACTCATATCAAAGTATAGACGTTCTCGCACCAGATAAACCCTATCATCTCAAGTAGTTAGGGATCGTTCCTCGTATACTATTATAAATATGGAATAACTTCAACCCCGATATGCGACTACCGCTTCCATGGTGAGTTATTTCCTATTGGGGTATTCAGTGCGCTTGCCATTCCAGCAAGCCACCCACTTATGTGTGTCGACTATCCCAGTCACGCTCGTGGACCCCAGCGTTCTCCAGTTCATCGGAGTACACACAACAGTGAGAGTCTAACCGAATCCAACGATGTCCTATCTCGATTGGATTCTACGACTCTTGAATATGTTTTAGATCACGGCCTTAGAGATCAGTCCACGGGTTGTCCCATAGCCCTGTGATCTAAGGACTTCTATCCTTATGCGTAGACAATTATTACATAAGATAAAGATGACCATTTAATTAAAGTGCATTTATTAATCTAAATTGAATAGTTCCGCATTTATTACAATAAATACTAGCCATACAGCTGGCTTGCAGGACACTATTTCTATCAATCTCCCACTTGTCCTAAAGCCAGTCTTTTATGTTCTTGAGTCCCATCTTATGCAGATGTTTCTCAAATGTCTTTTGAGGCAGAGGCTTCGTTAGCGGGTCCGCCGTATTATCTTCTGAGTCGACACGTTCCATCTTAATGTCTTCTCTACCAATGATATCTCTTATCACATGGTATCGTCTCTGTACGTGCTTGGATTTCTGATGAGATCTCGGCTCCTTTGCTTGCGCTATTGCCCTATTATTATCATAGAAGATAGTAATTGGCTCAGCAATGCTAGGTATCACATCCAATTCCTGGATGAAGTTTCTCATCCAAACACCTTCCTTTGCTGCGTCACTCGCGGCAATGTATTCTGCTTCGGTGGTTGAATCCGCGGTTGTTTCCTGCTTGGAGCTCTTCCAGCTAACCGCACCACCATTGAGGCAGAAAACGTATCCTGATGTCGACTTGAAGTCGTCTACATCACATTGGAAGCTCGAGTCTGTATAGCCTTCCAATTTCAATTCTCCTCCACCGTATACCAAGAACAATTCCTTAGTCCTTCTCATGTACTTCAGAATTGCCTTTACGGCTATCCAGTGCTGCTCACCTGGATCAGACTGGTAGCGACTTGTAACGCTTAAAGCGTACGCTACGTCTGGTCTTGTACATAGCATACCATACATTATGCTTCCTATCGCGGATGCATATGGTACTCGAGACATATTGCTTCTCTCTTCAGGCGTCTTTGGGGCCATAGACTTAGAGAGTGCAATCCCATGTCTTATTGGAAGCAATCCTCTCTTGGATTCTTCCATACTAAATCTTTTCAAGATTTTATCTATGTACTGGGATTGGGAGAGGCCCAGCAGTCCTTTTGATCTATCTCGGTAGATCCTTATACCTAGTACAAAGGATGCTTCTCCCATATCCTTCATTGAGAATTGTGTAGACAACCATGCTTTAGTTTCAGACAACGCTTTCACATTGTTTCCAAAGAGAAGAATGTCGTCAACGTAAAGCACCAAAAATTCAACTGTACTCCCACTGATCTTCTTGTACACGCAAGGTTCGAACATGTTCTTGATGAATCCAAAAGTTTGGATTGTCTCATCAAAACGAATGTTCCAACTTCGGGAAGCTTGCTTCAGTCCATAAATGGACCTCTGGAGTTTGCACACCTTGTGTTCATCTCCTTTGGATGCATATCCTTTTGGTTGCTCCATGTAGATCTCCTTATCAATGTCTCCATTGAGAAAGGCAGTCTTTACATCCATTTGCCATATCTCGTAGTTATACCGCGCAGCTATGGCCAGCAAGATCCGAATGGATTTGGGCATTGCGACGGGCGAGAAGGTCTCCTCAAAGTCGATACCTGGTCTTTGAGTGTATCCTTTTGCCACTAGTCGCGCCTTGTAGGTAATCACCTCTCCGTTCACTCCAAGCTTTCGCTTATAGATCCACTTGCAACCCACGGGAGCCACTCCCACTGGTGGATCTACCAAGTCCCAGACCTTGTTTGAGTGCATGGAGTTCAGTTCGGATTCCATGGCTTCGCGCCATTTTCCCGAGTCTATGTCTAGCATAGCCTCTTCGTAAGTCCTTGGGTCGGTTAGAGACTGTCCAGTCTCATGCAGCAGACCGTAGTACCTCTCGGGTTCTCTACGTTGTCTTTCTGACCTACGAAGTATCGGTGTACTTTCTGGTGCACTTTCATGCTCTTGTTCTCCCACTGCCTGTGGTGACGGGTCAGCTCGATCGACCTCTAAGGCCTTTTCAGCTTCAGTGACCTCATCTAGTTCTACGTTATTTTCTTTCTTGTCCACCAAGAAATCCTTCTCCAAGAAGTGAGCGTTCCTCGAGACAAACGTTGTTTGTCTTGTAGGATCGTAGAACTCGTATCCTATTGAGTTTTCTGGATACCCCACGAATTTGCACAAAGTGGATTTAGTTTCCAATTTATCTCCCACTAGCTTTTTAACGTAAGCGGGAGATCCCCATATGCGCATGAATGCGTATGAGGGTGCCTTGCCAATCCATAGTTCGTATGGTGTCTTTTCTACGGATTTCGAAGGTACCATATTCAGTATCTTCGTTGCCGTGAGGAGGGCATGTCCCCAAAATGAAAGAGGTAAGTCAGTGGCACTCATCATGGATCGAACCATGTCCATCAAGGTTCGATTCCTTCTCTCTGCTACTCCATTTAATTGGGGTGTTGCAGGAGGAGTCCACTGTGATAATATTCCATGCTCTACAAGATAATTAAGAAATTCATTACTAAGAAATTCTCCACCTCGGTCAGAACGAAGAGCCTTTATCGTATGACCAAGTTGATTCTCTACTTCCATCTTGAATTCTTTGAATCGCTCAAAGGCTTCAGACTTGTGTTTCAACAAGAACACATATCCATAACGACTAAAGTCGTCAGTGAAAGTGATGAAGTAGTCATAGCCTCCTCGGGCGCTTTTTCTTAGTGGTCCACATACGTCAGTATGTATCAAGTCCAATGTTTGCTTGGCTCGCTCAGGGTTTCCCTTAAATGGCAACTTAGCCATTTTACCCTTTAAGCATGGTTCACATGTTGGCATTTCATCAATGCGATTGATTTCAATCGCGCCAGATGATGCTAACTTTTGAATCCTTGACTTAGATATATGTCCAAGTCTAGCGTGCCTTAATTGGGCAGATATTTCATTATCTTGTTTCCTTTTGTTTTGTTGTACATGCATCACTAACTCAGGTGGTTCAATGATATATAGTCCATCTTTTAATGTACCAGTGAAAAACACATTATCATTCATGAATAACGAAAAGGAACCTTTATTAATAGTAAAATTAAAACCTTCATTATCCAAAACAGGAATTGAAATAATGTTTTTCACCAAACCAGGTACATAAAGAATGTTCCTAAGGACTAATTTATTACCACCTAAATCTAACTCCACTTCGCCTATGGCCTCGGCAGCAGCTCTAGCTCCATTGCCAAATCTCAGGATCCAATCCCCTGGCCTAAGTGGCCTTGTTGCTCCCATCACCTGTAAATCATTACAAAGATGAGAACCACAAGCAGTGTCTAGCACCCATGATGCACAGTTAATTGATAAATTAACTTCAACAAGGAATATACCTTTCGAGCTCTCCAAGAACTCTTTGCAGTTCCTCTTCCAGTGTCCAGGTTTCTTGCAGTAGAAACATTTTTGTTCACCAGACGAAGCTTTACGCTTCTTTCCCTTCCCTATGGGCCCAGATGGTGCTTTGCCTTTGCTTGAAGAAGCATTTCCTTTCCCCTTCCCTTTCTTTGTCCTTTTGGACTTGGATTGGGTCGAGGTAGCAACCATCACTGGCTTCTCTCTTTTCATGGAAGCCTCGGCAGTGGCGAGCATATTAGCCAACTCGTGAAGTTCAACATTCATCTTGTGCATGTTGTAGTTCACTACGAATTGCTCGAATGATCTTGGCAACGATTGGAGGATTATATCCTGGCAGTAGGTCTTGTCCATCTTTACGTCAAGATGACCAAGCTTTTCAATAAGCCCAATCATCTTGATGCAGTGAGATCGAACATCAGCACCTTCAGCCATCCTCGTTTGTTGCAAAGTCTTAGCAGTTTCATACCGCTCATATCTACTTTGCACCCCAAATAAACCATTCAGGTGCGTGTAGATTTCAAAAGAAGACTTCATATGCTCGTGCTGCTTTTGAAGCTCATTCGACATGGATGCCAACATGAGACAACGTGACTGCAAGTCATCGTCAAGCCATAAATCCACGGCTTCTTTCTCAGTATCATCGGCATCCTTAACAAGTTCGGGAGGGGGCCCATCAAGGGCAAAACCTCGCTTTTCAGAAGCGAGAATGATCTTAAGGTTCCTGACCCAGTCATGGAAGTTTGGTCCAGTTAATTTGTTTTGTTCAAGTATGATGGAAATCGGATTCTTAGACATTATATCTACAAAACGACGAGAGAAGAGATAAATACGCGAAAGATTATTTTAAAATGCACAATTTACAAACATGGTTTTTATTTGTAAATTACTCCCACTATTTTAATCAAAATCTTATGCCCCCACATAAGTTTCGGGAATTTAAAATATCCTAGCGGGCTTAAGGCCCAAAAGCAATTTCCTAGTACCCACGACTCGTTGGCCATACTATTTGATCCACTTGGTGGTCGATTACGTCGACGGTTAACCATCGCAGCTAACCCTTAAGTTCATTTAGCCTCGATTTTCGATATGGACCCACGACTCGTGAGACATCCATACTTACTAGCGTTAAATCATTTCCAATACTCGTGGAGAGAAATAGTTCAATCCTAGACGCCTCACGACTCGTGAGACAGCGCCTAAAATCTTGCTATCCCCTCCCTTGGCACTAAACTCGTGCATCGAGGCAATAGACATATCATCTTCCTATAGCTCGACCCACGACTCGTGAGACATCGAGATATATTCGTACAATATGCCTAAGACCTAGTAATTGGATAGGCTCGGACCATAGACTCCATTCATATGCGCCCGTTATTCGATTTAATATTATAATTGAATTTTAAGTTCAATTGGAGGTTTTAAAGTTTTCTTGTGCGAGGTCTCATCAGATTATTCTTATCTTGTTTACGTGATCTATTCTAAGCATGCATGACATACATCAAAGAATAATAGTAAACATACATCACCTAGCAGGATATGATTGATCGATTGCCCATCCTATGCGATTCATCACGAGCCAAGTGATGAATCAATTGGTCAGTCTAGGGTGGAAATTAAATGTCCTAAACTATTACAATTTTCAAACCCATACATCATGGGCCTTCTTGTAATATCCAGCTTGATTGGGCCTCCATGTCCTCCAAGGTAAATGGGCCTCCATGCGGATCTCCAAGTCTTCATGAGGTCTTCTTGGCTCCAAGCCTAAACTAAGTCTAACTTATAAAAATAAATGGCCTATTCTATTACATTCGTTTGCGCAAGCAAGGGCACCAATTAGGCCCATTTAATTACAACCCATAAAATAAATAAACCAAAAAACTACATAGGGCTTAAGGGCAAAATCGACCAATCCACATATTCACACAAGAACATGCATAAATTCACATAAGGGCATAAATGTAAATTTACCGGCTTCATTAATTTTAATTCGCAAAAAAAATTCATCCAAGTTAATTAATTATGAATTAACAATTAATCTCTAAGATTAATTAGCTCTTACTTGAGCTCTAAGTAATCTACAATTCTTATCTTGATTAAATTGGTTAATTAAGGTAATCTAAATCTCTAAGATTCTTACCTTATCCAAAACTCTAAGTTTCCCAAAATTCCCAAATCTCCAAGATTCTCAAGATAATCCTATTTTGATTAGATTAGTTTAATTAAGGTAGTGTTCACATCTAATAAGATAACTTCCTTATCCAAAAACTCCAAGTTTCCTAATCTTCCCAAAATTTCTAAATTTCCAGAATTTTCAAAATAGGCAGAATTAGAGTCCAACCAAAATTTGACCAGTCGAAACCAATCAGGAGCTGCCACGTGGACAACCCACGCGCGACCCCGCAGGAGGGCGTGAGCTGCCACGGGCAGCAGCCGCGGCGCGTGACAGCGCGCGGCAGCCTGCTGCCGCGCACAGCAGCGCGCGAACAGCAGCCTTTTCTTACCGAATCCCAACAGTTGTATCAGAGCCAGGATATTCTCTAGTTGTATATATATATGAATATAATTAAATGATAGTATAAGTTTTCTCGTTTAACCTATCTCCTTGCAAATCCTCGGCTAGCAAGACGAGCTCTGAATTCTGCCCCGGTAAGATCGACCCACACCTTTGATTAGCGCCCCACGTGTTGCGCCTCTACGAGTTGACACACCACAATATCACGAAAATTAATATATCCTAATCAACTGGAGCATAGGGTATATTAATATCTAGGTTTTAGAACAACTTTGGAACGAAAAATCGAAGACGAAAATTCTTCCTAATGTGGAAGTAGGTTCGGCCGATCACAAGAGGGAGAGGGAGAGAATTTTTGCTTTTCTTGTTTTTCTTGTAGAGTTGTATGTGAGATATGAGACCTAGTCTCTTATTTATAGATATCTCTCATAACCTAATCCTACTAGGATTAGGATACTAATTCTCCTACATGGGCCATGGCCCTCTTTAGTTAGAAGACTAAGTCTTCTAATTAATTCATGGCCCATATTAATTAATTTTTCAGGGCTTTATTTAATCTCTCAATTAAATAGCCCAATTAATTAAATCATCTCCCAATTAATTAATTAAACTCCAAGTCTAATTAAATTAATTATTCCATTAATTAATTAAATCATAATTAATTAATTTACTCATAAATTAAATTCCAATTTAATTTATAATCTTGATCCAATTCCAATTGGATCCAATTTCGTTCCACATGGGTCGACCCAGTCGACCCACCCATTTAATCGACCCAGTCGATTTTGACTCAGTCGACCCAGTCGACTCGTTAGTTCTTACTTCCTCGCTTTCGCTTCATTTGTATTGTGTATGCCCCCGTAGGTTCACCACATAATTGGCCGCGGTTTGTAATTAAATATTATTTAATTACTCGAGCAATTAATACTCTAAATTAATCGAACACTCTGTCGATTAATCATTCCAAAATTAGCACCCCTGCTAATTTGGGAATTCTCCCACACTCCACGGTCGATGTCCAGTCACAAGCCCATGGAGCCCAATCACTGGTGAATTAATTCAGTGAACCTTTTATCATTTATAATTTCCATATACGACATAATCTCTCCATCGATCAATCTCTCAGTCGAGACTTAAAAGGGCATGGTCTTTCATCGGATTCCCTTTTCTTTTGTCTTGACCTTATGTACTCTGTTCTTGAAATAAATTCTCTTTGACTTAATCTTTATGAGCTATGTCAGATACCTTGGCCAAGGATTTTACCAGAATTAATTTCTCACAGAAATCCATAGGAGAATTTCCCAACCTATCAAGTCGGGTCAATGGATCCTTTGTTGATGATATGAATCTGCATACGAGTTCCTCTATACCCAACATGAGCCCACAGAGACTTTCTGGTGATCCCCAGTCAGTCGGAACTCATATCAAAGTATAGACGTTCTCGCACCAAATAAACCCTATCATCTCAAGTAGTTAGGGATCGTTCCTCGTATACTATTATAAATATGGAATAACTTCAACCCCGATATGCGACTACCGCTTCCATGGTGAGTTATTTCCTATTGGGGTATTCAGTGCGCTTGCCATTCCAGCAAGCCACCCACTTATGTGTGTCGACTATCCCAGTCACGCTCGTGGACCCCAGCGTTCTCCAGTTCATCGGAGTACACACAACAGTGAGAGTCTAACCGAATCCAATGATGTCCTATCTCGATTGGATTCTACGACTCTTGAATATGTTCTAGATCACGGCCTTAGAGATCAGTCCACGGGTTGTCCCATAGCCCTGTGATCTAAGGACTTCTATCCTTATGCGTAGACAATTATTACATAAGATAAAGATGACCATTTAATTAAAGTGCATTTATTAATCTAAATTGAATAGTTCCGCATTTATTACAATAAATACTAGCCATACAGCTGGCTTGCAGGACACTATTTCTATCAGTCAAGGCATAACAGGGCCAAATTTATATGCAAACAATATTTTGGCACGCCCAGTGGGACTCGATGCCCAATGGGACTCGATGCCAAATGTTCCTCGATGCCATGTATTGTCCGATGCAAAATTATACGCAAACATGTCGTAATTTGAATTTTTAGGTCACCGGAAATATCAAATTAAAGGTGAGAATGAAGATGGTGTATGCAAGCTCTAAGGACAGATTTAAGAGAGAATTGGATGGAATTCAAGTTGAATTGCAAGCAACGGATCCAAGTGAAATGAGCTTTGATATTATAAAAGCACGCGCATACTAATTAAAACAGGCTGCTCTTTCTCGTTCATTCGATTTCATGTTTAAAAAAATTGTTGTATTTTTTGTGTTTAATTTGGTTGCATTGATTTACTATCATTATTCTTTAATCTTTGAAAAATCCCTTTTGACTACATGTAACACTATGTATTCTTCAGAAATTTTTTACAGAATAATTCATTGTATCGCTCATGTAAATTATTTAAGACAACCCAATTTAATTATATATCAACGTTACAAAATATATAACTAATATAATAATAATATCATTAATCTTTAATAGCAAGCTTGTACTTACTAAATTTCTCACAATCCGAGTAGATATTTATCTTTTTAAATAAAGTAAAGCTAATCTATTTCAAAATCAGTCCATGATTCATCTAAAAATCCACATGATAAACTTCAGCCATATTCGGATAAAACAATCCCCAATTTTGCTCCACACCTTCTGGCTTGAGATTTTCATTGAAAAGAGCAAATATATATGCCTCTACAACTTTGCCTGGTTTTCCTGGCGTTCCTTTCCCCGACGCTAAAAGTTTAATTAAATTACTATTATATCTTTGAGCATTCTCAACGCTTGCGTCGGTATTTCCCGCACTTGGCCATCCAGTTTCCGCAATGACAATGTCAACATTAGATACACCAACCTTTCCGATTGCAGCATCGACTGTATCTACCATAGCATCAAATAGGTTTTGATAAAATAGCGAATTATCAGGGACGGGTGTAGCAGTGTTGTCTAAAAGAGCGTAATCTAGGTGTACGTTATTTGGGTCGCTTAAGCGAGGAAACCACGTGTAAAGATTGAGTAAAAGTGGGTAATTTTGGATGATAAGAATGCCAGAATTTGTGTCATTATCGGAGTGGTTGAAATGAATAAAATATAATTATTCATTGAGATGAATAAAATAAAATAAAAAGGAAAGGAAATTCAAAATAAATATAATTCAAATCTTACTTGTTGAAATGAAAATACGAGTTCGACTAAATTCATTTGAATTTGAAATTTCCACTAAAACGATGGAGTATATTATTGGGACATTGAGAAAGTTGCAAAAAAAAAATTGTAATATCGGATCCAAAGTGTACAAGATGATTACAAGGTAGGATTGTCAATTGAGTCGGGCCTACCTGAAGTTATAGAATTAAAAAATTTAAAATTCACCCGTATTAGGCCATCTCCAAGAGCACATGTATAAGTTAAATTATAAGAGTTTTGCTAAGTTATCACAAAAATTGCTCTCCAAGAGCACATGTATAATTTATGTGTTGTTAAAATTTATAGGTTTTGATGGTCAAATACCCATGGACAAATACAAATTATTATTTGAAAGTGTACAAAAACTTTTGTACTTTCCTGCAAAATAATAAATTATTCTGGGACAAAATTAAATTTCATACTAATTAAATTAAAATTCATACAAATTTGAATTGAAATTGTAAATTCAAATTTTATAATTTGAGTATAATTATAAGAAATTTGTCACTATTGACAATTAGCAAAACCTCTTTAGCGACATATTAGCGATAATTAATGTTTTCACAGTGATTTAGTAATAATATTTTAATTATCATTTTGGGACATCGCTAAATGTCAATAATAAAAATTAATATTTTTTAAAAAAAAATATTTTTTTTATTATGAAATAAAATCAATTAGTATTATAAATATTTCAATATTATTTTTAGAAAATAATAATTAAAGTTATATGTTAAAATATAAACTAGCTGTTGGAGTGTTGAGTAAAAAATGGAAGTGTATAACACTGTTCATTAGTTATATTATAAGATAAGAGGCTGAAATTTAAGAGAGCTGTTGGAGATAAACATGCTAAAATAGAATAAACAATTTTTAGTGTTTGGTACTTTGGTTTGATAATTTATGTTTATTTACTTTTTAAAATTAGCAGAAATAAACGAATAATAATAAGCAGGTGATCATGACCTGCTTATGATAAAAACAATATTCTAAGGGGCCGTTTGGTAGGACCTAATAGGGGGTATTAGGTCATATTATATGAGTTAATATGGGCTAATACAATGTTTGGTGACATTGCTCTAATACCGGGTCAAATAGATTGAATCCTTACGACCCGGTATTAAGACTAGATTATAATCCACCCAGACATGGGTGGATTAGTTAATCCGGGTAAATATGGATTAAGTAAATATCATTAATAACCGCAAATTTACATATTTCCTTTCTAACATATCATTGAATATCATAAATTCTTCTCAAATATCTGAAAATGAAAAAACATTATACATAAATAAATCACAAATTAAAATCTGTATCAATTTAGAATTAACATGGAAGCATGCAATCAAATCTACCAAACATGATTTTAATATGGTCATCAATCCGGCTCCAATCTAATCCACCTTAATCTCATACACCTTACCAAACGGCCCCTAAGATTTTTATTTAGTATTATTTTGCGAACTCAACTTGGTTATACCTAGAAATAGTTTATTGTCAAACATCCTGAAAAATATAAAAGCTAACAATTTCACCTTATACATATTTTTTCAGTAAAATTAAAAAATGGATTTTTTGCATTTTACACCCTGAAAATATAGGATTTTGACACTTTGAAACTCCACTTAAAAGTTTTGACACTTCGCATCCTGAAATTACAATTCATTTAATACTTAACACCCTAGTGCGTATTTTAATTAGAAAACAATTGTTAGTGGATGGTTATAGAAGTCATGTTTTAATATTTTTTGGCGCTTTACCTCCTCGAAATATAGATTTTGACACTTTAAACCCTACAAATATAAAATATATTAACACTTTGCACCATGCAAATTTAAATTTTTTGGAACATTCCATATCGATTAATTTATTTTTGGCACTTTACCTTTAGAAATATAATTTTTAGCATTTTGCACCCTAATATTTTCTTTTGAAAGAAGCTCATGAATGTCATCAGTGGAAAGATAAAATTGTCATGTTCAATGCACAACAATCAAACATAGGAAACAATATTTTTATTTCGAGTGCAAAGTGCCAACGATGTATATTTTAAGGGTGCAAATTGTCAATGATCTATATTTTCAGGGTGCATTTTGCCAAATTCTATATTTTTAGGGTGAAAAGTGCCAAAAAATTCAAAAAGAACTATTCGACCCTTCTTGCAACTAAATCTCTTCATCAGAACACACACTTGGGTGCAAAGTATCAAATAAATTCTATATTTAAAATGTAAATTGCCAAAAAATTTAAGTCATGGTACTAAGTGCCAAAAATCCTTAAAAAGCTAACAATTAAACTTTTAAATTTACCCTGGTTTTTTTCTTTGCTCCTCCCGTCTAGCATTTTGAACCTAACACATCTTCTAAAAATTTCGGTGGCTATAAATTTTATATTATGACAGGGTTAAGTGTGAGATACTTTGTATAAATTTTAGTAATAAAATATTAAGTTAGGTAAAATTGTAACTTTTTAACATATATAAAGTGACAAGATCAAGAACTTAATTAAATATTGTTAGTAAAATGATTTTCTTGAACATATATATTATTGACAAGGATTGTAAAAATTAATTCGCTATTGAACTTTTGTGATACACCAAAAGTAATTGCGGTGGCTGCGGGTTCCATACTTAACAAAAAAAATGACGTCACTAAATTATAGTGATAATATTTATTGTCACTAAATTATTAGTAATTGTCATACTAAGAATTTAAATTACCATACACTTGTCACTAATAACTAATTAATTATTAGTGACAACTTAAAAATTTATTTTGTTACTGTTGCACTTGTAACACAACTAATATTTTTTATCCCTAAATATATGTGAATTGTGACAACTTCTACATTATCACCTTAAATATTTTATCAGTAAAATTCAATTTCTTGAAGTGTTTATTGATCAACTCACTTTCTGTATCCATGGTACCAAATAAGAGATTAATGTTGACAAATGTGCTATATGAATATTTATAATATACAGTAAGTTTTAGTAACTTGTTTGGTAGCACGATTAGTGACAATTTAGTATGTAAGTGGAAAAATCTGTTTGCATGTTGACAACTTTAAGACGTTACATTATCAAAGAGATGAAATATAATGTGATTACTGTTGTTTTATTATGCTTTGATATATATGAGACAACCAAATTTATGAATTAATAATATTACAAAATAATAAATAAGCAACACTAATATGAAAATAATATCATTAATCTGTAATAGAATGTGAATACTTGCTAAATATCTCATATGTGATTAGAAATTTATCTAATTAAATAAAGTAATTAAAACTAGTCTATTTCAAAATCAGCCCTTCCTTCATCTAAAAATCCACATGATAAACTTCGGTCATATTAGGATAAAATAGTCCCCAATTTTGCTCCACACCTTCTGGCTTGAGATTTTCATTGAAAAGTGCAAATATATATGCCTCTACAACCTTGCCTGGTTTTCGTGGCGTTCCTTTTCCCGACGCCAAAAGTTTAATTAAGTTAGTATTAAATTTCTGAGCATTTTCAATTGTTGCGTCAGTAGTTCCAGCAGTGGGCCACCCAGTTTCCGCCACAACAATATCAACATTAGATACACCAACCTTTTCCATTCCAGCATAAACTGTATCTACCATAGCATCAAATAAGTTTTGATAAGTTAGAGAATTATCGGTGACGGGTTTAGCAGCGTCATCTATAAGGGCGTACTCTAATTGTACATTATTCGGGTCGCTTTGACGTGGAAACCATGTGTAAGCATTGACTAAAAGTGAGCTATTTTTGGATGACAAGAATTTTAGAATTTCTGTCATTATCGGAGTGGCTTCTGTAGAGAAGACACCATTCGATGGAGGAAAAGATGGGCCCATTACGCTCATGGAAACAGCGTGGCTAACTGGTATGGCAAAACCGGCATTTGATATGGCTGCATCGATGTTTTGCATGGCGGAGGGTACGTATTGGGCTAGGTCGCCTGGAATGACTTCGTTTCCCACGGCTATGTATTCGAAGTTTAGTGATGAGGCATATGGGACGACGTTGGTGTTGACCCATGAAGTTGCCGCCGATGGGTTGGAGGCAAAGGATTGTAGGTTTTGGTTTTCGGTACCAAGGATTACGTCTATGCCGGAATCTTTTAGGGCTGTTAGGACATCGGTGTTTGGTGCAAAAAGTCGAACTTTTGAGATGTTTCTTGATTTTAGTAGTGAAATAACGTCGGATGGTGATGGAAGATCATCACCATTTAGTCCATAGTTGACGCCTATTGCCCTTGCACCTTCATCACAAAAAACAAATAAAATAAGTTACAAATCAAAATGACAAATATCGAAATAATAAATTTCTAGCTCAGATCTAATTTAATTAATCTTAATTTTTTATGGACAACTTTGTTGTGCAATCAAGTAGCACTAATTCTATAACACTATCTACAAGTATGTTAATGGTTTCAAAAAAGATAATGTACCTGGATAAATGTTTAGGAAGCAATTGAGGACAAATATGAATGCATAAATCTTCTCCATTGTCATAGTTTTTCAAAATAAAAACGATTAGATTGTTTGAGATTTAGATGATGGGTTGTACAATACTCGGAGATTGCATTTTATAGAGATGTTGAGTCTAGGTTTTTGAAATTTAATTTTGGCAATTACTTTGAGGAATCATAATTTTGTTATTAAATAACATATATGGCATGCTCATATTTTTTACACTCATGCCCAAAATTAATTATAAGATCTCGTAGATATATGGAAATAATAATTCGGGCTTGGCGGTAAGGTAATCTATGACAACTTGAAAAACATTTACAAGAATGAACGAAATTATATAAACTGGACATGTACATCAATATAAAAATAAGGGAATATGTTATTAGATATTGGGTAAATCCACTCCAATATTGAGATTAAAAAAAAAAAAAAAAAAAAGATAAATTCTAATTCAAATCTTACTTGTTGAAATTGAAAATGAGATTGCTAGTTATTAAAAAAAGAAAAGAAAAAGTGTTTATTTAATTTTGAGAGACATGCATTTTTTATACCAAATCTTTACCTATTTTAGACATTTGATACCAGACTTTAAAAACACATTTAATACCAAAATAGAAAGATTTTATACAAATATTCTTTCTCCATCAATTTGTTAGGGCAAAATTTTGTGTTCTTAAGTTTTAGTTAAGTTTTAGCAAAATTTTGACAAGAGCTTTATAACGGTATAAGTTTTAGTTAATGTAATGCACTAAGTTACTCATAGAAAACTAATAAAGTTTCGGGATATTAATCAAATTAAATCATATCTTATAATTTACAAGAAATCATGACACAATAATTTTCAGATATTATATAGGGCACATAAGCATGCTATGATAAACATTTTGGAACATAATCTCAAGCATACCAAAAAGTGTTAATTTTTTGGTATTCTTAAAATTATGCTCCAAATTTTTTGCCATAGCATGCTTATGTGCTCTATATAATCCTTGTAGACTATGAGATATGATTTAGTTTTGTTTCATATCTCGAAATTTTGTTAATTTTTTGCGGATTATTTATTGCATTTCATGAATTGAAACTTGAATTATTATAAAACTCTCGTCAAGAACTTTCCAACCATATAAAGAATACAAATTTTGGCCCTAAAAAATTGCCGGAGAAATAAAATGTGAAAAAAGTTCTTCAATTTTGGTATTAAATGTGTCTTTTTTAAAGTAGAGTACCAAATGTCAAAGAAAGGTAAAATGTTTGTATAAAAAATGCATTTCCCTCATTTTTTAATTTCTATTTTTTTAATTGTATTTAACGGACATGTGTGTGGCACGTTTTCTTTTCCATCCATGATTTAATAGCCAAACTTAAATTGAAAATGTTGGTCAATTTTGGTATCAAATGTGTCATTTTGAAGAGTATGATATAAAATGTATAAAGATACTAAAAATTTGGTATGAAAAATGCAATTTCCTCACTTAATTTTCGGTCCACAATTTTTTTTTTCTTTCATTTTCTTTGCAGAAGAAACAATTTTCTCACTGAATAAATTAAAGTTCATCAAGAACAAGATTACATTTTACAAATATGTCCTGCTTCAAGGACTTGTTATACGAAGAGAGCTTTCCTATAAAAAGTTTACATCAGTATACTTGTTTACATGCCTATTATTATTCGGGTTATTTGCACCTACATCCCCTGAACTAGTGCTATTTGGCATTTACAATCAAATTTTTTTACAGCAGTATACTTGTTTACTTGTTGAAATAGAAAATTAGATTGCTAGTTATTTAAAAAAAAGAAAAAGTGTTTATTAAATTTTGAGAGAAATGCATTTTTTATACCAAATCTTTACCTATTTTAGACATTTGGGACCAGACTTTAAAAAACACGTTTAATACAAAAATAGGAAGACTTTTTACAAATATTCTTTCTCCATCAATTTGTTAGGGCAAAATTTTGTAGGGTGCGGGCGCCCGAGTTACGCCGTCACATGCGAGAAGGTTAATCAGGCCATTCATTTGGCTCAGATTAATCTGGACCGTTGATTAGGTAACTTGGTCAAAGTCAATTGGTAACTATTGACTTTAATTAATTTACAATAAACCTAATTTACCCTTGTAATTAATATTTTTAAGAAAAAAAAAATCGGCCAGTATATGAAATTACCACTTTTGTTGGTCCCAAGTGGTCAGATGAGGTCTAGAGGGAGGGGGGGGGTGAATAGACCTCTGAAAATTTTTAGACTTAAAAACTTTTCAGTCGTCTGTCAGCAGACTAAGCTTATAAGGAACAGTCTTCTTGGATTTTCAGCAGCAACTAAGGCAGCTGTGGGTCCTGAAGTTGAGGTTTCTTCAATTCCCATCCTTGGCAGTTTATACTCATACGCCTTGAGTACGGAGAACAGCTCTGTAAGAGAGATCTTTCCTAAATCTCTTGATTCTTCCATTGCTGTTACTTTCATGTTGAACTTAGGAGGTAAAGCCTTTAGTACTCTGACTGTAATTTCTTTGTCAGTAAAGGTTTTTCCCAACTTTAGAACTTCATTGAGTGTTCTGGTGAACCTGGTATCCATCTGATCAATGGTCTCTCCAGACTTCATTTTGAAGTTGTCCAACTTTTCCAGAGCAACACTTAGCTGATGCTCTTTAATGGCGTCGTTTTCTTCGCTCATATCACGAACTTTGTCCCACATCTCTTTTGCAGTTTTGCAATGTTTGACTTTGTCAAACCGATCATTATCCAGGGCTTTAGTCATGATAAATCTTCCGACTTTGTCCAGATAAAATAGCTTTATTTCTTCTGGCGTCATTTCTGTCAGAGCTTTTTCCACCACTATTTCAGCTTCATCAACAGTGATAGTCTTGGTGAATCTGAATGGACCTTTTATGATACATGTGTACATGTTATCATTATAAGCAACCAGGAAAATCTCCATCCTGATTTTCCAGTCTTCAAAAGACATACCAGCAATGTGGGGGAACATGGCTGATACAATCCATTTTTCAAAAAGTTTTTGTTTTTCAAAAAGATGCTCTTTTGAAAAGTTTTGAAAACCTTTGAAAAACACTTGGATCAAGCTCGTGATCAGGCAGCTGATTCTAATGAACCACCTGCTCTGATACCACTTGTTGGTCCCAAGTGGTCAGATGAGGCCTAGAGAGGGGGGGTGAATAGACCTCTAAAAATTTTTAGACTTAAAAACTTTTCAGTTGTCTGTCAGCTGACTAAGTTTATAAAGAACAGTAAACTGACTAAGCTGATCGTGAACGAATCTTGAACAGTATACTTACTTAGCTGATTTCAGCAAAATCAGTTTTATCAAGAGTATACTTTCAGCGGATAATTTGAAAGTGTTTTCACAAGTAGACTAAGTCTTTTAAAGATTTTATCCTCAGTTTTAAAACTCCTTTAAAATCTTTAAACTAATTCAGAGTGTTTACTTATGCAGTTTTGAAATATGCAAGAAAACTTAAATGCAAGAATATCACAAAAATTTTTTATAGTGGTTATATGGATAAAAATCCTTTAGTCCACTCTTCCAGATCACTTAGATTCTAGGTTATACTATAAACACAAAGTTTACAATATCTCCACTTACACCTAAACAACAAATGAAAAGGCTGTAAGCTCGCAATAGGAAATCACAAAGAAACTCCTATCCTCTGAAGTTAGATCACTCACTAAGATGGATCTACACTTCGCACAACACTCACGTTTACAAAATCACTCAGAAGATGTAATTTATCGTTTGTCTTCAACTCTTCCTTTGTCAACAAATGACTAAGCTGATGAGTGAGCTGTTCTTGAGACTTAAAGAGTTCTGCTTTGAAAATTCTCTCAGAGATTGTGTTGTTGTTGTTCTCTTCGTCTCTTTCAGCTATTTATACTTGAGGTTTGAAAAATGTCCGTTGAAGAGAGACAAGATTCAAAATCCTCGAGTACTGGTCCTTAATTTCCGCGAACGGCTCTTTGCAGTCTGTCCGTACTGTCAACAGTACTTTTCTGCAGATAGCATTAAATGCACCCAGCTGATACGAAGCGTTTCTTCAATCATTTGTCTTTAATAAGCTTGTACTTCAGCATTTATTACTTCCAGGGGCATTTATTACCGTTGGGAAGACATTATGATCCTTTCAACTTGGCTGACGAAAGTGCAAGTCTGATGACGAACTAAGCTGATCTCAAACTTGAACAAATCTGATTGGAGTCGGCTGATCTTCATCAGTTTGATATCTTTCCTTCAGCAGATCAGAAGTCTTGGACCTTGAGTTTTGACTCTTCTGATGTCTTCATTACTTAGTCAAAATCTCTTCAAAGGGACATCAGCTAAGTTAATTCATACTTAGCAGATTAGAAGTTTTGGAATGCATCAAAACCTCCCTTTACTAAATGTCTTCAGTGTTCTTCATCTTCATCCTTATCCAATAATTTCCCCCTTTTTGATGATGACAAAACTTCAGCTAAGTACCTGTTAATACTTATACTAAAGAATGTAATCCTCAAAATTTTCTGAGATAGAAAAGATATGTTGGAGTAAACTTGACTTCTTATTGATAGTGAAAATATTATAAGTACAAGTTTATCAGATGAGATGTCTGAAGAATAGATAAAGTAAACTGATTACAAAAGATTTATAAATTCTAACTATCAGCTTCTTCATCAGATCCTTCTAACACTTCTTCATACTCATAAGATGATTCTTCATCATCTTCTTCTTCTTCATCTTCATCAACTTCATCTTTCAAAAGTATGTTTGCTCTGGCAGCTTCCATCTTTTCTTTGAGTTGCTGCTCCTTCAGTAGCTCCATTGCCTTTCTGGCTGATTCCGTGTTTTTGTACTTGGTCATCGGCTTTGTTTGATCTTCAACAGAGTCCTTGGTTTCAGCCATTTCCTCATCAGATAAGTATTTATTTTACTAATCTGATCACTTATTTAAAGCTTACTGTTTAAAACGCTTTATTCAAAAACACGCTTTTACAAGTGATAAAAGAGCGGTACATATTCCCGCTCCTCATTTAATGCGATTTGAATTTGAAAGGTCGTAACTGACGCCGCACGATCAGCACTGACAAGAAACGGATCTAACGGTTAGATGGTATCACGGAAACCGAAATACCCTAACTCTATAAATCCCAATCTGATCAGCTGTGTAGCTCTTTACGCACCCAAATATTCAAAAGAGCACTTGTGAGAAAAATACTTGCAATTTTCTGCGAAAACTCTTCTTGTTTCTCTAAACTTCCAACAAATTCAAAATGGCCGCTGAAGGAATGTACCTTGTTTACGATTCTACTACCAATCTGGTACTGACTTGATGAAGGAGTTGCTGGAGAAGTTCAAGTCGGCTTCATTGGTGAATTTCATGGAATACAATGAAGGGGTAATCTGGACTGACCAAGTTTTAGAATACTACCGAACTGCGACTGTTGATCACAGCACCAAGGAAATCAAGGCTACAGTTGGAGGTAAATCCATGTTATTACCCCCGCTGTTCTTCACGAGACTTTTGGGCTTCCTAACAGTTGAAGTCATGATATCACTGTGCTGACGGAGGAGAAGCACCAACAGTTCTGGGCAATCTGTGCCAAGGAGGGAGAGATGTTGTCTGTCAACATCAAGAAGAAACAGCTGAAGGATGAATATCAGCGGATGGCTGATATGGTCTCTAAGCTGATTGAGAATTGTACCTTTTCTCTGGATGTTGTTACCATGAAAAGGTTCAACATCATGACCGCCATTTACTACGGACTGGAAGTCAACTGATCTGTTATTATTTGGTACGTTTTGGCAAACTTCCACGAGGTGAAGAAAAGCAAGAGTCCCCAGACCAATCACAGAATCACTCTCAGTTATCTGTTGTTCAAGATGGGATGTGCGATGACAAATGGAAAGGAAATCCATAAATCTAAGGCAATGGCGAAGTACTTGCCTGTCCTGAAAAGAAAAGTTGACGAGGCTAATGAGGAAGAAGATGAGGAACCAAAGGAGGTTCCTGCCAAAAGGCCTAGGAGATTGATCAAAACAGCTGAGTTAGCTGTTGAGACCCAGAAGAAGAAGGCTGCTGAAAAGCCTAAGGAGAAGGCTCCTAAGAAAGTGAAGTTAGTGACTGATGATGCTGAAGCTGATAGAATCATTGATCATACCACTGCTGATGTCAGGAACATGTCTCCTGCATCATCTTCACGAACTCCAACTGCTCAAGTGCCTGATAAGACTGTTTCTCATAGGACCAGAAGTCAGTTGAGAGATACTGCTGCTTCCAGACCTGTTCAAGGGAGGACGAAGAAAACAGCAAGGAAGCAGATGACTTTTGTAGAAGAGATTGCTGAGTTGGAAAACTTAGTGAGACAAAGTCCTCAATCTGCTGAAAGACCTGTTGGAGCTGAAGAAGCTTCTGTTGCTAAACAAACTGATGAGCAACAACTTACTTCAGCAAAGCCAACAGTTGAGGCCGCTAAACCTCAGGATGATCCTGATGTGATGATCATCCAACCTATTGCCGCTGCACCTATCTCATCTGCTGGTCCAGTTCCTGCCTCAGCTGACAAGGGAAAAAGAAGATTTTTTATCAAAAAGAAGAAGGTCTCTGCAGCTGACAAAAGAAAAAGGGAGGAAGCTGAGGAGAGAAAAAGAGATGAGATGGAAGAGAAGAAGGCTCTTGAACTTAGCAAGATTCAAGAAGCCAAGGACGAGGCAAGGAGAAAAATGTCTGAAGCTGAGAGAAAAGCAGCTGAAGATGCAGAACTTGCTATGGTCATAGAGATCAGCAAGACTGATGCTCATGGACCTGTTCACAGTGGAGGCATAAAAATTGATGAAGAAGCTGCAAAGAAGCCTAAGATGCCTGCTGGAGAGGTCAAGCCAAAAGAAAAGTATGAAGTAAGAAGAGCTTTTGATATCATTCATGCTGATAAAGCTCTCTTTAAAAGGTTTGAGAAGACCTTGGCTTATTATGGCCAGAAGTTGATGCTCAAGACTCTGTTCACCCATGAAAAGCCTAGATACATGAAGTGGAGAGACTATAGGCTGAACAGATCTGTTGCAGAACTTCAGAGTTGGAAGGAGTTAACTGATGAAGAACAATGGGTTCTAAATTGGCTAAGGACTGACTCAATACAAAAAGCTTTGGATCCTCATTTCGTAAGGGATGCTATGCATCAATATGCTAAGGATTTTGCCTTAGAGGAAGCCAAAATCATCATGAATTCCTTGCCTGCAAAGAGAAGAAAGACTGATGATGTTGAAGAAAGGGCAATCAAAATAGCTGCTATGACCGCCTTGAAGAGATGGGCAGATAGGTCAAGATATCAGCAAGGATCTTCAAGTGAGTTGCCTCAGCTGCCAAGTATTCAACAGATTACCTTCGACAAGGAAGTCAAAGACTACTATGAAGTGCCCAAGGGAAACAACGCTTTTACAAATCCATGGATTATTGTTCGACAAATACGTCAAACAACTTCCTTTAATAATAATGGCGCTATCACAAGTCTGGTTTATGATGATGTAACTGATCAGCACAAAGCTGCTGATAAACCCTTAGCAATTGAGTGGAATGCTAAGGCGACCAAAGCTGATCAGGAGACTAATCTGAAAGATGTCCCTGTCCACTAGGAAACTGAAGAAAGGGAAGCTGCTACTTCTGCTTCATCAAGTGATCAGCATTCATCACTGATGGAAGCCTTCCAGCTGCTAATGGAGAATCAGATGAAAGAATTGGAAGAGAAGAACAACCTGCAGTTGAAGAAGTTGAAAGAAGAGTTAGCTGAGTCTAAAAGACAACTGCTGGAAAGCATGCAACTCCTCACTGCCAGAACTATCAAGAATGCAATTGATAGCTTCCCAATGCCTCAGGACAATTCAAAGCAATTGGTACAAAGCCTTGTTTAGATGAACAGAAAAGTGGAAGATGTGAAAGTTGATGTCAGCCATCTTCACGGTGCCTTAGAAAGAACAAATCACAACATTGCTGATCTGTCCAAAAATCTCATCCGAATCACAGAAGAAGATAAAAACGTCAACATGTGTCTGTTGCAAGAAATTAACAAAGTTGGAGATATCATAAATGAAGAACTTGCAACTATGCAACTTAATGTTGATTGCATCAATGATCGGAATGACAACATCAGCACCACTCTTCATCACTAAACAGCCAGTCATGATGTAGTGAATCAAAATTTGAAGGCTCTGTGTGCTACTATGAGGATTCATTCTGCTGCCCTTAACCCTCCTGTCAAACCTGCTGCTGTCATTATCCCTGATGATGACAAAAAGGGGGAAGAGAAGAAGGAAGAGGAAAAAGTAGAGGAAGCTGCCACTCAACCTGAAAAGATTGAAGAAGCTACTAAAGAGACAAAGGCTGATGCTGAAAAAGAAGAAGGCAAAGACAAAGCTGCTGATGAAACCAAGGATGAAGCCAAAGCAACAGTTTCACCCAAGGATTCTGAAGAAGACAAGTCAGAGCCTTATACTAAATATAAGGATGAAGAAAGGATCAAAAGAAGAGTAGAGGAGGCCACAAAAGAGCAAGAACTAAAAGAAAAGATGGAAGCTGCTAGGTCAAATCTACTTTCAGATGAGGATGCTGATAAAGATGAAGAAGATGATGAAGAATCATCTTATGAATACGAAGAAGTGTTAGAAGGATCTGATGAAGAAGCTAATAGTTAGGATATATAAATCTTTTTGTAATCAGTTTACTTTATCTATTCTTCAGACATCTCATCTGATAAACTTGTACTTGTAATATTTTTCACATTAATAAAAGTCAAGTTTACTCCAACACATCTTTTCTATCTCAGAAAAATTTGAGGATTACAATCTTTAGTATAGGTATAACAGGTACTTAGCTGAAGTTTTGTCATCATCAAAAAGGGGGAAATTGTTGGATAATGATGAAGATGAAGAACACTGAAGACAACTAGTAAAGGGAAGTTTTGATGCATTCCAAAACTTCAAATCTGCTAAGTATAAATCAACTTAGCTGATATCCCTTTGAAGAATTTTTGACTAAGTAAAGAAGATATCAGAAGAGTCAAAATTCAAGGTCCAAGACTACTGATCTGCTGAAGGAAAGAAATCAGACTGATGAAGATCAGCCGACTCAAATCAGATTGATAGGATAGTGCCCTGCAAGCCAACAAAATAGCTTGTAATAGGAACATTATTTTATCTTGACAGAATCTTTGATTTATCAATTAATACGAACTGTTTATTTTATTGAGAATTCATAATATAAACAAATGGCCATCTTCATCTTTCGCGAACACATTTAAGCGATTGGTTGAAACCCTGAGATCACTCATGACTACGGGATTATTCACTTCAGTATTGGGTGCGATTAATCATGAAACAGTCTCAAAGGTCGTGATCTCAAAAATGTTCCAAGTCATAGATTCATATCGAGACGGGGTATCGAATGAATCGTTAAGACTTGTAGGATTATGCATGATTCACTAAGAGTGAATTTGTTGTCGTTTCATGAACAAGACATTATTAATGTTAGTGCATATGACTAGGTGGTTCGATAGGGGATCGGACGCATCGAACGACCCGAACAGAGAGACCCATTGTGGAAGTGCTTAAAAAGCATATCGGTGGTGGGATGTCTCTCAAGACTTATAACAGTGTACGATTTAGTCCTTAGACTTGAGGTGCTAGGGCGAATTCGGTATACGGGTGTGCATACTTTGATTTAGGAGCCGGGCACATAGCCTGTCCATTGTGCGCCTACGTTGGGTATGTATAGTCGTATGCGCGGATGGTTAGCATCAATATAGGATCTACCGACTCATTGTAATGGATGAGGGAATTTCCTGTACATTCTTCGATTATACATTCCGAGAAATCCATGGCCATGGTCAGTGACGGATTTGGAAAGGGGTTTCCAGATTTAGCAGTCACACTGGAAGTATTATCCTGAATTAGAAAGTACAGAATCGAGATGATTAGAGGTGCCGACCAATTCACACACCCTAGGTCTCGATCGGGAAATTAGTCGTTAGAAGGACCGTATGTACATGGTACTTATAAGAGGTTTAAGGTTCACTAAAGTCAATTCACCTGAAGTTGGGCCTCATGGGCTTGTGGCTAGACATCGACCATGGGGTGTGGGTACTCCTGAATTAATAGTGGATTAATTCTGGAGTGGTCAATTGAAAGTAGTTTGATTGATCGGAGCAATTAATTAAATAATTAATTGCTCACTAATTAAATCACAGAAATGTGAGCCTGCGGCCAATTGATGGTGAACCTAGAGGGTCACACACAAAAGCTGGAACTGTGATAGTCAGTGGCAGAACGAAATGATTTAAAGTAGCTAAATCAAGATAAGGAATTAAAGAAATAATTCCTGGAGAGAAATTAATTAGATTTATCTAATTAATTAAATTAAATCTTTAATTAGATTTATTGGATTATTTAATTAAAGTGTTAATTAAATAAATGGGCCATTTAATTAAAGTGGTTAATTAAATGACTTGGGCTATTTAATTAAAGGACTAATTAAATAGAGAGGGATTGGGCCAGACTTATCTGATAGCCCATTAGCTAGGAGATAAGATTAGGGATAGGGTTTGAACTCTCCTATAAATAGGAGTCTTCAAGAATCAAAACCCTAAGAAAGCTAACCCAAGCAAAAAGGAAAACCCTAATCTTCTCTCCCTCACTAGCCGCCGCCCCTCCCCAAGAAACCCTAGCCGCCGCCGCCTAGCAACCATAGCCGCCGCCGCCCCTTGGTTGTAGATCGGCCGTGTAGCTCCATCTCTCCCTCTTCCGTTCTGCATCTAGAGTTGGATCCAAATCCAACTCTTGAATCTGAGCTGCTTTTCTCCTAGTTCTGAGCCTGAGGATTAAAGTGATTGCAGATCCAGCCGGTGTGGACTATTCTCTAGAGGCACAACATTTGGGGTGCTCTAGTGACCCAAAAGAAGACCGGAGAAACCACCACCTTTGCCTGTGGTGAGGTAAAATGTTAATTTTACCAGCTTTTCATTTTAGTATATGTGCTGAAATGAATTCATACTTATTTATATGTGCTAATAAGAACCCTGGGTCGTGGTGTATAAAAATTTTAAATTCCGCACCGTTGTAGTTGACAATTATACCCACGAAAACCCAACAGTGGTATCAGAGCCTAACTTATTATGCGCATATAAATAAGGCATGAACGCATCAATTTATGTGTTTTATATATGATTGCTGTGTTCTGGTATTTGATTCTTGCTTGTTATGATATATTGAGTGTTCGGATTTTTGCACTTTTCGGTTTTTGGGCCTAAAATGTAATTTCCGAAAATTGGAGGGCTTGTTTGCAAATTGCGATTTTTTATAAATCTGGACAGAAATTGAAATTTTGTTTTTATGCAATTCTGGACCAAATTGTAAATTCTGAAATTTTTTAAATTTTGGGTCATTTTGCAATTTACGAAAGGTTAGGGGTGTTTTTGCTATTTTCCGTAAAACTGGGGTCTGTTTTGCAATAAACAAAAGTTTCTGGAAATTTTATCAATTTTCTGCTTTCTGGTCCAATTTGCGTATTCTGGAAATTTTGGGGCTATTTTGTAATTTCCAAAAGTTGAGGGGTCAAAGTGTAATTTTCGAAAATTCAGGGGCCGAAATGCAATTTTTCAAACTTGAAAAACAGAAACTGTTTTGTGCACTAAAGGTGTTTAGTAAATCCGGAAAGTCAATTTTATCATAATTAGTAGGGACTTAAAGTGAGAATCAAAGGGTCATTTTAAAGGGGTTTAAAATGATGTTAGGGATTGTTTTAGAAGGGGTTTTAAAACTAGAATCTAAATGTTTTAATAGGCTGTTTTAAAACATAATTAGAAATAAGAAAAAGGGGTTTTTGCTTGTTTCTTGCTCTACGTGAAATTGTTTACGTGGTTTTTTGATCGCGCCGAGCCTTGACCCTTAGGGTAGATGTGATTGGTTATTTTTTATCTTATTGGTTTTATTGGGCCTGCGAGCCTTAAGTTTTGGGCCACTTTGAGCCATTGTAATAGATAGGGCTTTACTGTTTTATTAGTTTAGAATGGAGGCCCGTTACATGCAAGGTGGGAGCCCATGAAGACTAAAGGCCATGTATGCATGGTAAAATGTGTAATAGAGTAGGTCTATTTGAAACCTAATAGACTGACCAATAGGACCATCGTCTTTGGCTCGATGGTGGTCCGCATAGGAGGCTCCCGATCGAAAACATACTGTGGTAGCATGCATGCTAGGTGTGTATGTATTTATTTACGTATTTATATCTGAGCTTGTATGGTGATGCGCGCTAGTTATAATTAGATCGTAAATAAAAGATAATGCATAACTGGAACGGTGAGATCTCGAGGAGAGTTACCTCAAACTCTTAAACCCGAAAATCCCCTCTTGAAAATAATATTAAGTCATATTGGGTACATTTAAAATGATGTTTTAAGGATCCAAGCCTTCCATCAATAGGGACTAGTGTATGTTGTCTACTTATCGTTGAAGGTGATCCAGAGTCTGGCACCCTAGGCGAAGAAAGGGACAATGCACGAAATTCCTTGATTCTCGTTTTTAACTAAACTAGACAAGGGTGGGGACTGGTCGGGATGTGATTATCGACCGATAACTAGTTACGGGGACTTCACGACCGGGCCAGTTGCTCATCATGATTGATGGGTTAGACTTAACGATTAGTACCACTTATGATGTAGCAGTGCTAGATAAGTGCGAAGACCGAGGCAAAATAGCTTGAAGGTTGTGGAGGAACACAATTGGTAAAAGTATACCTACCTGGGGAGTTAATTGTATGGCCACGAGTCGTGGGTGCAATTAATGTCTGCTGGGACGTCAAGACCTACTAGGAGATTAGATTTCCCGAACAATTAAAGGGGTAATTGTTTCGAGAAAATAGTGGGAGAACTTTTTCGATAACAAGTCCAACATCGTTAATTATAAGTATTAATATAGATCAGTCAGCTGAACGTTATCATTTACTTTTGTAGATCAAATTCTGCAAAAATGTCTAAGAATCCATTAGCTATCATCCTTGACACTAACAAACTGAACGGATCAAATTTTGTCGACTGGCTTAGAAATCTGAGGATAGTCCTCGACTCCGAGAAAAGGAGTTACATTCTCGATGCACCCATGCCTGGTGCACTTCCGGAAGGGGTTTCGGAAGAGGAACGAGCTACCCATCAAAGGTGGGTCGACGATGATATTCAGGTTCGTTGCCTCATGCTGGCATCAATGACCAATGAGCTGCAGAAACAGCATGCAAGGATGTTGCATGCTGCTGACATAATTCTTCATCTCCGAGAGCTATTTGGAGAGAAGTCTAGGACCGAAAGGTTCAAGACTACAAAAGAATTATTCAATCTGAGAATGGCTGAGGGTTCAAGTGTGAAGGATCACTGTTTACGCTTCATCAATCTGGTTGAAAAACTGGAGAATTTGGACGTAGACCTGCATGCTGACCTTCGTAATGACCTCCTCCTCCATACTCTGCCGCGCTCATTTGATCAGTTCGTGCTAAACTTCAATATGGAACATAGAGAGCTCGCTCTACACGAACTGACCAATTTATTGGTCACGGCAGAATCAACCCTGAAAAGGGAGAAGTCTGTCATGATTGCTGAGCAACCCAAGGCTGCAAAGCCTAAGAAGGGCAGGAAAAAGAAGAAGAAAGTAATCTCTTCTAAAACAACCAAGAAGGTTGTCGAGAAGAAAAGAAAAAGGCCAGAAGATGAATGTTTCCACTGCAAGAAAGCAGGGCACTGGAAAAGGAACTGCCCAGACTACCTGAAAGAGGCGGTCAAAGGTATTTTCTTTATTGAAGTTAATATTTCTATTAACTGTGCATCATGGGTGTTAGACACCGCAGTCGGTTCTCATATCTGCAATGATTTGCAGGTGATGGGAGCAGTAAGACCTCTTAAACCCGGGGATAGAATCCTGCGCTTTGGAAACGGAGCTAGGGTTGCGGCAGAGGCCATAGGAGACGTGGAATTAGTTCTAGGAAATTTTTCTTTGGTTTTGAAAGACTGTTTGTACGTACCGACAATTATCAAAAACATTATTTCTATTCCTTTGTTGGATAATGATGGTTTTTGTTTTTCCATTTCAAATGGAAGTTTTAGCATAATAAAAGGTGGTTTTACTTATGCTTGTGGTACTTTGATAGATGGTCTTTATTCCTTAGAACCTGCTAATTCTAATGTCATGCACATTCAATCAAAGAAAAGAAAACAAGATGAAAACAATCCACAACTTTGGCACGCTAGGCTTGGACATATTTCCAAGAGTAGAATTCAAAAGTTGGTCTCTTCTAGGGCTCTTGAAATAAAGAACCTAGATGATCTCCCAACTTGCGAATCCTGTCTCAAGGGAAAAATGACCAAAGCGCCTTTTACTGGGAAACCGGAGCGAACCAAACGAACCTTGGATTTAATCCATACTGATGTTTGTGGACCACTGAGTATCAGTGCGAGAGGAGGATTCTCATACTTCATAACCTTCACAGACGACTTCAGTCGTTATGGGTATGTATACCTGATGAAGTATAAGTCCGAAGCTTTTGATAAATTCAAAGAGTTTCGAATGGAAGTTGAGAATCAACTTGGACATAGTATCAAGGCACTTCGGTCGGATCGAGGTGGTGAATACTTAAGTCAAGAATTCCTCGATTATCTTGTGGAGAATGGAATTCTCTCACAGCAAACTCCTCCTAGAACACCGCAGTTGAATGGTGTGTCTGAGAGAAGGAACAAAACTTTGTTAGACATGGTTCGTTCCATGATGAGTTTCGCTGACCTTCCTTTTTCGTTTTGGGGCCAAGCCCTATTAACTGCTTCGAAGATACTTAACATTGTACCTTCAAAGTCGGTGCCGACGACGCCATACCAAGAGTGGTTTGGTAAAGCACCCATATACTCATATCTACGAGTATGGGGATCTCCTGCCTATGTAAGAAACAAGAAAGGAGATAAACTAGAGAGTAGATCTAGTTTGTGCAAATTTGTGGGGTATCCAAAGGAATCCATTGGATACCTGTTCTACGAACCTAAGGAACAAAAGATGTTTGTGTCCAGGAACGCCCACTTCTTGGAGGATGACTTCCTCACTAAAAGAAGCGGGATATCCGTAGAACTTGATGAAGTCCAGGAACTGGACCCATCCCCACAAACAGTGGGAGTTGATCCTGAACCCGTTGAACCATCTAGTACACCAGTACTTCGTAGGTCCGATCGAGTTCGTAGAGAGCCTGAAAGGTATGGCTTTATTCACGAAAACGATCAATTGGACACTGATCCAAAGACATACGAAGAAGCTATGTCAGACATAGATTCGGGTGCGTGGCAGGAAGCAATGCAATCCGAAATGGATTCCATGCATTCCAACAAAGTATGGACTTTGGTTGATCCACCTGAGGGAACCATCCCTGTAGGCTGCAAGTGGATCTTCAAGCGCAAGCTAGGAATGAATGGAGAGGTCTTAACTCATAAGGCTCGCCTCGTGGCAAAAGGTTATTCTCAAAGGCCTGGAATAGACTATGATGAAACCTTCTCGCCAGTAGCGATGTCTAAATCCATTCGGATACTATTAGCCATAGCCGCGTGGTATGATTACGAGATATGGCAAATGGATGTAAAGACCGCCTTTCTCAATGGCGACATTGATAAGGAAATCTATATGCAACAGCCTAAAGGCTTTACATCTAAAGGAAGTGAGCATAAGGTTTGCAAACTTCAAAGGTCAATCTATGGCCTAAAACAGGCGTCCCGAACCTGGAACATACGTTTTGATGAGACAGTCAAGGGGTATGGCTTCATCAAGAACGTTTATGAGTCATGTGTGTACAAGAAATTCGATGGGAGTTCGGTACAATTTATTGTGTTATATGTCGATGACATTCTGTTGATCGGAGACGATATCAGAACGTTGACGCAGACGAAAGCGTGGTTGTCCACGCAATTCTCCATGAAGGATATGGGAGACGCATCTTACGTACTAGGCATACGTATCTATAGAGATAGATCGAAGAAGATGTTAGGTCTCTCCCAATCCCAGTACATTAACACTATACTGAAGAGATTCAGTATGGAAGAATCTAAGAAAGGATTGCTTCCAATGAGACATGGAATCTATCTTTCTAAATCAATGTGCCCTACGAGTGATGAAGAAAGAAAGAGAATGTCTCTCATACCTTATGCCTCTGCCATTGGCAGCATAATGTATGCAATGTTATGTACTAGACCTGACGTAGCTCACGCTCTCAGTGTAACGAGCCGCTACCAGTCGAATCCAGGGGAGGAACACTGGACCGCCGTAAAGGCTATCCTAAAGTACCTGAGAAGGACTAAGGATATGTTCTTGGTCTACGGTGGGAGTGGAGAATTGAAACTCGAAGGATTCACTGATTCGAGTTTCCAGTCTGACGTGGATGATTTTAAATCCAATTCTGGATATATATTTTGCCTCAACGGCGCAGCGGTGAGTTGGAAGAGCTCCAAACAGTCGACCACTGCAGACTCAACCACTGAAGCAGAATATATTGCCGCATCAGATGCAGCAAAGGAAAGTGTTTGGATGAGAAACTTCATCCAAGAGCTGGATGTGGTACCTAGCATTGCAAATCCCATAGTAGTCTTCTGTGACAACAATGGGGCAATTGCTCAAGCGAAGGAGCCGAGATCACACCACAAATCCAAACACGTATTGAGGAAATACCATGTGACCAGGGAGATCATAGGTAGAGGAGACATTCAAATGGAGCATGTCGACTCAGAGGATAACGTAGCTGATCCACTAACTAAGCCATTATCGCAAAAGGTGTTCGAAGGGCATCTGACAAGGATGGGTCTTAGAAACGTTTGTGATTGGCTTTAGGGCAAGTGGGAGATTGATAGGATAGTGCCCTGCAAGCCAACAAAATAGCTTGTAATAGGAACATTATTTTATCTTGACAGAATCTTTGATTTATCAATTAATACGAACTGTTTATTTTATTGAGAATTCATAATATAAACAAATGGCCATCTTCATCTTTCGCGAACACATTTAAGCGATTGGTTGAAACCCTGAGATCACTCATGACTACGGGATTATTCACTTCAGTATTGGGTGCGATTAATCATGAAACAGTCTCAAAGGTCGTGATCTCAAAAATGTTCCAAGTCATATATTCATATCGAGACGGGGTATCGAATGAATCGTTAAGACTTGTAGGATTATGCATGATTCACTAAGAGTGAATTTGTTGTCGTTTCATGAACAAGACATTATTAATGTTAGTGCATATGACTAGGTGGTTCGATAGGGGATCGGACGCATCGAACGACCCGAACAGAGAGACCCATTGTGGAAGTGCTTAAAAAGCATATCGGTGGTGGGATGTCTCTCAAGACTTATAACAGTGTACGATTTAGTCCTTAGACTTGAGGTGCTAGGGCGAATTCGGTATACGGGTGTGCATACTTTGATTTAGGAGCCGGGCACATAGCCTGTCCATTGTGCGCCTACGTTGGGTATGTATAGTCGTATGCGCGGATGGTTAGCATCAATATAGGATCTACCGACTCATTGTAATGGATGAGGGAATTTCCTGTACATTCTTCGATTATACATTCCGAGAAATCCATGGCCATGGTCAGTGACGGATTTGGAAAGGGGTTTCCAGATTTAGCAGTCACACTGGAAGTATTATCCTGAATTAGAAAGTACAGAATCGAGATGATTAGAGGTGCCGACCAATTCACACACCCTAGGTCTCGATCGGGAAATTAGTCGTTAGAAGGACCGTATGTACATGGTACTTATAAGAGGTTTAAGGTTCACTAAAGTCAATTCACCTGAAGTTGGGCCTCATGGGCTTGTGGCTAGACATCGACCATGGGGTGTGGGTACTCCTGAATTAATAGTGGATTAATTCTGGAGTGGTCAATTGAAAGTAGTTTGATTGATCGGAGCAATTAATTAAATAATTAATTGCTCACTAATTAAATCACAGAAATGTGAGCCTGCGGCCAATTGATGGTGAACCTAGATGGTCACACACAAAAGCTGGAACTGTGATAGTCAGTGGCAGAACGAAATGATTTAAAGTAGCTAAATCAAGATAAGGAATTATAATTCCTGGAGAGAAATTAATTAGATTTATCTAATTAATTAAATTAAATCTTTAATTAGATTTATTGGATTATTTAATTAAAGTGTTAATTAAATAAATGGGCCATTTAATTAAAGTGGTTAATTAAATGACTTGGGCTATTTAATTAAAGGACTAATTAAATAGAGAGGGATTGTGCCAGACTTATCTGATAGCCCATTAGCTAGGAGATAAGATTAGGGATAGGGTTTGAACTCTCCTATAAATAGGAGTCTTCAAGAATCAAAACCCTAAGAAAGCTAACCCAAGCAAAAAGGAAAACCCTAATCTTCTCTCCCTCACTAGCCGCCGCCCCTCCCCAAGAAACCCTAGCCGCCGCCGCCTAGCAACCATAGCCGCCGCCGCCCCTTGGTTGTAGATCGGCCGTGTAGCTCCATCTCTCCCTCTTCCGTTCTGCATCTAGAGTTGGATCCAAATCCAACTCTTGAATCTGAGCTGCTTTTCTCCTAGTTCTGAGCCTGAGGATTAAAGTGATTGCAGATCCAGCCGGTGTGGACTATTCTCTAGAGGCACAACATTTGGGGTGCTCTAGTGACCCAAAAGAAGACCGGAGAAACCACCACCTTTGCCTGTGGTGAGGTAAAATGTTATTTTACCAGCTTTTCATTTTAGTATATGTGCTGAAATGAATTCATACTTATTTATATGTGCTAATAAGAACCCTGGGTTGTGGTGTATAAAAATTTTAAATTCCGCACCGTTGTAGTTGACAATTATACCCACGAAAACCCAACAGTGGTATCAGAGCCTAACTTATTATGCGCATATAAATAAGGCATGAACGCATCAATTTATGTGTTTATATATGATTGCTGTGTTCTGGTATTTGATTCTTGCTTGTTATGATATATTGAGTGTTCGGATTTTTGCACTTTTCGGTTTTTGGGCCTAAAATGTAATTTCCGAAAATTGGAGGGCTTGTTTGCAAATTGCGATTTTTTATAAATCTGGACAGAAATTGAAATTTTGTTTTTATGCAATTCTGGACCAAATTGTAAATTCTGAAATTTTTCAAATTTTGGGTCATTTTGCAATTTACGAAAGGTTAGGGGTGTTTTTGCTATTTTCCGTAAAACTGGGGTCTGTTTTGCAATAAACAAAAGTTTCTGGAAATTTTATCAATTTTCTGCTTTCTGGTCCAATTTGCGTATTCTGGAAATTTTGGGGCTATTTTGTAATTTCCAAAAGTTGAGGGGTCAAAGTGTAATTTTCGAAAATTCAGGGGCCGAACTGCAATTTTTCAAACTTGAAAAACAGAAACTGTTTTGTGCACTAAAGGTGTTTAGTAAATCCGGAAAGTCAATTTTATCATAATTAGTAGGGACTTAAAGTGAGAATCAAAGGGTCATTTTAAAGGGGTTTAAAATGATGTTAGGGATTGTTTTAGAAGGGGTTTTAAAACTAGAATCTAAATGTTTTAATAGGCTGTTTTAAAACATAATTAGAAATAAGAAAAAGGGGTTTTTGCTTGTTTCTTGCTCTACGTGAAATTGTTTACGTGGTTTTTGATCGCGCCGAGCCTTGACCCTTAGGGTAGATGTGATTGGTTATTTTTATCTTATTGGTTTTATTGGGCCTGCGAGCCTTAAGTTTTGGGCCACTTTGAGCCATTGTAATAGATAGGGCTTTACTGTTTTATTAGTTTAGAATGGAGGCCCGTTACAAGCAAGGTGGGAGCCCATGAAGACTAAAGGCCATGTATGCATGGTAAAATGTGTAATAGAGTAGGTCTCTTTGAAACCTAATAGATTGACCAATAGGACCATCGTCTTTGGCTCGATGGTGGTCCGCATAGGAGGCTCCCGATCGAAAACATACTGTGGTAGCATGCATGCTAGGTGTGTATGTATTTATTTACGTATTTATATCTGAGCTTGTATGGTGATGCGCGCTAGTTATAATTAGATCGTAAATAAAAGATAATGCATAACTGGAACGGTGAGATCTCGAGGAGAGTTACCTCAAACTCTTAAACCCGAAAATCCCCTCTTGAAAATAATATTAAGTCATATTGGGTACATTTAAAATGATGTTTTAAGGATCCAAGCCTTCCATCAATAGGGACTAGTGTATGTTGTCTACTTATCGTTGAAGGTGATCCAGAGTCTGGCACCCTAGGCGAAGAAAGGGACAATGCACGAAATTCCTTGATTCTCGTTTTTAACTAAACTAGACAAGGGTGGGGACTGGTCGGGATGTGATTATCGACCGATAACTAGTTACGGGGACTTCACGACCGGGCCAGTTGCTCATCATGATTGATGGGTTAGACTTAACGATTAGTACCACTTATGATGTAGCAGTGCTAGATAAGTGCGAAGACCGAGGCAAAATAGCTTGAAGGTTGTGGAGGAACACAATTGGTAAAAGTATACCTACCTGGGGAGTTAATTGTATGGCCACGAGTCGTGGGTGCAATTAATGTCTGCTGGGACGTCAAGACCTACTAGGAGATTAGATTTCCCGAACAATTAAAGGGGTAATTGTTTCGAGAAAATAGTGGGAGAACTTTTTCGATAACAAGTCCAACATCGTTAATTATAAGTATTAATATAGATCAGTCAGCTGAACGTTATCATTTACTTTTGTAGATCTATTCTGCAAAAAATGTCTAAGAATCCATTAGCTATCATCCTTGACACTAACAAACTGAACGGATCAAATTTTGTCGACTGGCTTAGAAATCTGAGGATAGTCCTCGACTCCGAGAAAAGGAGTTACATTCTCGATGCACCCATGCCTGGTGCACTTCCGGAAGGGGTTTCGGAAGAGGAACGAGCTACCCATCAAAGGTGGGTCGACGATGATATTCAGGTTCGTTGCCTCATGCTGGCATCAATGACCAATGAGCTGCAGAAACAGCATGCAAGGATGTTGCATGCTGCTGACATAATTCTTCATCTCCGAGAGCTATTTGGAGAGAAGTCTAGGACCGAAAGGTTCAAGACTACAAAAGAATTATTCAATCTGAGAATGGCTGAGGGTTCAAGTGTGAAGGATCACTGTTTACGCTTCATCAATCTGGTTGAAAAACTGGAGAACTTGGAGGTAGACCTGCACGCTGATCTCTCCACTGACCTGCTCCTCCATACTCTGCCGCGCTTATTTGATCAGTTTGTGATAAACTTCAATATGGAAGATAGAGAGCTCGCTCTACACGAACTGACCAATTTATTGGTCACGGCAGAATCAACCCTGAAAAGGGAGAAGTCTGTCATGATTGCTGAGCAACCCAAGGCTGCAAAGCCTAAGAAGGGCAGGAAAAAGAAGAAGAAAGTAATCTCTTCTAAAACAACCAAGAAGGTTGTCGAGAAGAAAAGAAAAAGGCCAGAAGATGAATGTTTCCACTGCAAGAAAGCAGGGCACTGGAAAAGGAACTGCCCAGACTACCTGAAAGAGGCGGTCAAAGGTATTTTCTTTATTGAAGTTAATATTTCTATTAACTGTGCATCATGGGTGTTAGACACCGCAGCCGGTTCTCATATCTGCAATGATTTGCAGGTGATGGGAGCAGTAAGGCCTCTTAAACCCGGGGATAGAATCCTGCGCTTTGGAAACGGAGCTAGGGTTGCGGCAGAGGCCATAGGAGACGTTGAATTAGTTCTAGGAAATTTTTCTTTGGTTTTGAAAGACTGTTTGTACGTACCGACAATTATCAAAAACATTATTTCTATTCCTTTGTTGGATAATGATGGTTTTTGTTTTTCCATTTCAAATGGAAGTTTTAGCATAATAAAAGGTGGTTTTACTTATGCTTGTGGTACTTTGATAGATGGTCTTTATTCCTTAGAACCTGCTAATTCTAATGTCATGCACATTCAATCAAAGAAAAGAAAACAAGATGAAAACAATCCACAACTTTGGCACGCTAGGCTTGGACATATTTCCAAGAGTAGAATTCAAAAGTTGGTCTCTCTAGGGCTCTTGAAATAAAGAACCTAGATGATCTCCCAACTTGCGAATCCTGTCTCAAGGGAAAAATGACCAAAGCGCCTTTTACTGGGAAACCGGAGCGAACCAAACAAACCTTGGATTTAATCCATACTGATGTTTGTGGACCACTGAGTATCAGTGCGAGAGGAGGATTCTCATACTTCATAACCTTCACAGACGACTTCAGTCGTTATGGGTATGTATACCTGATGAAGTATAAGTCCGAAGCTTTTGATAAATTCAAAGAGTTTCGAATGGAAGTTGAGAATCAACTTGGACATAGTATCAAGGCACTTCGGTCGGATCGAGGTGGTGAATACTTAAGTCAAGAATTCCTCGATTATCTTGTAGAGAATGGAATTCTCTCTCAGCGAACTCCTCCTAGAACACCGCAGTTGAATGGTGTGTCTGAGAGAAGGAACAGAACTTTGTTAGACATGGTTCGTTCCATGATGAGTTTCGCTGACCTTCCTTTTTCGTTTTGGGGCCAAGCCCTATTAACTGCTTCGAAGATACTTAACATTGTACCTTCAAAGTCGGTGCCGACGACGCCATACCAAGAGTGGTTTGGTAAAGCACCCATATACTCATATCTACGAGTATGGGGATCTCCTGCCTATGTAAGAAACAAGAAAGGAGATAAACTAGAGAGTAGATCTAGTTTGTGCAAATTTGTGGGGTATCCAAAGGAATCCATTGGATACCTGTTCTACGAACCTAAGGAACAAAAGATGTTTGTGTCCAGGAACGCCCACTTCTTGGAGGATGACTTCCTCACTAAAAGAAGCGGGATATCCGTAGAACTTGATGAAGTCCAGGAACTGGACCCATCCCCACAAACAGTGGGAGTTGATCCTGAACCCGTTGAACCATCTAGTACACCAGTACTTCGTAGGTCCGATCGAGTTCGTAGAGAGCCTGAAAGGTATGGCTTTATTCACGAAAACGATCAATTGGACACTGATCCAAGGACATACGAAGAAGCTATGTCAGACATAGATTCGGGTGCGTGGCAGGAAGCCATGCAATCCGAAATGGATTCCATGCATTCCAACAAAGTATGGACTTTGGTTGATCCACCTGAGGGAACCATCCCTGTAGGCTGCAAGTGGATCTTCAAGCGCAAGCTAGGAATGAATGGAGAGGTCTTAACTCATAAGGCTCGCCTCGTGGCAAAAGGTTATTCTCAAAGGCCTGGTATAGACTATGATGAAACCTTCTCGCCAGTAGCGATGTCTAAATCCATTCGGATACTATTAGCCATAGCCGCGTGGTATGACTACGAGATATGGCAAATGGATGTAAAGACCGCCTTTCTCAATGGCGACATTGATAAGGAAATCTATATGCAACAGCCAAAAGGCTTTACATCTAAAGGAAGTGAGCATAAGGTTTGCAAACTTCAAAGGTCAATCTATGGCCTAAAACAGGCGTCCCGAACCTGGAACATACGTTTTGATGAGACAGTCAAGGGGTATGGCTTCATCAAGAACGTTTATGAGTCATGTGTGTACAAGAAATTCGATGGGAGTTCGGTACAATTTATTGTGTTATATGTCGATGACATTCTGTTGATCGGAGACGATATCAGAACGTTGACGCAGACGAAAGCGTGGTTGTCCACGCAATTCTCCATGAAGGATATGGGAGACGCATCTTACGTACTAGGCATACGTATCTATAGAGATAGATCGAAGAAGATGTTAGGTCTCTCCCAATCCCAGTACATTAACACTATACTGAAGAGATTCAGTATGGAAGAATCCAAGAAAGGATTGCTTCCAATGAGACATGGAATCTATCTTTCTAAATCAATGTGCCCTACGAGTGATGAAGAAAGAAAGAGAATGTCTCTCATACCTTATGCGTCTGCCATTGGCAGCATAATGTATGCAATGTTATGTACTAGACCTGACGTAGCTCACGCTCTCAGTGTAACGAGCCGCTACCAGTCGAATCCAGGGGAGGAACACTGGACCGCCGTAAAGGCTATCCTAAAGTACCTGAGAAGGACTAAGGATATGTTCTTGGTCTACGGTGGGAGTGGAGAATTGAAACTCGAAGGATTCACTGATTCGAGTTTCAGTCTGACGTGGATGATTTTAAATCCAATTCTGGATATATATTTTGCCTCAACGGCGCAGCGGTGAGTTGGAAGAGCTCCAAACAGTCGACCACTGCAGACTCAACCACTGAAGCAGAATATATCGCCGCATCAGATGCAGCAAAGGAAAGTGTTTGGATGAGAAACTTCATCCAAGAGCTGGATGTGGTACCTAGCATTGCAAATCCCATAGTAGTCTTCTGTGACAACAATGGGGCAATTGCTCAAGCGAAGGAGCCGAGATCACACCACAAATCCAAACACGTATTGAGGAAATACCATGTGACCAGGGAGATCATAGGTAGAGGAGACATTCAAATGGAGCATGTCGACTCAGAGGATAACGTAGCTGATCCACTAACTAAGCCATTATCGCAAAAGGTGTTCGAAGGCATCTGACAAGGATGGGTCTTAGAAACGTTTGTGATTGGCTTTAGGGCAAGTGGGAGATTGATAGGATAGTGCCCTGCAAGCCAACAAAATAGCTTGTAATAGGAACATTATTTATCTTGAAGAATCTTTGATTTATCAATTAATACGAACTGTTTATTTTATTGAGAATTCATAATATAAACAAATGGCCATCTTCATCTTTCGCGAACACATTTAAGCGATTGGTTGAAACCCTGAGATCACTCATGACTACGGGATTATTCACTTCAGTATTGGGTGCGATTAATCATGAAACAGTCTCAAAGGTCGTGATCTCAAAAATGTTCCAAGTCATAGATTCATATCGAGACGGGGTATCGAATGAATCGTTAAGACTTGTAGGATTATGCATGATTCACTAAGAGTGAATTTGTTGTCGTTTCATGAACAAGACATTATTAATGTCAGTGCATATGACTAGGTGGTTCGATAGGGGATCGGACGCATCGAACGACCCGAACAGAGAGACCCATTGTGGAAGTGCTTAAAAAGCATATCGGTGGTGGGATGTCTCTCAAGACTTATAACAGTGTACGATTTAGTCCTTAGACTTGAGGTGCTAGGGCGAATTCGGTATACGGGTGTGCATACTTTGATTTAGGAGCCGGGCACATAGCCTGTCCATTGTGCGCCTACGTTGGGTATGTATAGTCGTATGCGCGGATGGTTAGCATCAATATAGGATCTACCGACTCATTGTAATGGATGAGGGAATTTCCTGTACATTCTTCGATTATACATTCCGAGAAATCCATGGCCATGGTCAGTGACGGATTTGGAAAGGGGTTTCCAGATTTAGCAGTCACACTGGAAGTATTATCCTGAATTAGAAAGTACAGAATCGAGATGATTAGAGGTGCCGACCAATTCACACACCCTAGGTCTCGATCGGGAAATTAGTCGTTAGAGGGACCGTATGTACATGGTACTTATAAGAGGTTTAAGGTTCACTAAAGTCAATTCACCTGAAGTTGGGCCTCATGGGCTTGTGGCTAGACATCGACCATGGGGTGTGGGTACTCCTGAATTAATAGTGGATTAATTCTGGAGTGGTCAATTGAAAGTAGTTTGATTGATCGGAGCAATTAATTAAATAATTAATTGCTCACTAATTAAATCACAGAAATGTGAGCCTGCGGCCAATTGATGGTGAACCTAGAGGGTCACACACAAAAGCTGGAACTGTGATAGTCAGTGGCAGAACGAAATGATTTAAAGTAGTTAAATCAAGATAAGGAATTAAAGGAATAATTCCTGGAGAGAAATTAATTAGATTTATCTAATTAATTAAATTAAATCTTTAATTAGATTTATTGGATTATTTAATTAAAGTGTTAATTAAATAAATGGGCCATTTAATTAAAGTGGTTAATTAAATGACTTGGGCTATTTAATTAAAGGACTAATTAAATAGAGGGATTGGGCCAGACTTATCTGATAGCCCATTAGCTAGGAGATAAGATTAGGGATAGGGTTTGAACTCTCCTATAAATAGGAGTCTTCAAGAATCAAAACCCTAACCCAAGCAAAAAGAAAAAACCCTAATCTTCTCTCCCTCACTAGCCGCCGCCCCCTCCCAAGAAACCCTAGCCGCCGCCGCCTAGCAACCATAGCCGCCGCCGCCCCTTGGTTGTAGATCGGCCGTGAAGCATCTCTCCCTCTTCCGTTCTGCATCTAGAGTTGGATCCAAATCCAACTCTTGAATCTGAGCTGCTTTTCTCCTAGTTCTGAGCCTGAGGATTAAAGTGATTGCAGATCCAGCCGGTGTGGACTATTCTCTAGAGGCACAACATTTGGGGTGCTCTAGTGACCCAAAAGAAGACCGGAGAAACCACCACCTTTGCCTGTGGTGAGGTAAAATGTTATTTTACCAGCTTTTCATTTTAGTATATGTGCTGAAATGAATTCATACTTATTTATATGTGCTAATAAGAACCCTGGGTTGTGGTGTATAAAAATTTTAAATTCCGCACCGTTGTAGTTGACAATTATACCCACGAAAACCCAACAATAATGTCTAGTTC